>OY769908.1:11179850-11629850 GCA_963669185.1 Dyspetes luteomarginatus
AACAGCTTTACGATTTTTTCCTCCTTCTTTGGACAGTTTGGAGAAATATGACCCTCTTCCTTGCAGTGGTAACAGGTTACCGTCTTCTTGGAGTATGAGCCCTTGTTGTCCCGTGTTTGGCTGCTGTGTGTCTTCGGCGCTGATCGACAGTCAGCCTTACGATGTCCTTTTCTCCCGCAATTGAAACACTCGATGTCCGAACGGTGCGACTTCCCATCTCGCGGCGTCTTAGTATGTGGACCAGGGGCTCCGAGGTATGCACGCGGTCGATGGTGGTCGGTCGTTTTTCCATAGAGGTACGACATTGCTTCCTGCAGTTTACGAGGCGATTCGCGTATAAAGATGTTTCGGACGAACCGATTTTGGAACAAATACGATAACCCGGCCAATTGACTTGCGGTTTCGTCCACCGAACTCCGTTCCTTGAGCCATGCTTTCTTCCTCTCTTCATAAAGTTCTCGAGCGTGACCTCAGCATCGTCCATCCAGATCGAATGAAGTTCCGAAGCGACGTTCTTATTTTTCGCGTATGCGCTTATAAACTCGGCACGAATCTCGGTCCAGCTTTTCCCGGAGGGGTCCATGCCAGTGAACCAATGGGCCCCTTCGTCCTTGAAGGCTTTAGCCAGATGTTGAATGATTTCCCAATCGTCCGGCTGGTACCGTCGGACCCATTCATCAACCATTTTTGCCCAACCAGTTGCGTCGGTACTTTTAGGGTCGAATTTTACAAGCTCCATAGGGGCTCGATCTCGTTTTACAAGCATCTTAATCAGCCGCTTATTTTCCTTCTTTAGTTTCGACGATCGTTTCTTCCATCTACCTTTCATTTGCACAGAGCTCGCATCGGATTCGGCTTCCGATGATGCCGGCGAACGATCTCTTTTTCGATTCGGAGATAGTTCGTCTCTCGATTCACTCACGCTCTTTTCACCATCTATCGTCACTACACCAGCACTGTCTTCGCCGTCCTTAGCCACAACACTGGCACTGTCTTCACTATTCTTTGTCATAGTTGAATTTACAGTTTTCACCAAGTTGATTATCGCGCAATTATTATCGTCCAAATCACTATCCCACTAAATATCCCACTATCCCACTAAATGTTCACTATCCCACTTCTGATGTCAGATACACATAAATCATGTGTATGAAAAATAAATGGATACCTCACTGACGGCCCAAATCATTCAATATATTCTGTACGCTGTGTCACTGCTGACACAGCGTACAGAATGTACTGAATGATTCGATACACAGGTTAAAAGGTGCAAAATAAACGGTACAATGAAATCCCGATAGTGGTGCTAGCGGAGTGTATCGCGCCTTTCCTTTTAAAGTATGCTCTTTCCGATACGATGACCCGTGAAGGAATGAATTCAAATACGTGAGACCTCTTGGGTTTTCCTCGCTTCTTTTGTCCTAGGCCTTTACGCGATACAACCCACCCGTGGTACATGCACCACGCACCACCAACAGAGTTAGTATCTTCTAAACATCTCGGCGACGTCTCGTCACTCAACGCTCGCCATTTGGCCCTCCATAAACATCGTAAAAAAAAAGTCGATTGCATCGCCCAAATCACATCTTCGACCGCGATGCGATATATATATTAAAAGAAATGATAATGATAAAATAACAAGAGGGTTATATAATTATATGACCAAACCCAAACCCAAACCCAAACGCACCATTTATACATATTCATGCCTTTATATCCTGTTACGTCCTGACTTGCTACTTTTCCATCTCGGTAAAGGAAGTTACGTCCTAACTCGATTTATAATCCTTTTTATGTATACAGATTCTATAGAATGGACGCTGAGAGAACAAATCATTGAGGCTCCACATTTGGACAGGAATGTGCCAATCCGGGATTGGAGCCGACTTGGGTGAACTGGACAAATGAATGTTAATCCTTACCCGTAACGCGTAAGGTGATAGAAAATGAGGTAACTTGAGATTACAAACCCATACCGTTCTGTGAAGCGTAGAGGGTAATTGGAGCTTCAGTCCATGGTGATTATCTCTGTAGATGCTTCGGAGATGCTGTCATCTTCCTGTCGCTCAGGATACAACCAGGTAGGTGGTTGGTTCCTCCCAACCAAATCACCAAACCTTCAAGATCATTCGTCAACACATAATTCGCCTTATTTCTCATGGGCAGACGTCGCGGAGGAAAGAAAAATCGTGAACGATTTATCAACGCCAAACCTTTCGCGAAAAAGGGACATAACCGTCCCCAAATAAAAACATTAAAATAGAAAACGTGCAATCGTATTGTGAGCAGTGGTGGTCCACCGAAGGGACAACTCCCCAAGACATTGTTTCAAAACCCCAAATTAAAATCATCGCCGCCGTTCCTCTATCGACGCGAGTGTTCATTATCGACACTAGTCTTTTTAATCGTGCTGGTGTGGCTACAGTCACGGTTGATAACCAACCACCTACCTGGTTGTATCCTGAGCAACAGGAAGATGACAGCATTTCCGAAGCATCTACAGAGATAATCACCTTGGACTGGAGCTCCAACTACCCTCTACGCTTCACCGAACGGCATAAGGTAAGGGTTTTTAATCTCACGTTACCTCATTTTCTATCACCTTACCTGTCCAAATTAATAATCATTTGTCCAGTTCACCCAAGTCGGCTCCAATCCCGGATTGGCGCATTCCTGTCCAAATGTGCAGCCTCAATGATCTGTCCTCCCAGCGTCTATTCTATAGTATCTGTATGTATACAGATGTATAAAAAGGATTATGTATAAAAAGGATTAAAAATCAAGTTAGGACGTAACAATATAACAATATAGTCCGCGCGCATCACGACTGTGAATTTACGGTCGGTTGGTGAGATGGGGGAAGGACGGTTTGGAGGCCGAGTCAAGGCCTCTATTAAGATGACCGGCACCGAATCGTCTATGGATACGAGAGTAGTCATTGGAGGTCATTGACCCTCGAGCAAATTTTATGGGTTGCAATTTTGAACAGATGTCATTTTGAAATGTGTCACGGTGCACCGACTAACTCCCAAAAAGGGAGTTAGTTGCTAAAATTGTGTAACGGGGTCTAGACAATTTCCCACGCGCACGAAAGGGAACAAATAAGAGAAAGAATGAACACGAGTCCTACAGCCATATTTCCAATTAATATTATTACGTAAAGGTCTTCCATTTTTAATTGTTCTTCACGATAAATTAAATAATGATTGAAATTGAGAGCCGTTTATTTTCATAATAACTTTCCACAAATTGAGAGGTTTTAAATAAATTAACCGGATGTTTAGAATTTTAATTAAAATTAAACAAAATTAAAGAAAATGATCAGAATGATTTTAATTGGTTTTCCCGATTAAGCGGAAAATTCGGACTAATTAGACACGGCACTCGGAATATTTTTACTCGTATCCTCCAAACGATTTTTAAATTTCAGCGAAACATTCTTTTCTGAATGTGAGGTATTTATTCGGTCGGGCTTTATCATTTTGAAGATAAATCACTTACGAGTTTGCGCTTTAAGCAAATGGATATAGATTTTTAGAAAAACAAAGGAAATTAATTCCGACGCAAGAATTATGATACGCGTGTTGAAAAATAAAATGAGATGAAACGATGATAGAAGAATTTCGAACAAAAGGAAAACTCTCAATACGTGGGTGGAGTTTCCTCCTAATACACTACGTTAGGCCTCAGGCCCGTAACGCCGGAGGCTTTCGTCAGAGACTCGGTAACGCACACTGATTTCATATTTAGAGATATCATGGTTGCAAAAATAAAATAAACACTTTAATTGTACGTGCTCGGTTTTTGTGAGATGGATGGTAGATGAAAAATAACAGAAATTGAAATTTGCGCTGTTGATGGTGGCAACGACAAAAGACCTGGCGATGAGGATAAAGCTAATGATGGTGAAAACAATTTGGTAGATGGATGATGGAATAATTTTTGCTGACACAGAGTTGCACTTTTTTGTGTTTATTAATTTACATCACGAATGTTTTTCTTGTGAACTAGTCTATTTTTAAAATACGGCACTTTTACAATCGATTGAAACTGCAACTATGAAAAACTCAGAACTCAACTGTGACTAAAACACGACTCTAACAGTAACTCAAAAAAACTCAAAACTAAAACTGACAGTAACTATAAAAAACTTGAACTCAAACTCAAAACTAAACTGTGACTCTGAACTAAAACCAAAAACTGAACCCAAACTGACTCTCTGCTCGAAACTAAAACTGACTCTTCCGGGCCTCTGACCCCTAATTATATAAGCTGACCTTTAGGAAAAAGTGGGGTATGACCCCTCGGACGCTTTACACCCCGCATGCCTTTGGGTTTGCGTATGGGTATGCGTTTGGGTATGCGTGGGCTTACAGCCCTCATGTCTTGATACAATGAATTTTGGAAGAGTTAATTATTGAATTTGAATTGGCATTAACATTATCTTAGTTCTACTCATTCATTCATCCATTCTTACACAAAAATAAATTCGCAGATCCCATTATTTTGGGTAATTGCGCTGATTTCGTAAAAGCGTGACTTTTCTCTCCGCATATTCATCTCCCTCGCTCTTCATTCATCTCCGTATCCTTCGTACTCTCTCACTCTTCTCTCGTTCTTCGCATCATTCGTTACCTTGTTTCGGAGGCGCGTGCGCTAGCTAGGCCTTTCCGTAGGGACTCTCTCTACCCTCTCTCCGACATACTCCTTTCCGCTCTATCCTCTCCTTACTCATGCTTTCCATCCTACTTCCTCATGTATCTTTTTCTATCCTGTCCTTTCTTTTCGCTTATTCTTTCTTTTGGATGACGCAAGATTTTTCTGTATCATTTTTAATCTATGTACAGTTCATTCTTCCGCAACTATTATTAATGATTTAGATTTTACAGAGAAGTGTAATTACTGATATATATTTCTAATAATTGATATTCCATTTTATTGATTAATTTAGATTTTATTTATTTTCTTTTAAACTAGATAATTTGATAAACCGTTTAAGTTAAATAATCGGGTTATTTCCTGGAAAAATTGATTGATTCATTCCATGCATTTCGAAATTCACACGAGTTCGTATTTATTCATTAATGATTTTACTATAAAATATATGAAATCGCAACATCATAAATGCTTTGTCGGGGTGGCTTAATTGGACCATCGTATACGTCGATTCGTTTGCGAACCCGACAAGCGGACCCGACAGAATTGTAGGGGACGCTCTCATTGGTTATGGGGGTGCGAGTAAGATGACCAGCCTTGGAGTTGATAAATGGGCTTTGAGAATTGGAGGAAAAGGGATGCATGGCTTTGCCTGCCATCGCCTTCCTTTGTCGAAAACGAATTTTGGTGCTGGAATTTTCTATGTTTACAGGACGATGTCACGTGGTCTTATTCTTTGTCCACGCTGTTGAAATCGGTCTCTCGTTACTCGCTTCGAATATTTATTTAAATGTAAATATGATTTCTCCGAACTCCTTTTGGATAATGGTCCTCGAGTTCCCGTCTAAACATCCTTAATCGTCAACGAGAGTGGCGATATACTGTATATGTTCGTGGAAAAGAATCATCACGATTTTAGGTGATGATAGTTGTTATAAATTTGCATTTGAAGTTTTTAAAAGAAGGAAATATTATTCGAACTTGTGTGAAATTTTCATGCCCACTTTCATACCCTTAAATTATATAAAAACAACTATTGTTGATGGCCTGACCCAGGAACTCGTGATCATACTTGAATCCATCCTTAATTATTATTCGTCTTTATGCAACTTTCGGGAATTCACTCTGTCATATTGTCATAGGATGCTGGTGCGTCATATGTGCTCACTCATGCACACATACATTTGTGGGGCCATTGATATTGGGGCGCCAGTTCATTAGAGCACGTGGCCCCACGCACAATAGTATTAGTGCGGGCCACAGTTTTACTCACTCGGACATGTGGGTGCACGCTGGTGGTAGTGTCACGCGCTGTTTCGAAAATTTCGATGCTTGATCTCATGCTGGGCTGTGAGACTCTCCATGCGCCGAGAAACCCTAAGCTATCGCCAAGGATTTCCAGCTAGGCTCTATATGTTTCCTTTCCGACGATTGACGATTGTTAGTGTAAGCAGCGATAGCCGTCACCGTTTAGGCAAGCCTTGGCGACGAAAACTCTTCGCTCTCAACAACCGTTCGTACTGGTAAATTCCATCGATTTGTTTCGGTGACTGAAAATTATGCGCACGTGAACTCGACCATGTTTCGTACTTCCTTTCTTATCCCTTGAGAACTGTCGGATTTGACAACCTCTAATATTAATAATTACGTGCTGCGATTTTCGGGATTTCCTTGTCTCAACAAGGAAATCCCGAAAATCGCAGCACGTAATTATATGCATAAATCTTGAAGTCCTCGAGGACGATAACCAATCTACGTGGCGAGGTATGACGTACGACGAAATTTTTATAGTTAATTCTAAGATCTTTTGCCCATATTCTGCGTTCTCGAAAAACCACAGTAACATAGCCATCACAACAAACTATACAAAATATTAATACATTTCACGACTCATTCTCACTAGGAGAGCTTTTTATCACCCTTCTTTCTCACACCCATGACTATGCCATATTAGCTGCACACATAGTAATGTGTAAAACACGTGTTCATCGACCAAGAGATCATAGGTCTATTCGACTGCTCTCCAAGAGAGCGACAATAAAAGTTGTTTTGGAAAGAACACAAATAGTAACCCTAGAAGTCACTGGCGCATCTGTGTCACTTGAGCGACAAACTATAATATCTTATTTTTATCGCCGCTCCAGGAAACACCACAATTTCTGAGAAAGACGAAATGAGCCTACCATATATATGCCCAAATTTGTGATACTTGTCCCCCACTTAGCCAATTTTCCCATTATAAAAACACCACCCGCTTTTCCTTCGGTAAGTTAGTCCATCTCAGAACTTTACTGCCCGTCTCCAGGTCTTCTGTGGAAGAGAGTGAGCCGGGTAGCAGTTAGTCGCCTATAAAGGCGACTAACTGCTCCCGGCTCACTCTCTTTGGAAAAATTCTGCCAAATATAAATTTGGCAGAATGTTTCCAAAATCTTGTCAACGCGGTCACGCTCTCCGACTCCAGGTGTTCAGTAGAAGGGAGTGAGCCGGACTGTGCAGATCACACTTATATATTTTCCAAATTATCACATACTTCAACTCTGTCCGCGATTTCGGGTCTTCTGTAAAAGAGAGTGAATCGTTGTCAAAACGAAGTATCAAGTTAAAGAATATGAAGTCACATGAAGACTTCTAAAAATCGAGAAACATAGATTACGACGTCATTATTATGATAAATAAGAAAGATTGTGAAAACCAATTCAACGCTCAAACAAACAAATGACACCACTCCGATAAGGTAAATAAACTATTAATTTTAATGATTACAATATTAACGGAATTGATAACGAATGTACTCAACTAACCACATTGCATTTATATTCAATAAATATACATGAATTGTGTGCATAGAGTTGGACCTTATACTTCTTTATTCATTCTCACTCCCCTATTAATCCCCTATTAATCCATCGTTTTAAAATATCGATTAGGATTAGAAAAAAGAGTCAACGTTTACCGCTCGACGTTTGATTTGAATTTTCACGCGCCTTCGGATGTAACAACCAGATGATCAGATGACGAGATGACGAGATAACGAGATAACGAGATGACGAGATGACGAGATGACGAGATGACGAGATGACGAGATGACGAGATGACGAGATGACGAGATGACGAGATGACAAAATGACGAGATGACGAGATGACCAGAAGACTAGATGACCAGATGACCAGATGACCAGCTGACCGGATGACCAGAGGATCAGATGACCACATAACCAGATGATCAGATGACCACATAACCAGATGACCACATGACCAAACGACCAAATGACGAGATGACCAGATGACCAGATGACGAGATAACTAGATGACGAGATGATGATATAACCAGATGACGAGATGACGAGATGACGAGATGACGAGATGATGACGAGAAGACGAGATGACGAAAAGACGAGATGACAAGATGACCAGATGACCAGATGACGAGACGATGAAGAGACGATGACGAGATGACGAAATGACCAGATAACCAGATGACCAGATGACAGGATGACGAGATGACTAGATGACCAGATGACTAGATGACCAGATGACTAGATGACCAGATGAGCAGATGAGCAGATGACCGGATGACCGGATGACCAGATGATCGGATGACCAAATGACCAAATGACCAGATGACCAGATGACCAGATGACCAGATGACCAGATGACCAGATGACGAGATGACGAGATGACGAGATGACGAGATGACGAGATGAGGAGATGACGAGATGACGAGATGACGAGATGACGAGATGACGAGATAACGAGATAACCAGATGACCGGATGACGAGATAACGAGATAACCAGATGACCGGATGACGAGAACACGAGATGATGAGATGATCAGATGACCAGATGACCAGATGATGAGATGATCAGATGACCAGATGACCAGATGACCAGATGACCAGATGATCAGATGACCAGATGAATGGATGACCGGATGACGAGATGACGAGATGACGAGATGACGAGATGACGGGATGACGAGATGACGAGTTGACAAGATGACGAGAGGATGACGACCGATGACGAGACGATGACGAGACGATGACGAGACGACGAGATGATGACGACCGATGACGAGACGATGACGAGAGGACGAGATAACAAGATAACGAGATGATAAGATGACGAGAAGACGAGATGACCAGATGACCAGATGACCAGATGACCGGTTGACCAGATGACCAAATGACCAGATGACCGGATGACGAGATGACGAGATGACGAGATGACGAGATGACGAGATGACGAGATGACGAGATGACGAGATGACGAGATGACGAGATGACGAGATGACGAGATGACGAAATGACGACATGACGATATGACGAGATGACAAGATGACAAGATCATGATGAGATGACAAGATGATGATGAGATGACGAGAAGACGAGATGATGAGATGACGAGATGACGAGATGACGAGATGACGAGATGACGAGATGACGAGATGACGAGATGACGAGATGACGAGATGACGAGATGACGAGATGACGAGATGACGAGATGATGAGATGACGAGATGACGAGATGACGAGATGACAGGATGATGAAATGACCGGATAATGAAATGACCGGATGACCAGATAGCGAGATGACGAGATGATGAGATGACGTGATGACGTGATGACGAGATAGCGAGATAGCGAGAGGACGAGATGACGAGAGGACGAGATGACGAGATGACGAGAGGACGAGATAACGAGATAACGAGATGACAAGATGATGATAAGATGACGAGAAGACGAGATGATGAGATGACCAGATGATCAGATGACCAGATGACCAGATAACCAGATGACCAGATGACCAGATAACCAGATGACGAGACGATAAAGAGATGACGAAATGACGAGATGACCAGATGACGAGAGGACCAGTTGACGAGAGGACCAGTTGACGAGATGACGAGATGACCAGATGACCAGATGACCAGATGACGAGATGACGAGATGACTAGACGACCAGATGACCAGATGACGAGATGACTAGATGACCAGATGACCAGACGATGACGAGATGACCAGACGATGATGAGATGACGAGAAGACGAGATGATGAGATGAACAGATGACCAGATGACCGGATGACCAGATGAACAGATGACCAGATGACCAGATGACCAGACGACCAGATGACCAGATGACCAGATGACCAGATGACCAGATGACTAGATGACCAGATGACAGGATGACGAGTTGACGAGATGACGAGATGACGAGATGACGAGATGACGAGATGACGAGATGACCAGATTACGAGATGACCAGATGACGAGATGACCAGATGACCAGATGACCAAATGACGAGATGACGAGATGACGAGATGATGACGAGAAGACGAGATGACCAGATGACCAGATGACCAGATGACCAGATGAATAAATGACGAGATGACGAGATGACGAGATGATTAGACGATGACGAGATGACCAGATGATTAGACGATGACGAGATGACCAGATGACGAGATGACGAGATGACGAGATGACGAGATGACGAGATGACGAGATAACGAGATGACGAGATGACGACATGATGACGAGATGACGAGATGACGAGATGACGGGATGACCAGATGACCGGATGACCAGATGACCAGATGACCAGATGTACGGATGACCAGATGACCAGATGACCAGATGACCAGATGACCAGATGACCAGATGTCCAGATGACCAGATGACCAGATGACCAGATGACCAGATGACCAGATGACCAGATGACCAGATGACCAGATGACCAGATGACCAGATGACCAGATGACCAGATGACCAGATGACCAGATGACGAGATGACGAGATGACGAGATAACGAGATAACCAGATGACCTGATGACCAGATGAATAGATGACCGGATGACGAGATGACGAGATGACGAGATGACGAGATGACGAGATGACGAGATGACGAGATGACGAGATGACGAGATGACGAGATGACGAGATGACGAGATGACGCGATGACGAGATGACGTGATGACGAGATGACGAGATGACGACATAATGACGAGAAGACGAGATGATGAGATGACCAGTTGACCAGATGACCAGATGACCAGATGACCAGATGACCAGACGACCAGTTGACCAGCTGACGAGATGACGGAATGAGGAGATGACGAGATGACGAGATGACGAGATGACAAAACGATGACGAGATGACGAGATGACGAGATGACAAGATGACAAGATAAGATGACGAGATTGTTTTAGTCTTTTGCTGAAATTGTGAGGATGGTAGACGGTCAGGAAATGAAAATAGTATGACAGGATTAATAAATGAATAATAGATTTATTTTGTACTGCGTAAACTCGACTAGACTTTGCTCGTACGACGCTCGAAGGCAACTAACACGGTCGCACGACGCATCGATCGTGATCCCCTCGTAGCTCTTTCGCGCATGCGCGCGCTTCCACATCTCATCAAGAACGTCGACGAGCAACGCACCACGCAGGGCGGACGCACATTAAGCTTTTTCAACAGACGAGATGACGAGATGACCAGATGACTAGATGACCAGAGGAACATATGACCAGATGACCAGATGACCAGATGACCAGATGACCAGATGACCAGATGACCAGATGACCAGATGACCAGCTGACTAGATGACCAAATGACCGGATGATCAGATGACGAGATGACCAGATGACCGGATGACCGGATCACCAGATGACCATATGACCAGACGATGACGAGATGACGAGATGACCAGATGATTAGACGATGACGAGATAACGAGATGACGAGATGACGAGATGACGAGATGACGAGATGACGAGATGACGACGTGATGACGAGATGACGAGATGACGAGATGACGAGATGACAAGATGACGAGATGACGAGATGACAAGATGACCAGATGAATGGATGACCAGATGACCAGATGACCAGATGTCCAGATGACCAGATGACCAGATGACCTGATGATCAGATGACCAGATGACCAGATGACCAGATGACCAGATAACCAGATGACCAGGTGACCAGATGACCAGATGACCAGATGACCAGATGACCAGATGACCAGATGACCAGATGACTAGATGACCAGATGACCAGATTACCAAATGACGAGATGACGAGAAGACGAGAAGATGAGATGATGAGATGACCAGATGACCAGTTGACCAGATGACCAGATGACCGGATGACCAGATGACCAGATGACCAGATGACCAGATGACCAGATGACCAGATGACCAGATGACCAGATGACCAGATGACCGGATGACGAGATGATGAGATGGCGAGATGACGAGATGACGAGATGACGAGATGACGAGATGACGAGATGACGCGATGACCAGATGACCGGATGACCAGATGACCAGATGACCAGATGACCTGATGACCAGATGACCAGATGACCAGATGAACAGATGACCAGATGACCAGATGACCAGATGAATAGATGACCAGATGAATAGATGACCGGATGACGAGATGACGAGATGACGAGTTGACAAGATGACGAGACGATGACGACCGATGACGAGACGATGACAAGACGATGACGAGACGACGAGATGACGAGATGACCAGATGACTAGATGACCAGATGAACATATGACCAGATGACCAGATGACCAGATGACCAGATGACTAAATGACCAGATGTCGAGATGACGAGTTGACGAGATGACGAGATGACGAGATGACGAGATGACGAGATGACGAGATGACAAGGTGACCAGATGACCAGATGACCAGATGACCAGATGACCGGATGACCAGAAGACCAGATGACCAGATGATCAGATGACCGGATGACCAGGTGACCAGATGACCAGATCACCAGATGACCATATGACCAGACGATGACGAGATGACGAGATGACCAGATGATTAGACGATGACGAGATGACCAGATGACGAGATGACGAGATGACGAGATGACGAGATGACGAGATGACGAGATGACGAGATGACGAGATGACGAGATGACGACATGATGACGAGATGACGAGACGACAAGATGACCATATGACCGGATGACCAGATGACCAGATGACCAGATGTACGGATGACCAGAAGACCAGATGACCAGATGACCAGTTGACCATTTGACCAGATGACGAGATGGCGAAATGAGGAGATGACCAGATGGACAGAGGACCAGATGACCAGATGACCGGATGACCAGATGACCAGATGACCAGATGACCAGATGACGAGATGACGAGATGACGAGATGACAAGGTGACCAGATGAACAGATGACCAAATGACCAGATGACCAGTTGACCAGATGACGAGATGGCGAAATGAGGAGATGACCAAATGACCGGATGACCGGATGACGAGATGATGAGATGACGAGATGACGAGATGACGAGATGACGAGATGACGAGATGACGCGATGACGAGATGACGAGGTGACGAGATGACGAGATAACGAGATAACCAGATGACCGGATGACGAGATGATGAGATGACCAGATGACCAGATGACCAGATGACGAGATGACGAGATGACGAGATGACCAGATGACCAGATGACCAGATGACCAGATGACCGGATGACCAGGTGACCAGATGACCAGATCACCAGATGACCATATGACCAGACGATGACGAGATGACGAGATGACCAGATGATTAGACGATCACGAGATGACCAGATGACGAGATGACGAGATGACCAGATGACGAGATGACGAGATGACGAGATGACGAGATGACGAGATGACGACATGATGACGAGATGACGAGATGACGAGATGACGGGATGACAAGATGACCAGATGACCGGATGACCAGATGACCAGATGACCAGATGTACGGATGACCAGATGACCAGATGACCAGATGACCAGATGTCCAGATGACCAGATGACCAGATGACCAGATGACCAGATGACCAGATGACCAGATGACCAGATGACCAGATGACCAGATGACAAGATGACGAGATGACGAGATGACGAGATGACGAAATTACGAGATGACGAGATGACGAGGTGACGAAATGACGAGATAACGAGATAACCAGATGACCGGATGACCGGATGACGAGATGATGAGATGACCAGATGACCAGATGACCAGATGACGAGATGACGAGATGACAAAACGATGACGAGATGACGAGATGACGAGATGACAAGATGTCGAGATTGTTTTAGTCTTTTGCTGAAATTGTGAGGATGGTAGACAGTCAGGAAATGAAAATAGTATGACAGGATTAATAAATGAATAATAGATTTATTTTGTACTGCGTAAACTCGACTAGACTTTGCTCGTACGACGCTCGAAGGCAACTAACACGGTCGCACGACGCATCGGTCGTGATCCCCTCGTAGCTCTTTCGCGCATGCGCGCGCTTCCACATCTCATCAAGAACGTCGACGAGCAACGCACCACGCAGGGCGGACGCACATTAAGCTTTTTCAACAGACGAGATGACGAGATGAAGAGATGACGAGATGACCAGATGACTAGATGACCAGATGAACATATGACCAGATGACTTAATGACCAGATGTCGAGATGACGAGTTGACGAGATGACGAGATGACGTGATGACGAGATGACGAGATGACGAGATGACTAGATGACCGGATGACGAGATGACGAGATGACGGAAGAGGAGATGACGAGATGACCAGATGACCAGCTGACTAGATGACCAAATGACCGGATGATCAGATGACGAGATGACCAGGTGACCAGATGACCGGATGACCAGATGACCAGATTACCAGATGACCAGACGATGACGAGATGACGAGATGACCAGATGACCAGATGATTAGACGATGACGAGATGACGAGATGACGAGATGACCAGATGACGAGATGACGAGATGACGAGATGACCAGATGACCGGATGACCAGTCGACCAGATGACCAGATGACCAAATTACCAGATGACCAGATGACCAGATGACCAGATGACCAGATGACCAGATGAACAAATGACTAGATGACCAGATGACCAGATCACGAGATGTCCAGATGACCAGATCAACAGATAACCAGATGACCAGATGACGAGTTGACGAGATGACGAGATGAAGAGATGACCAGATGAATAGATGACCGGATGACGACATGACGTGATGACGAGATGACGTGATAACAAGATGACGAGACGATGACGAGACGATGACGACCAATGACGAGACAACGACGAAACGATGACGAGACGATGACGAGACGATGACGAGACGATGACGAGACGATGACGAGACGATGACGAGACGATGACGAGACGATGACGAGACGATGACGAGACGATGACGAGACGATGACGAGACGATGACGAGACGATGACGAGACGATGACGAGACGATGACGAGACGATGACGAGACGATGACGAGACGATGACGAGACGACGAGATGACGAGATGACAAGGTGACGAGATGACGACGTGACGAGATAACTAGATGACCGGATGACCAGATGACGAGATGACAAGATGACAAGATGACAAGATGACGAGATGACGAGATGACGAGATGACGAGATGACGAGATGACGAGATGACGAGATGACGGAAGACGAGATGACGAGATGACGAGATAATGAGATGACAAGAGGACGAGATGACGAGATGACCAGATGACCGGATGACCAGATGACCAGATGACCAGATGACCAGATGACCAGATGACCAGATGACCAGATGACGAGATGACGAGATGACCAGACTACGAGATGACGAGATGACAAGATGATGACGAGGAAACGAGATGATGTGATGACCAGATGAACAGATGACCAGATAACCAGTTGACAAGTTGATCAGATGACGAGATGGCGAAATGAGGAGATGACCAGATGGACAGATGACCAGATGACCAGATGACCAGATGGACAGATGACCAGATGACCGGATGACCAGATGAACAGATGACCAGATGACCAGATGACCAGATGACCAGTTGACCAGATGACGAGATGACGAAATGAGGAGATGACGAGATGACGTGACGATGACGAGAGGATGACGAGACGATGACGAGATGACGAGATGACGAGATGACGAGATGACGAGATGACGAGATGACGAGATGACGAGTTGACGAGATGACAAGATGACCAGATGACCGGATGACCAGATGATCAGATGACCAGATGACCAGATGTCCAGATGACCAGATGACAAGATGACCAGATGACCAGATGACCAGATGACCAGATGACCAGATGACCAGATGACCAGATGACGAGATGACGAGATGACGAGATGACGAGATGACGAGGTGACGACGTGACGAGATGACGAGATAACGGGATAACCAGATGACCGGATGACCGGATGACCGGATGACGAGATGATGAGATGACGAGATGACGAGATGACGAGATGACGAGATGACGCGATGACGAGATCACCAGATGTCGAGATGACGAGTTGACGAGATGACGAGATGACAAGAAGAAGAGATGACGAGATGACCAGATGACCAGATGACCTGATGACCAGATGACCAGATGAATAGAAGACCAGATGGATAGATGACCGGATGACGAAATGACGAGATGACGTGATGACGAGATGACGAGATGACGAGTAGACAAGATGACGAGACGATGACGACCAATGACGAGACGATGACGAGACGATGACAAGACGATGACGAGACGATGACCAGATGACGAGATGACGAGATGACGAGATGACGAGGTAACGAGATGACGAGATAACGAGATAACGAGATAACTAGATGACCGGATGACGAGATGACGGAAGACGAGATGACGAGATGACGAGATGACGAGATGACGAGATGACGAGATGACGAGATGACAAGATGACCAGATGAACAGATGACCAGATGACCAGATGACCAGATGATCAGATGACCAGATGACCAGATGAACAGATGACCAGATGACCAGATGACCAGATGACCAGTTGACCAGATGACGAGATGACGAAATGAGGAGATGACGAGATGACGAGATGACGAGATGACGAGATAACGAGATGACGAGATGACGAGATGACCAGTCGACCAGATGACCAGATGACCAGATGACCAGCTGACTGGATGACCAAATGACCGGATGATCAGATGACGAGATGACCAGATGACCAGATGACCGGATGACCAGTTGACCAGATGACCAGATGACCAGATGACCAGACGATGAAGAGATGACGAGATGACCAGATGATTAGACGATGACGAGATGACGAGATGACGACATGATGACGAGAAGACGAGATGATGAGATGACCGGATGACCAGTTCACCAGATGACCAGATGACCAGATGACCGGATGACCAGATGACCATATGACCAGATAACCAGATGACCAGATGACCGGATGATCAGATGAACAGATGACCAGATGACCAGATGACCAGATGACCAGTTGACCAGCTGACGAGATGAGATGACGAAACGATGCCGAGATGACGAGATGACAAGATGACGAGATTGTTTTAGTCTTTTGCTGAAATTGTGAGGATGGTAGACAGTCAGGAAACAAAAATAGTATGACAGGATTAATAAATGAATAATACATTTATTTTGTACTGCGTAAACTCGACTAGACTTTGCTCGTACGACGCTCGAAGGCAACTAACACGGTCGACCGACGCATCGATCGTGATCCCCTCGTAGCTCTTTCGCGCATGCGCGCGCTTCCACATCGCATCAAGAACGTCGACGAGCAACGCACCACGCAGGGCGGACGCACATTAAGCTTTTTCAACAGACTAGATGACCAGATGCACATGTAACCAGATGACCAGATGACCCGATGACCGGATGACCAGATGACCAGATGACCAGTTGACCAGTTGACCAGATGACGATGGCGAAATGAGGAGATGACCAGATGAACAGATGGCCAGGTGACCAGATGACCAGATGACCAGTTGACCAGATGACAAGATGACGAAATGAGGAGATGACGAGATGGACAGATGACCAGATGACCAGATGACCGGATGACCGGATGACCAGATGACCAGATGACCAGATGACCAGATGACGAGATGACGAGATGACGAGATGACGAGATGACCAGATGACCAGATGACCAGATGACCAGATGACCAGATGAACAGATGGCCAGATGACCAGATGACCAGATGACCAGATGACGAGTTGACGAGATGACGAGATGAAGAGATGACCAGATGAATAGATGACCGGATGACGACAGGACGTGATGACGAGATGACAAGAAGACGAAACGATGACGAGACGATGACGACCAATGGTGAGACGATGACGAGACGATGACGAGACGACGAGATGACGAGATGACGAGATGACGAGATGACGAGATGACGAGATGACGATATAACGAGATGATGAGATGACGGGATGACGAGATGACCGGATGACCAGATGACGAGATGACGGAAGACGAGATGACGAGATGACGAGATGATGAGATGACGAGAGGACGAGATGACGAGATGACGAGATGATGAGATGACCCGATGACGAGATGACCAGATGACCAGATGATCGGATGACCAGATGACCGGTTAACCAGTTGACCGGTTAACCAGATGACCAGATGAACAGATGACCAAATAACGAGATGACGAGAAGACGAGATGATGACGAGAAGACGAGATAACCAGACGACCGGATGATCAGATGACCAGATGACCAGATGACCAGATGACCAGATGACTAGATGAATAGATGACCAGATAACCAGATGACCAGATGACCAGATGACCAAATGACCAGATGACCAGATGACCGGATGACGAGATGACGAGATGACGAAATGACGACATGACGAAATGACGAGATGACGAGGTGACGAGATGACGAGATAACGAGATAACCAGATGACCGCATGACCGGATGACGAGATGACGAGATGACGAGATGACGAGATGACGAGATGACGAGATGACGCGATGACGAGATGACGAGATGACGAGATGACGAGATGATGAGATGACGAGATGACGAGAAGACGAGATGATGACGAGAAGATGAGATGATGAGATGACCAGATGACCAGATGACCAGATGACTAGATCACCAGATGTCGAGATGACGAGTTGACGAGATGACGAGATGACGAGATGAAGAGATGACGAGATGACCAGATGACCAGATGACCTGATGACCAGATGACCAGATGAATAGAAGACCAGATGAATAGATGACCGGATGACGAGATGACGAGATGACGAGATGACGAGATAACGAGTTGACAAGATGACGAGACGATGACGACCGATGACGAGACGATGACGAGACGATGACAAGACGATGACGGGACGATGACGAGACGACGAGATGACGAGATGACCAGATGACGAGATGACGAGATGACGAGGTGACGAGATGACGAGATAACGAGATAACGAGATAACTAGATGACCGGATGACGAGATGACTAGATGACGAGATGACGAGATGACCCGATGACGAGATGACGAGATGACGAGATGATGACCAGATGACCAGATGACCAGATGACCAGATGACCAGATGATCAGATGATCAGATGACCAGATCACCAGATGACCAGATGATCAGATGATCGGATAACCAGATGACCAGATGACCAGATGACCAGATGACCAGATGACCAGGTGACGAGATGAATAGATGACCAGATGACCAAATAACGAGATGACGAGAAGACGAGATGATGATGAGAAGACATGATGACCAGACGACCGGATGATCAGATGACCAGATGACCAGATGACCAGATGACCAGATGACCAGATGACCAGGTGACCAGATGACCACATCACCATATGACCAGATGACCAGATGACCAGATGACCAGATGACTAGATGAACAGATGACCAGATGACCAGATGACCAGATGACCAGATGACAAGATGACCAAATGACTAGATGACCAGATGACCAGACGACCAGATGACCAGATGACCAGATGACCAGATGACCAGATGACCAGATGACGAGATGACGAGATGACGAGATGACGAAATGACGAAATGACGAAATGACGAGTTGACGAGATGACGAGATGACGAAATGACGAGATGACGAGATGACGAGATGACGAGGTGACGAGATGACGAGATAACCAGATAACCAGATGACCGGATGACCGTATGACGAGATGAAGAGATGACGAGATGACGAGATGACGAGATGACGAGATGACGAGATTATGAGATGACCAGATGACCTGATGACCAGATGACCGGATAACCAGATGACCAGATGACCAGATGACCAGGTGACCGGATAACCAGATGACCAGATGACCAGATGACCAGATGACCAGATGACCAGATGACCAGGTGACCAGTTGACCAGATGACCAGATGACCAGATGACCAGATGACAAGATGACCAGATGACCAGATGACCAGATGACCAGACGAACAGATGACCAGATGACCAGATGACCAGATGACGAGATGACGAGATGACGAGATGACGAAATGACGAAATGACGAAATGACGAGATGACGAGATGACGAGGTGACGAGATGACGAGATAACCAGATAACCAGATGACCGGATGACTGGATGACGAGATGACCGGATGACTGGATGACGAGATGAAGAGATGACGAGATGACGAGATGACGAGATGACGAGATGACGAGATGACGAGATGATGAGATGACCAGATGACCAGATGACCAGATGACCAGATGACCAGATGATCAGATGACCAGATGACCGGATAACCAGATGACCAGATGACCAGATGACCAGATGACCAGGTGACCGAATAACCAGATGACCAGATGACCAGATGACCAGATGACAAGGTGACCAGATGACCAGATGACCAGATGTCGAGATGACGAGATAACGAGATAACCAGATGACCGTATGACCGGATGACGAGATGAAGAGATGACGAGATGACGAGATGACGAGATGACGAGATGACGAGATGACGAGATGACGAGATGACGCGATGACGAGATGACGAGATGACGAGATGACGAGATGATGAGATGACCAGATGACCAGATGACCAGATGACCAGATGACCAGATGATCAGATGACCAGATGACCGGATAACCAGATGACCAGATAACCAGATGACCAGATGACCAGATGACCAGGTGACCAGATGAACAGATGACCAGGTGACGAGATGATTAGATGACCAGATGATCAAATAACGAGATGACGAGAAGACGAGATGATGATGAGAAGACGAGATGACCAGACGACCGGATGATTAGATGAACAGATGATCAGATGACCAGATGACCAGGTGACCAGATGACCAGATGACCAGATGACCAGATGAACAGATGACCAGATGACCAGATGACCAGATGACTAGATGAACAGATGACCAGATGACCAGATGACCAGATAACGAGATGACAAGATGACCAGATGACCAGATGACCAGATGACCAGTTGACCAGATGACCAGATGACCAGATGACCAGATGACCAGATGACGAGATGACGAGATGACGAAAATGACGAAATGACGAGATGACGACATGACGAGATGACGAGGTGACGAGATGACCAGATAACGAGATAACCAGATGACCTGATGACCAGATGACCAGATGAATAGATGACCGGATGACGAGATGACGAGATGATGAGATGACGAGATGACGAGATGACGAGATGAAGAGATGACGAGATTACTAGATGACCGGGTGACGAGATGACCAGATGACCAGATGACCAAATAACGAGATGACGAGAAGACGAGATGACCAGACGACCGAATGATCAGATGACCAGATGACCAGATGACCAGGTGACCAGATGACCAGATGATCAGATGACCAGATGACCAGATGACCGGATGACCAGATTACCAAATGACGAGATGACGAGATGATGACGGGATGATGAGATGACGAGATGATGACGAGAAGACGAGATGATGCGATGACCAGATGACCAGTTGACCAGATGACCAGATGACCAGATGACCAGATGACCAGATGAACAGGTGACCAGATGACCAGATGATCAGATGACTAGATGACCAGATGACCAGATGACCAGATGACCAGATGACCAGATGACCAGATTACCAAATGACGAGATGACGAGATGATGACGGGATGATGAGATGACGAGATGATGACGAGAAGACGAGATGATGCGATGACCAGATGACCAGTTGACCAGATGACCAGATGACCAGATGACCAGATGACCAGATGATCAGATGACCAGATGACCAGAAGACGAGATGACCAGATGACCTGATGACCAGATGACCAGATGAATAGATGACCAGATGACCAGATGACGAGATGACGAGATGACGAGATGACAAGATGAGAGATGACGAGATATTAGATAACTAGATAACCGGATGACGAGATGACGAGATGACGAGATGACGAGATGACCAGATGACTAGATGAACAGATAACCAGATGACCAGATGACCAGATGACCAGATGACCGGATAACCAGATGACCAGATGACCAGATTACCAGATGACCAGATGACCAGGTGACCAGATGACCACATGACCAGATGACCAAATAACGAGATGACGAGGTGACGAGATGACGAGATAACCAGATAACCAGATGTCCGGATGACCGGATGACGAGATGATGAGATGACGAGATGACGCGATGACGAGATGACAAGATGCCGAGATGACGAGATGACGAGATGACGAGATGATGACCAGATGACCAGATGACCAGATGACCAGATGATCAGATGATCAGATGACCAGATGACCGGAAAACCAGATGACCAGATGACCAGATGACCAGGTGACGAGATGACCAGATGGCCAGATGACCAGATGACCAGGTGACCAGATGAACAGATGACCAGGTGACGAGATGATTAGATGACCAGATGATCAAATAACGAGATGACGAGAAGACGAGATGATGATGAGAAGACGAGATGACCAGACGACCGGATGATTAGATGAACAGATGATCAGATGACCAGATGACCAGGTGACCAGATGACCAGATGACCAGATGACCAGATGAACAGATGACCAGATGACCAGATGACCAGATGACTAGATGAACAGATGACCAGATGACCAGATGACCAGATAACGAGATGACAAGATGACCAGATGACCAGATGACCAGATGACCAGTTGACCAGATGACCAGATGACCAGATGACCAGATGACCAGATGACGAGATGACGAGATGACGAAAATGACGAAATGACGAGATGACGACATGACGAGATGACGAGGTGACGAGATGACCAGATAACGAGATAACCAGATGACCTGATGACCAGATGACCAGATGAATAGATGACCGGATGACGAGATGACGAGATGATGAGATGACGAGATGACGAGATGACGAGATGAAGAGATGACGAGATTACTAGATGACCAGGTGACGAGATGACCAGATGACCAGATGACCAAATAACGAGATGACGAGAAGACGAGATGACCAGACGACCGAATGATCAGATGACCAGATGACCAGATGACCAGGTGACCAGATGACCAGATGATCAGATGACCAGATGACCAGATGACCGGATGACCAGATTACCAAATGACGAGATGACGAGATGATGACGGGATGATGAGATGACGAGATGATGACGAGAAGACGAGATGATGCGATGACCAGATGACCAGTTGACCAGATGACCAGATGACCAGATGACCAGATGACCAGATGAACAGGTGACCAGATGACCAGATGATCAGATGACTAGATGACCAGATGACCAGATGACCAGATGACCAGATGACCAGATGACCAGATTACCAAATGACGAGATGACGAGATGATGACGGGATGATGAGATGACGAGATGATGACGAGAAGACGAGATGATGCGATGACCAGATGACCAGTTGACCAGATGACCAGATGACCAGATGACCAGATGACCAGATGATCAGATGACCAGATGACCAGAAGACGAGATGACCAGATGACCTGATGACCAGATGACCAGATGAATAGATGACCAGATGACCAGATGACGAGATGACGAGATGACGAGATGACAAGATGAGAGATGACGAGATATTAGATAACTAGATAACCGGATGACGAGATGACGAGATGACGAGATGACGAGATGACCAGATGACTAGATGAACAGATAACCAGATGACCAGATGACCAGATGACCAGATGACCGGATAACCAGATGACCAGATTACCAGATGACCAGATGACCAGGTGACCAGATGACCACATGACCAGATGACCAAATAACGAGATGACGAGGTGACGAGATGACGAGATAACCAGATAACCAGATGTCCGGATGACCGGATGACGAGATGATGAGATGACGAGATGACGCGATGACGAGATGACAAGATGCCGAGATGACGAGATGACGAGATGACGAGATGATGACCAGATGACCAGATGACCAGATGACCAGATGATCAGATGATCAGATGACCAGATGACCGGAAAACCAGATGACCAGATGACCAGATGACCAGGTGACGAGATGACCAGATGGCCAGATGACCAGATGACCAGATGACCAGGTGACGAGATGACCAGATGACCAGATGACCAAATAACGAGATGACGAGAAGACGAGATGATGACGAGAAGACGAGATGACCAGACGACCGGATGATCAGATGACCAGATGATCAGATGACCAGATGACCAGGTGACCAGATGATCAGATGACCAGATGACAAGATGAACAGATGACCAGATGACCAGATGACCAGATGACTAGATGAACAGATGACCAGATGACCAGATGACCAGATAACGAGATGACAAGATGACCAGATGACCAGATGACCAGATAACCAGATGACCTGATGACCAGATGACCAGATGAATAGATGACCGGATGACGAGATGACGAGATGATGAGATGACGAGATGACGAGATGACGAGATGACGAGATGACGAGATGACGAGATGACGAGATGACCAGGTGACGAGATGACCAGATGACCAAATAACGAGATGACGAGAAGACGAGATGATGACGAGAAGACGAGATGACCAGACGACCGGATGATCAGATGACCAGATGACCAGATGACCAGGTGACCAAATGACCAGATGATCAGATGACCAGATGACCAGATGACCGGATGACCAGATTACCAAATGACGAGATGACGAGATGATGACGGGATGATGAGATGACGAGATGATGACGAGAAGACGAGATGATGCGATGACCAGATGACCAGTTGACCAGATGACCAGATGACCAGATGACCAGATGACCAGATGACCAGATGAACAGGTGACCAGATGACCAGATGATCAGATGACTAGATGACCAGATGACCAGATGACCAGATGACCAGATTACCAAATGACGAGATGACGAGATGATGACGGGATGATGAGATGACGAGATGATGACGAGAAGACGAGATGATGCGATGACCAGATGACCAGTTGACCAGATGACCAGATGACCAGATGACCAGATGACCAGAAGACGAGATGACCAGATGACCTGATGACCAGATGACCAGTTGAATAGATGACCAGATGACGAGATGACGAGATGACGAGATGACGAAATGACGAAATGATGAGATGACGACATGACGAGATGACGAGGTGACGAGATGACCAGATAACGAGATAACCAGATGACCTGATGACCAGATGACCAGATGAATAGATGACCGGATGACGAGATGACGAGATGATGAGATGACGAGATGACTAGATGACGAGATGACGAGATGACGAGATGACGAGATGACAAGATGAGAGATGACGAGAAATTAGATAACTAGATAACCGGATGACGAGATGACGAGATGACGAGATGACGAGATGACCAGATGACCAGATGACCAGATGACCAGATGAACAGATGACCAGATGACCAGATGACCAGATGACTAGATGAACAGATGACCAGATGACCAGATGACCAGATAACGAGATGACAAGATGACCAGATGACCAGATGACCAGATGACCAGTTGACCAGATGACCAGATAACCAGATGACCGGATGACCGGATGACGAGATGATGAGATGACGAGATGACGCGATGACGAGATGACGAGATGCCGAGATGACGAGATGACGAGATGACGAGATGATGACCAGATGACCAGATGACCAGATGACCAGATGATCAGATGATCAGATGACCAGATGACCGGAAAACCAGATCACCAGATGACCAGATGACCAGATGACCAGGTGACGAGATGACCAGATGGCCAGATGACCAGATGACCAGGTGACCAGATGACCAGATGATCAGATGACCAGATGACCAGATGACCGGATGACCAGATTACCAAATGACGAGATGACGAGATGATGACGGGATGATGAGATGACGAGATGATGACGAGAAGACGAGATGATGCGATGACCAGATGACCAGTTGACCAGATGACCAGATGACCAGATGACCAGATGACCAGATGACCAGATGACCAGATGACCAGATGACCAGATGACCAGATGACCAGATGACCAGATGACCAGATGACCAGAAGACGAGATGACCAGATGACCTGATGACCAGATGATCAGATGAATAGATGACCGGATGACGAGATGACGAGATGACGAGATGACGAGATGACGAGATGACGAGATGACAAGATGACGAGGTGACGAGATGAGAGATGACGAGATAACTAGATAACTAGATAACCGGATGACAAGATGACGAGATGACGAGATGACGGAAGACGAGATGACGAAATGACGAGATGACGAGATCACGAGATGACGAGATGACAAGGTTACCAGATTACCAGATGACCAGATTACCAGATGACCGGATGACCGGATGACCAGATGACTAGATGACCAGATGACCAGATGACCAGATGACCAGATGAACAGATGACCAGATGACCAGATAACCAGATGACCAGATGACCAGATGACCAGATGATCAGATCACTAGATGACAGGATAACCAGATGACCAGATGACCAAATAACGAGATGACGAGAAGACGAGACGACCAGACGACCGGATGATCAGATGACCAGATGACCAGATGACCAGATGACCAGATGACCAGGTGACCAGATGACCAGATGACCAGATGACGAGATGACGAGATGACGAGGTGACGACGTGACGAGATGACGAGATAACGGGATAACCAGATGACCGGATGACCGGATGACCGGATGACGAGATGATGAGATGACGAGATGACGAGATGACGAGATGACGAGATGACGAGATGACGAGATGACGCGATGACGAGATCACCAGATGTCGAGATGACGAGTTGACGAGATGACGAGATGACAAGAAGAAGAGATGACGAGATGACCAGATGACCAGATGACCTGATGACCAGATGACCAGATGAATAGATGACCGGATGACGAAATGACGAGATGACGTGATGACGAGATGACGAGATGACGAGATGACGAGTAGACAAGATGACGAGACGATGACGACCAATGACGAGACGATGACGAGACGATGACAAGACGATGACGAGACGATGACCAGATGACGAGATGACGAGATGACGAGATGACGAGGTAACGAGATGACGAGATAACGAGATAACGAGATAACTAGATGACCGGATGACGAGATGACGGAAGACGAGATGACGAGATGACGAGATGACGAGATGACGAGATACTCAGATGACGAGATGACGAGATGACAAGATGACCAGATGAACAGATGACCAGATGACCAGATGACCAGATGATCAGATGACCAGATGACCAGATGACCAGATGACCAGATGACCAGATGACCAGATGACCAGATGACCAGATGACCAGATGACGAGATGACGAGATGACGAGATGACGAGATGACGAGGTGACGACGTGACGAGATGACGAGATAACGGGATAACCAGATGACCGGATGACCGGATGACCGGATGACGAGATGATGAGATGACGAGATGACGAGATGACGAGATGACGAGATGACGCGATGACGAGATCACCAGATGTCGAGATGACCAGATGACCTGATGACCAGATGACCAGATGAATAGAAGACCAGATGAATAGATGACCGGATGACGAAATGACGAGATGACGTGATGACGAGATGACGAGATGACGAGTAGACAAGATGACGAGACGATGACGACCAATGACGAGACGATGACGAGACGATGACAAGACGATGACGAGACGATGACCAGATGACGAGATGACGAGATGACGAGATGACGAGGTAACGAGATGACGAGATAACGAGATAACGAGATAACTAGATGACCGGATGACGAGATGACGGAAGACGAGATGACGAGATGACGAGATGACGAGATGACGAGATGACGAGATACCCAGATGACGAGATGACGAGATGACAAGATGACCAGATGAACAGATGACCAGATGACCAGATGACCAGATGATCAGATGACCAGATGACCAGATGAACAGATGACCAGATGACCAGATGACCAGATGACCAGTTGACCAGATGACGAGATGACGAAATGAGGAGATGACGAGATGACGAGATGACGAGATGACGAGATAACGAGATGACGATATGACGAGATGACCAGTCGACCAGATGACCAGATGACCAGATGACCAGATGATCAGATGACCAGATGACCAGATGACCAGATGACCAGATGACCAGCTGACTGGATGACCAAATGACCGGATGATCAGATGACGAGATGACCAGATGACCAGATGACCGGATGACCAGTTGACCAGATGACCAGATGACCAGATGACCAGACGATGAAGAGATGACGAGATGACCAGATGATTAGACGATGACGAGATGACGAGATGACGACATGATGACGAGAAGACGAGATGATGAGATGACCGGATGACCAGTTCACCAGATGACCAGATGACCAGATGACCAGATGACCAGATGACCGGATGACCAGATGACCATATGACCAGATAACCAGATGACCAGATGACCGGATGATCAGATGAACAGATGACCAGATGACCAGATGACCAGATGACCAGATGACCAGTTGACCAGCTGACGAGATGACGAGATGACGAAACGATGCCGAGATGACGAGATAACGAGATGACAAGATGACGAGATTGTTTTAGTCTTTTGCTGAAATTGTGAGGATGGTAGACAGTCAGGAAACAAAAATAGTATTACAGGATTAATAAATGAATAATACATTTATTTTGTACTGCGTAAACTCGACTAGACTTTGCTCGTACGACGCTCGAAGGCAACTAACACGGTCGAACGACGCATCGATCGTGATCCCCTCGTAGCTCTTTCGCGCATGCGCGCGCTTCCACATCGCATCAAGAACGTCGACGAGCAACGCACCACGCAGGGCGGACGCACATTAAGCTTTTTCAACAGACTAGATGACCAGATGAACATGTAACCAGATGACCAGATGACCCGATGACCGGATGACCAAATGACCAGATGACCAGATGACCAGATGACTAGATGACCAGATGTCGAGATGACGAGTTGACGAGATGACGAGATGACGAGATGACGAGATGACAATGTGACCAGATGACCAGATGACCAGATGACCAGATGACCAGATGACCAGATGACCAGTTGACCAGTTGACCAGATGACGATGGCGTAATGAAGAGATGACCAGATGAACAGATGGCCAGATGACCAGATGACCAGATGACCAGTTGACCAGATGACAAGATGACGAAATGAGGAGATGACGAGATGGACAGACGACCAGATGACCAGATGACCGGATGAACGGATGACCAGATGACCAGATGACCAGATGACGAGATGACGAGATGACGAGATGACGAGATGACGAGATGACCAGATGACCAGATGACCAGATGACCAGATGACCAGATGAACAGATGGCCAGATGACCAGATGACCAGATGACCAGATGACGAGTTGACGAGATGACGAGATGAAGAGATGACCAGATGAATAGATGACTGGATGACGACAGGACGTGATGACGAGATGACAAGAAGACGAAACGATGACGAGACGATGACGACCAATGGCGAGACGATGACGAGACGATGACGAGACGACGAGATGACGAGATGACGAAATGACGAGATGACGAGGTGACGAGATGACGAGATAACGAGATAACCAGATGACCGCATGACCGGATGACGAGATGATGAGATGACGAGATGACGAGATGACGAGATGACGAGATGACGAGATGACGAGATGACGCGATGACGAGATGACGAGATGACGAGATGACGAGATGATGAGATGACGAGATGATGAGATGACGAGATGATGAGATGACCCGATGACGAGATGACCAGATGACCAGATGATCAGATGACCAGATGACCGGTTAACCAGATGACCGGTTAACCAGATGACCAGATGAACAGATGACCAAATAACGAGATGACGAGAAGACGAGATGATGACGAGAAGACGAGATAACCAGATGACCGGATGATCAGATGACCAGATGACCAGATGACCAGATGACCAGGTGACCAGATGACCAGATGACCAGATGACCAGATGACTAGATGACCAGATGACCAGATAACCAAATGACGAGATGACGAGAAGACGAGATGATGACGAGAAGATGAGATGATGAGATGACCAGATGACCAGTTGACCAGATGACCAGATCACCAGATGACCAGATGACCAAATCACCAGATCACCAGATCACCAGATGACCAGATGACCAGATGACTAGATGAACAGATGACCAGATAACCAGATGACCAGATGACCAGATGACCAAATGACCAGATGACCAGATGACCGGATGACCAGATGACGAGATGACGAGATGACGAGATGACGAAATGACGAGATGACGAAATGACGAGATGACGAGGTGACGAGATGACGAGATAACGAGATAACCAGATGACCGGATGACCAGATGACCAGATGACCAGATGACCAGATGATCAGATGACTAGATGACCGGATAACCAGATGACCAGATGACCAGATGACCAGATGACCAGATGTCGAGATGACGAGTGGACGAGATGACGAGATGACGAGATGACGAGATGATCAGATGACCTGATGATTAGATGACCAGATGAATAGATGACCGGATGACGAGATGACGAGATGACGAGATGACCAGATGACCAGATGACCAGATGATCAGATGACCAGATGACCAGATGACCAGATGACCAGATGACCAGATGACCAGATGACCAGATGACCAGATGACTAGATCACCAGATGTCGAGATGACGAGTTGACGAGATGACGAGATGACGAGATGAAGAGATGACGAGATGACCAGATGACCAGATGACCTGATGACCAGATGACCAGATGAATAGAAGACCAGATGAATAGATGACCGGATGACGAGATGACGAGATGACGAGATGAAGAGATGACGAGATGACCAGATGACCAGATGACCTGATGACCAGATGACCAGATGAATAGAAGACCAGATGAATAGATGACCGGATGACGAGATGACGAGATGACGAGATAACGAGTTGACAAGATGACGAGACGATGACGACCGATGACGAGACGATGACGAGACGATGACAAGACGATGACGGGACGATGACGAGACGACGAGATGACGAGATGACGAGATGACGAGGTGACGAGATGACGAGATAACGAGATAACGAGATAACTAGATGACCGGATGACGAGATGACTAGATGACGAGATGACGAGATGACGCGATGACGAGATGACGAGATGACGAGATGATGACCAGATGACCAGATGACCAGATGACCAGATGACCAGATGACCAGATGATCAGATGATCAGATGACCAGATCACCAGATGACCAGATGATCAGATGATCGGATAACCAGATGACCAGATGACCAGATGACCAGATGACCAGATGACCAGGTGACGAGATGAATAGATGACCAGATGACCAAATAACGAGATGACGAGAAGACGAGATGATGATGAGAAGACATGATGACCAGACGACCGGATGATCAGATGACCAGATGACCAGATGACCAGATGACCAGATGACCAGGTGACCAGATGACCACATCACCATATGACCAGATGACCAGATGACCAGATGATCAGATGACCAGATGACCAGAAGACGAGATGACCAGATGACCTGATGACCAGATGACCAGTTGAATAGATGACCAGATGACGAGATGACGAGATGACGAGATGACGAAATGACGAAATGATGAGATGACGACATGACGAGATGACGAGGTGACGAGATGACCAGATAACGAGATAACCAGATGACCTGATGACCAGATGACCAGATGAATAGATGACCGGATGACGAGATGACGAGATGATGAGATGACGAGATGACGAGATGACAAGATGAGAGATGACGAGAAATTAGATAACTAGATAACCGGATGACGAGATGACGAGATGACGAGATGACGAGATGACCAGATGACCAGATGACCAGATGACCAGATGACTAGATGAACAGATGACCAGATGACCAGATGACCAGATAACGAGATGACAAGATGACCAGATGACCAGATGACCAGATGACCAGATGACCAGATGACCAGATGACCAGATGACCAGATGACCAGATAACCAGATGACCGGATCACCGGATGACGAGATGATGAGATGACGAGATGACGCGATGACGAGATGACGAGATGCCGAGATGACGAGATGACGAGATGACGAGATGATGACCAGATGACCAGATGACCAGATGACCAGATGATCAGATGATCAGATGACCAGATGACCGGAAAACCAGATCACCAGATGACCAGATGACCAGATGACCAGGTGACGAGATGACCAGATGGCCAGATGAACAGATGACCAGGTGACCAGATGACCAGATGATCAGATGACCAGATGACCGGATGACCGGATGACCAGATTACCAAATGACGAGATGACGAGATGATGACGTGATGATGAGATGACGAGATGATGACGAGAAGACGAGATGATGCGATGAACAGATGACCAGTTGACCAGATGACCAGATGACCAGATGACCAGATGACCAGATGAACAGGTGACCAGATGACCAGATGATCAGATGACTAGATGACCAGATGACCAGATGACCAGATTACCAAATTACGTGATGACGAGATGATGAGGGGATGATGAGATGACGAGATGATGACGAGAAGACAAGATGATGCGATGACCGGATGACCAGTTGACCAGATGACCAGATGACCAGATGACCAGATGACCAGATGACCAGATGACCAGATGACCAGATGACCAGAAGACGAGATGACCAGATGACCTGATGACCAGATGATCAGATGAATAGATGACCGGATGACGAGATGACGAGATGACGAGATGACGAGATGATGAGATGACGAGATGACGAGATGACGAGATGACGAGATGACGAGATGACGAGATGACAAGATGACGAGATGAGAGATGACGAGATAACTAGATAACTAGATAACCGGATGACAAGATGACGAGATGACGAGATGACGGAAGACGAGATGACGAAATGACGAGATGACGAGATCACGAGATGACGAGATGACAAGGTTACCAGATTACCAGATGACCAGATTACCAGATGACCGGATGACCGGATGACCAGATGATTAGATGACCAGATGACCAGATGACCAGATGACCAGATGAACAGATGACCAGATGACCAGATAACCAGATGACCAGATGACCAGATGACCAGATGATCAGATCACTAGATGACAGGATAACCAGATGACCAGATGACCAAATAACGAGATGACGAGAAGACGAGACGACCAGACGACCGGATGATCAGATGACCAGATGACCAGATGACCAGATGACCAGATGACCAGATGACTAGATGACCAGTTGACCAGATGACCAGATGACCGGATGAACAGATGACCAGATGACCAGATGACCAGATAACCAGATGACAAGATGACCAGATGACCAGATGACCAGATGACCAGATGACCAGATGACCAGATGACCAGATGACCAGATGACCAGATGACCAGTTGACGAGATGACGAGATGACGAAATGACGAAATGACGAGATGACGAGATGACGAGATGACGAGGTGACGAGATGACGAGATGACGAGATGACGAGATGACGAGATGACGAGATGACGAGATGACGAGATGACAAGATGACGAGATGACGAGATAACTAGATAACTAGATAATCGGATGACGAGATGACGAGATGACGGAAGACGAGATGACGGAAGACGAGATGACGAGATGACGAGATGACGAGATGACGAGATGACGAGATGACGAGATGACGAGATGACCAGATGACCAGATTACCAGATGACCGGATGACCGGATGACCAGATGACCAGATGACCGGATGATCAGATGACCAGATGACCAAATGACCAGATGACGAGATGACGAGATGACGAGATGACGAGATGACCAGACTACGAGATGACGAGATGACAAGATAATGACGAGAAGACAAGATGATAAGATGACCAGATAAACAGATGACCAGATGACCAGATGACCGAAAGACCAGATGACCAGATGACCAGATGACCAGATAACTTGTTGACCAGTTGACCAGGTGTCGAGATGACGATTCGACGAGATGACGAGATGACCAGATGACCAGATGACCAGATGACCTGATGACCAGATGACCAGATGAATAGATGACGAGATGACGAGATGACGAGATGACGAGATGACGAGATAACTGAATAACCGGATGACAAGATGAAGAGATGACGAGATGACGAGATGACGGCAGACGAGATGACGAGGTGACGATATGACGAGATGACGAGATGACGAGATGACCAGGTGACGTGATGACCAGATGACCAGATGACCAAATGACCAGGTGACGAGATGACCAGATGACCAGATGACCAAATAACGAGATGACGAGAAGACGAGATGATGACGAGAAGACGAGATGACCAGACGACCGGATAATCAGATGACCAGATGACCAGATGACCAGATGACCAGGTGACCAGATGACCAGATGATCAGATGAACAGATGACCAGATGACCACATGACCAGATGACTAGATGACCAGATGACCAGATGACTAGATGACCAGATGACGAGATGATGACGAGAAGACGAGATGATGAGATGACCAGATGACCAGTTGACCAGATGATTAGATGACCAGATGACCAGATGACCAGATGACCAGATGACCACATGACCAGATGACCAGATGATCAGATGACCAGATGACCAGATGACCAGATGACCAGATGACCAGATGACCAGATGACCAGATGACCAGATGACCAGATGACTAGATGAACAGACGACCAGATGACCACATGACCAGCTAACCAGATGACCAGATGACCAGATGACGAGATGATCAGATGACCAGATGACCGGATAACCAGATGACCAGATGACCAGATGACCAGATGACCAGATGACCAGGTGACCGAATAACCAGATGACCAGATGACCAGATGACCAGATGACCAGATGACCAGGTGACCAGATGACCAGATGACCAGATGACCAGATGTCGAGATGACGAGATAACGAGATAACCAGATGACCGTATGACCGGATGACGAGATGAAGAGATGACGAGATGACGAGATGACGAGATGACGAGATGATGAGATGACGAGATGACGCGATGACGAGATGACGAGATGACGAGATGACGATATGATGAGATGACCAGATGACCAGATGACCAGATGACCAGATGACCAGATGATCAGATGACCAGATGACCGGATAACCAGATGACCAGATGACCAGATGACCAGATGACCAGGTGACCAGATGAACAGATGACCAGGTGACGAGATGATTAGATGACCAGATGATCAAATAACGAGATGACGAGAAGACGAGATGATGATGAGAAAACGAGATGACCAGACGACCGGATGATCAGATGACCAGATGATCAGATGACCAGATGACCAGGTGACCAGATGACCAGATGACCAGATGACCAGATGAACAGATGACTAGATGTCGAGATGACGAAATGACGAAATGACGAGATGACGACATGACGAGGTGACGAGATGACCAGATAACGAGATAATCAGATGACCTGATGACCAGATGACCAGATGAATAGATGACCGGATGACGAGATGACGAGATGATGAGATGACGAGATGACGAGATGACGAGATGACGAGATGACGAGATGACGATATGATGAGATGACCAGATGACCAGATGACCAGATGACCAGATGACCAGATGACCAGATGATCAGATGACCAGATGACCGGATAACCAGATGACCAGATGACCAGATGACCAGATGACCAGTTGACCAGATGAACAGATGACCAGGTGACGAGATGATTAGATGACCAGATGACCAAATAACGAGATGACGAGAAGACGAGATGATGACGAGAAGACGAGATGACCAGACGACCGGATGATCAGATGACCAGATGACCAGATGACCAGGTGACCAGTTGACCAGATGATCAGATGACCAGATGACCGGATGACCAGATTACCAAATGACGAGATGACGAGATGATGACGGGATGATGAGATGACGAGATGATGACGAGAAGACGAGATGATGCGATGACCAGATGACCAGTTGACCAGATGACCAGATGACCAGATGACCAGATGACCAGATGACCAGATGACCAGATGACCAGATGACAAGATTACCAAATGACAAGATGACGAGATGATGACGGGATGATTAGATGACGAGATGATGACGAGAAGACGAGATGATGCGATGACCATATGACCAGTTGACCAGATGACCAGATGACCAGATGACCAGACGACCAGATGATCAGATGACCAGATGACCAGATGACCAGAAGACGAGATGACCAGATGACCTGATGACCAGATGACCAGATGAATCGATGACCAGATGACGAGATGACGAGATGACGAGATGACGAGATGACGAAATGACGAAATGATGAGATGACGACATGACGAGATGACCAGATAACGAGATAACCAGATGACCTGATGACCAGATGACCTGATGACCAGATGACCAGATGAATAGATGACCGGATGACGAGATGACGAGATGATGAGATGACGAGGTGACGAGATGACGAGATGACGAGATGACGAGATGACGAGATGACAAGATGAGAGATGACGAGATATTAGATAACTAGATAACCGGATGACGAGATGACGAGATGACCAGATGACTAGATGAACAGATGACCAGATAACCAGATGACCAGATGACCAGATTACCAGATGACCAGATGACCAGGTGACCAGGTGACCAGATGACCAGATGACCAGATGACCAAATAACGAGATGACGAGGTGACGAGATGACGAGATAACCAGATAACCAGATGACCGGATGACCGGATGACGAGATGATGAGGTGACGAGATGACGCGATGACGAGATGACGAGATGCCGAGATGACGAGATGACGAGATGACGAGATGATGACCAGATGACCAGATGACCAGATGACCAGATGATCAGATGATCAGATGACCAGATGACCGGAAAACCAGATGACCAGATGATTAGATGACCAGATGACCAGGTGACGAGATGACCAGATGGCCAGATGACCAGATGACCAGATGACCAGGTGACGAGATGACCAGATGACCAGATGACCAAATAACGAGATGACGAGAAGACGAGATGATGACGAGAAGACGAGATGACCAGACGACCGGATGATCAGATGACCAGATGACCAGATGACCAGATGACCAGATGAGCAGGTGACCAGATGACCACATGATCAGATGACCAGATGACCAGATGACCGGATGACCAGATTACCAAATGACGAGATGACGAGATGATGACGGGATGATGAGATGACGAGATGATGACGAGAAGACGAGATGATGCGATGACCAGATGACCAGTTGACCAGATGACCAGATGACCAGATGACCAGATGACCAGATGAACAGGTGACCAGATGACCAGATGATCAGATGACTAGATGACCAGATGACCAGATGACCAGATGACCAGATTACCAAATTACGAGATGACGAGATGATGAGGGGATGATGAGATGACGAGATGATGACGAGAAGACGAGATGATGCGATGACCAGATGACCAGTTGACCAGATGACCAGATGACCAGATGACCAGATGACCAGATGACCAGATGACCAGATGACCAGATTACCAAATGACAAGATGACGAGATGATGACGGGATGATGAGATGACGAGATGATGACGAGAAGACGAGATGATGCGATGACCATATGACCAGTTGACCAGATAACGAGATAACCAGTTGACCTGATGACCAGATGACCAGATGAATAGATGACCGGATGACGAGATGACGAGATGATGAGATGACGAGGTGAGGAGATGACGAGATGACGAGATGACGAGATGACGAGATGACAAGATGAGAGATGACGAGATATTAGATAACTAGATAACCGGATGACGAGATGACGAGATGACGAGATGACGAGATGACCAGATGACTAGATGAACAGATGACCAGATAACCAGATGACCAGATGACCAGATTACCAGATGACCAGATGACCAGGTGACCAGGTGACCAGATGACCAGATGACCAGATGACCAGATGACCAAATAACGAGATGACGAGGTGACGAGATGACGAGATAACCAGATAACCAGATGACCGGATGACCGGATGACGAGATGATGAGATGACGAGATGACGCGATGACGAGATGACGAGATGCCGAGATGACGAGATGACGAGATGACGAGATGATGACCAGATGACCAGATGACCAGATGACCAGATGATCAGATGATCAGATGACCAGATGACCGGAAAACCAGATTACCAGATGACCAGATGACCAGATGACCAGGTGACGAGATGACCAGATGGCCAGATGACCAGATGACCAGATGACCAGGTGACGAGATGACCAGATGACCAGATGACCAAATAACGAGATGACGAGAAGACGAGATGATGACGAGAAGACGAGATGACCAGACGACCGGATGATCAGATGACCAGATGACCAGATGACCAGATGACCAGATGAGCAGGTGACCAGATGACCACATGATCAGATGACCAGATGACCAGATGACCGGATGACCAGATTACCAAATGACGAGATGACGAGATGATGACGGGATGATGAGATGACGAGATGATGACGAGAAGACGAGATGATGCGATGACCAGATGACCAGTTGACCAGATGACCAGATGACCAGATGACCAGATGACCAGATGACCGGATGAACAGGTGACCAGATGACCAGATGATCAGATGACTAGATGACCAGATGACCAGATGACCAGATTACCAAATTACGAGATGACGAGATGATGAGGGGATGATGAGATGACGAGATGATGACGAGAAGACAAGATGATGCGATGACCAGATGACCAGTTGACCAGATGACCAGATGACCAGATGACCAGATGACCAGATGACCAGATGACCAGATGACCAGAAGACGAGATGACCAGATGACCTGATGACCAGATGACCAGATGAATAGATGACCGGATGACGAGATGACGAGATGACGAGATGACGAGATGACGAGATGACGAGATGACGAGATGACGAGATGACGACATGACGAGATCACGGAAGACGAGATGACGAAATGACGAGATGACGAGATCACGAGATCACGAGATGACAAGGTTACCAGATCACCAGATGACCAGATTACCAGATGACCGGATGACCGGATGACCAGATGACTAGATGACCAGATGACCAGATGACCAGATGACCAGATGAACAGATGACCAGATGACCAGATAACCAGATGACCAGATGATCAGATCACCAGATGACAGGATAACCAGATGACCAGATGACCAAATAACGAGATGACGAGAAGACGAGATGACCAGACGACCGGATGATCAGATGACCAGATGACCAGATGACCAGATGACCAGATGACCAGGTGATTAGATGACCAGATGACCAGATGACCAGATGACCAGATGACTAGATGACCAGATGACCAGATGACCAGATGACTAGATGAACAGATGACCAGATGACCAGATGACCAGATAACCAGATGACAAGATGACCAGATGACCAGATGACCAGATGACCAGATGACCAGATGACCAGATGACCAGATGACCAGATGACGAAATGACGAAATGACGAGATGACGAGATGACGAGATGACGAAGTGACGAGATGACGAGATGACGAGGTGACGAGATGACAAGATGACGAGATGACGAGATTACGAGATGACGAGATGACAAGATGACGAGATGACGAGATAACTAGATAACTAGATAATCGGATGACGAGATGACGAGATGACGAGATGACGAGATGACGGAAGACGAGATGACGAGATGACGAGATGACGAGATGACGAGATGACGAGATGACGAGATGACGAGATGACGAGATGACCAGATGACCAGATGACCAGATTACCAGATGACCGGATGACCGGATGACCAGATGACTAGATGACCGGATGATCAGATGACCAGATGACCAAATGACCAGATGACGAGATGACGAGATGACCAGACTACGAGATGACGAGATGACAAGATAATGACGAGAAGACAAGATGATAAGATGACCAGATAAACAGATGACCAGATGACCAGATGACCGAAAGACCAGATGACCAGATGACCAGATGACCAGATAACCATTTGACCAGTTGACCAGGTGTCGAGATGACGATTCGACGAGATGACGAGATGACCAGATGACCAGATGACCAGATGACCTGATGACCAGATGACCAGATGAATAGATGACCGGATGACGAGATGACGAGATGACGAGATGACGAGATAACGATATAACGAGATAACTGGATAACCGGATGACAAGATGAAGAGATGACGAGATGACGAGATGACGGCAGACGAGATGACGAGGTGACGATATGACGAGATGACGAGATGACGAGATGACCAGGTGACGTGATGACCAGATGACCAGATGACCAAATGACCAGGTGACGAGATGACCAGATGACCAGATGACCAAATAACGAGATGACGAGAAGACGAGATGATGACGAGAAGACGAGATGACCAGACGACCGGATGATCAGATTACCAGATGACCAGATGACCAGATGACCAGATGACCAGGTGACCAGATGACCAGATGATCAGATGACCAGATGACCAGATGACCAGATGACCAGATTACCAAATGACGAGATGACGAGATGATGACGAGATGATGAGATGACGAGACGATGACGAGAAGACGAGATGATGAGATGACCAGATGACCAGGTGACCAGATGACCAGATGACCAGATGACCAGATGACCAGATGACTAGATGACCAGATGTCGAGATGACGAGATGACCAGACGACCGGATGATCAGATGACCAGATGACCAGATGACCAGATGACCAGATGTCGAGATGACGAGATAACGAGATAACCAGATGACTGTATGACCGGATGACGAGATGAAGAGATGACGGGATGACGAGATGACGACATGACGAGATGACGAGATGACGAGATGACGAGATGACAAGATAACGAGATGACGAGATGACGAGATGATGAGATGACGAGATGACGAGATGACCAGATGACCAGACGTTGACGAGATGACGAGATGCCGAGGTGACCAAATGACGAGATGACGAGATGACGGGATGACCAGATGACCAGATTACCAGATTACCAGATGACCAGATGACCAGATGACCAGCTGACCAGATGACCAGATGACCAGATGACCAGATAACCAGATGACCGGATGACCAGATGACCATATGACCAGATAACCAGATGACCAGATGAGTGGATGACCAGATGAACAGATGACCAGATGAACAGATGACCAGATGACCAGTTGACCAGCTGACGAGATGACGAGATGACGGAACGATGACGAGATGACGAGATGACGAGATGACAAGATGACGAGATTGTTTTAGTCTTTTGCTGAAATTGTGAGGATGGTAGACAGTCAGGAAATGAAAATAGTATGACAGGATTAATAAATGAATAATAGATTTCTTTTGTACTGCGTAATCTCGACTAGACTTTGCTCGTACGACGCTCGAAGGCAACTAACACGGTCGAGCGACGCATCGATCGTGATCCCCTCGTAGCTGTTTCGCGCATGCGCGCGCTTCCACATCTCATCAAGAACGTCGACGAGCAACGCACCACGCAGGGCGGACGCAAATTAAGTTTTTTCACCAGACGAGATGACGAGATGAAGAGATGACGAGATGACGAGATGACGAGATGACGAGGTGACGAGATGACGAGATGACGAGATAACGAGATAACTAGATAACCTGATGACGAGATGACGAGATGACGAGATGACGAGATGACGAGATGATGGAAGACGAGATGACGAGATGACGAGATGACGAGATGACAAGGTGACCAGATGACCAGATGACCAGATGACCAGATGACCAGATGACCAGATGACCAGATGACTAGATGAACAGATGACCAGATAACCATATGATTAGATGACCAGATGACCAGATGACCAGATGACCGGATAACCAGATGACCAGATTACCAGATGACCAGATGACCAGATGACCAAATAACGAGATGACGAGGTGACGAGATGACGAGATGATGACCAGATGACCAGATGACCAGATGACCAGATGACTAGATGAACAGATGACCAGATAACCATATGATTAGATGACCAGATGACCAGATGACCAGATGACCGGATAACCAGATGACCAGATTACCAGATGACCAGATGACCAGATGACCAAATAACGAGATGACGAGGTGACGAGATGACGAGATGATGACCAGATGACCAGATGACCAGATGACCAGATGATCAGATGATCAGATGACCAGATGACCGGATAACCAGATGACCAGATGACCAGATGACCAGATGACAAGGTGACGAGTTGACCAGATGACCAGATGACCAGATGACCAGATGACCAGGTGACGAGATGACCAGATGACCAGATGACCAAATAACGAGATGACGATAAGACGAGATGATGACGAGAAGACGAGATGACCAGACGACCGGATGATCAGATGACCAGATGACCAGATGACCAGGTGACTAGATGACCAGATGATCAGATGACCAGATGACCAGATGACCGGATGACCAGATTAGCAAATGACGAGATGACGAGATGATGACGGGATGATGAGATGACGAGATGATGACGAGAAGACGAGATGATGCGATGACCAGATGACCAGTTGACCAGATGACCAGATGAACAGATGACCGGATGACCAGATGAACAGGTGACCAGATGACCAGATGATCAGATGACTAGATGACCAGATGACCAGATGACCAGATTACCAAATGACGAGATGACGAGATGATGACGGGATGATGAGATGACGAGATGATGACGAGAAGACGAGATGATGCGATGACCAGATGACCAGTTGACCAGATGACCAGATGACCAGATGACCAGATGACCAGATGACCAGATGACCAGAAGACGAGATGACCAGATGACCTGATGACCGGATGACCAGATGAATAGATGACCAGATGACGAGATGACGAGATGACGAGATGACGAAATGGCGAAATGATGAGATGACGACATGACGAGATGACGAGGTGACGAGATGACCAGATAACGAGATAACCAGATGACCTGATGACCAGATGACCAGATGAATAGATGACCGGATGACGAGATGACGAGATGATGAGATGATGAGATGACGAGATGACGAGATGACGAGATGACGAGATGACGAGATGACGAGATGACAAGATGAGAGATGACGAGATATTAGATAACTAGATAACCGGATGACGAGATGACGAGATGACGAGATGACGAGATGACCCGATGACTAGATGAACAGATGACCAGATAACCAGATGACCAGATGACCAGATGACCAGATGACCAGATGACCGGATAACCAGATGACCAGATTACCAGGTGACCAGATGACCAGATGACCAGATGACCAAATAACGAGATGACGAGGTGACGAGATGACGAGATAACCAGATAACCAGATGACCGGATGACCGGATGACGGGATGATGAGATGACGAGATGACGCGATGACGAGATGACGAGATGACGAGATGACGAGATGACGAGATGATGACCAGATGACTAGATGACCAGATGACCAGATGATCAGATGATCAGATGACCAGATGACCGGAAAACCAGATGACCAGATGACCAGATGACCAGGTGACGAGATGACCAGATGACCAGATGACCAGATGACCAGATGACCAGGTGACGAGATGACCAGATGACCAGATGACCAAATAACGAGATGACGAGAAGACGAGATGACCAGACGACCGGATGATCAGATGACCAGATGACCAGATGACCAGATGACCAGATGACCAGGTGACCAGATGACCAGATGATCAGATGACCAGATGACCAGATGACCGGATGACCAGATTACCAAATGACGAGATGACGAGATGATGACGGGATGATGAGATGACGAGATGATGACGGGAAGACGAGATGATGCGATGACCAGATGACCAGTTGACCAGATGACCAGATGACCAGATGACCAGATGACCAGATGAACAGGTGACCAGATGACCAGATGATCAGATGATCAGATGACTAGATGACCAGATGACCAGATGACCAGATTACCAAATTACGAGATGACGAGATGATGAGGGGATGATGAGATGACGAGATGATGACGAGAAGACGAGATGATGCGATGACCAGATGATCAGTTGACCAGATGACCAGATGACCAGATGACCAGGTGACCAGATGACCAGATGACCAGAAGACGAGATGACCAGATGACCTGATGACCAGATGACCAGATGAATAGATGACCGGATGACGAGATGACGAGATGACGAGATGACGAGATGACGAGATGACGAGATGACGAGATGACAAGATGACGAGGTGACGAGATGAGAGATGACGAGATAACTAGATAACTAGATAACCGGATGACAAGATGACGAGATGACGAGATGACGGAAGACGAGATGACGAAATGACGAGATGACGAGATCACGAGATGACGAGATGACAAGGTTACCAGATCACCAGATGACCAGATTACCAGATGACCGGATGACCGGATGACCAGATGACCAGATGAATAGATGACCGGATGACGAGATGACGAGATGACGAGATGACGAGATGACGAGATAACGAGATAACGAGATAACTGGATAACCGGATGACAAAATGAAGGGATGACGAGATGACGAGATGACGGCAGACGAGATGACGAGATGACGAGATGACGAGATGCCGAGATGACAAGGTGACCAGTTGACCAGATGACCAGATGACCAGGTGACGTGATGACCAGATGACCAGATGACAAGATGATCAGATGATCAGATGACCAGATGACCGGATAACCAGATGACCAGATGACCATATGACCAGATGACCAGGTGACGTGATGACCAGATGACCAGATGACCAAATGACCAGATGACCAGGTGACGAGATGACCAGATGACCGGATGACCGGATGACCAGATGACTAGATGACCAGATGACCAGATGACCAGATGACCAGATGAACAGATGACCAGATGACCAGATAACCAGATGACCAGATGACTAGATGATCAGATCACCAGATGACAGGATAAAAAGATGACCAGATGACCAAATAACGAGATGACGAGAAGACGAGATGACCAGACGACCGGATGATCAGATGACCAGATGACCAGATGACCAGATGACCAGATGACCAGATGACCAGGTGACCAGATGACCAGATGACCAGATGACCAGATGACCAGATGACTAGATGACCAGATGACCAGATGACCAGATGACTAGATGAACAGATGACCAGATGACCAGATGGCCAGATAACCAGATGACAAGATGACCAGATGACCAGATGACCAGATGACCAGATGACCAGATGACCAGATGACCAGATGACCAGATGACCAGATGACCAGATGACCAGATGACGAGATCACGAGATGACGAGATGACGAGATCACGAGATGACGAGATGACAAGATGACGAGATGACGAGATGACGAGATGACGAGATCACGAGATGACGAGATGACGAGATGACGAGATGACGAGATGACGGAAGACGAGATGACGAGATGACGAGATGACGAGATGACGAGATGACGAGATGACGAGATGACGAGATGACGAGATGACGAGATGACGAGATGACCAGATGACCAGATGACCAGATTACCAGATTACCAGATGACCGGATGACCGGATGACCAGATGACCAGATGACCAGGTGACGTGATGACCAGATGACCAGATGACAAGATGATCAGATGATCAGATGACCAGATGACCGGATAACCAGATGACCAGATGACCATATGACCAGATGACCAGGTGACGTGATGACCAGATGACCAGATGACCAAATGACCAGATGACCAGGTGACGAGATGACCAGATGACCGGATGACCGGATGACCAGATGACTAGATGACCAGATGACCAGATGACCAGATGACCAGATGAACAGATGACCAGATGACCAGATAACCAGATGACCAGATGACCAGATGACCAGATGATCAGATCACCAGATGACAGGATAACCAGATGACCAGATGACCAAATAACGAGATGACGAGAAGACGAGATGACCAGACGACCGGATGATCAGATGACCAGATGACCAGATGACCAGATGACCAGATGACCAGATGACCAGATGACCAGATGACCAGATGACCAGATGACCAGATGACCAGATGACCAGATGACGAGATGACGAGATGACGAGATGACGAGATGACGAGATGACGAGATGACGAGATGACAAGATGACGAGATGACGAGATGACGAGATGACGAGATGACGAGATGACGAGATGACGAGATGACGAGATGACGAGATGACGAGATGACGAGATGACGAGATGACCAGATGACCAGATTACCAGATGACCGGATGACCGGATGACCAGATGACCAGATGACCGGATGATCAGATGACCAGATAACCAAATGACCAGATGACGAGATGACGAGATGACCAGACTACGAGATGACGAGATGACAAGATAATGACGAGAAGACAAGATGATAAGATGACCAGATAAACAGATGACCAGATGACCAGATGACCGAAAGACCAGATGACCAGATGACCAGATGACCAGATAACCAGTTGACCAGTTGACCAGGTGTCGAGATGACGATTCGACGAGATGACGAGATGATTAGATGACCAGATGACCAGATGACCTGATGACCAGATGACCAGATGAATAGATGACCGGATGACGAGATGACGAGATGACGAGATGACGAGATGACGAGATGACGAGATAACGAGATAACGAGATAACTGGATAACCGGATGACAAGATGAAGAGATGACGAGATGACGAGATGACAGGATGACGATATGACGAGACGACGAGATGACGAGATGACGAGATGACGAGATGACGGAAGACGAGATGACGAGATGACGAGATGACGAGATGACGAGATGACGAGATGACGGAAGACGAGATGACGAGATGACGAGATGACGAGATGACGAGATGACGAGATGACCAGATGACCAGATGACCAGATTACCAGATTACCAGATGACCGGATGACCGGATGACCAGATGACCAGATGACCAGGTGACGTGATGACCAGATGACCAGATGACAAGATGATCAGATGATCAGATGACCAGATGACCGGATAACCAGATGACCAGATGACCATATGACCAGATGACCATATGACCAGATGACCAGGTGACGTGATGACCAGATGACCAGATGACCAAATGACCAGATGACCAGGTGACGAGATGACCAGATGACCGGATGACCGGATGACCAGATGACTAGATGACCAGATGACCAGATGACCAGATGACCAGATGAACAGATGACCAGATGACCAGATAACCAGATGACCAGATGACCAGATGACCAGATGACCAGATGACCAGATGACCAGATGACCAGATGATCAGATGACCAGATGACCGGATAACCAGATGACAAGAAGACGAGATGATGACGAGAAGACGAGATGACCAGATGACCAGATGACCAGATGACCAGATGACCAGATGACCAGATGACCAGTTGACCAGATGACCAGATGACCAGATGACCAGATGACCACATGACCAGATGACTAGATGAACAGACGACCAGATGACCAGATGACCAGATAACCAGATGACCAGATGACCAGATGACCAGATGATCAGATGACCAGATGACCGGATAACCAGATGACCAGATGACCAGATGACCAAATAACGAGATGACGAGAAGACGAGATGATGACGAGAAGACGAGATAATGACGAGAAGACGAGATGACCAGACGACCGGATGATCAGATGACCAGATGACCAGATGACCAGATGACCAGGTGACCAGATGACCAGATGACCAGATGACCAGATGACCAGATGACTAGATGACCAGATGACCAGATGACCAGATGACTAGATGAACAGATGACCAGATGACCAGATGACCAGATGACCAGACGACAAGATGACCAGATGACCAGATGACCAGATGACCAGATGACCAGATGATCAGATGACCAGATGACCAGATGACGAGATGACGAGATGACGAAATGACGAAATGACGAGATGACGAGATGACGAGATGACGAGGTGACGAGATGACCAGATAACGATATAACCAGATAACCTGATGACCAGATGACCAGATGAATAGATGACCGGATGACGAGATGACGAGATGATGAGATGACGAGATGACGAGATGACGAGATGACGAGATGACGAGATGACGAGATGACGAGATGACCAGATGACCAGATGACCAGATGACCAGATGACCAGATGACCAGATCACTAGATGAACAGACGACCAGATGACCAGATGACCAGATAACCAGGTGACCAGATGACCAGATGACCAGATGATCAGATGACCAGATGACCGGATAACCAGATGACCAGATGACCAGATGACCAGATTACCAGATGACCAGATGACCAGGTGACCAGATGACCAGATGACCAGATGATCAGATGATCAGATGACCAGATGACCGGAAAACCAGATGACCAGATGACCAGATGACCAGATGACCAGGTGACGAGATGACCAGATGGCCAGATGACCAGATGACCAGATGACCAGGTGACGAGATGACCAGATGACCAGATGACCAAATAACGAGATGACGAGAAGACGAGATGATGACGAGAAGACGAGATGACCAGACGACCGGATGATCAGATGACCAGATGACCAGATGACCAGATGACCAGATGACCAGGTGACCAGATGACCAGATGATCAGATGACCAGATGACCAGATGACCGGATGACCAGATTACCAAATGACGAGATGACGAGATGATGACGGGATGATGAGATGACGAGATGATGACGAGAAGACGAGATGATGCGATGACCAGATGACCAGTTGACCAGATGACCAGATGACCAGATGACCAGATGACCAGATGAACAGGTGACCAGATGACCAGATGATCAGATGACTAGATGACCAGATGACCGGATGACCAGATTACCAAACTACGAGATGACGAGATGATGAGGGGATGATGAGATGACGAGATGATGACGAGAAGACAAGATGATGCGATGACCAGCTGACCAGATGACCAGATGACCAGATGACCAGATAACCAGATGACCGGATGACCAGATGACCATATGACCAGATAACCAGATGACCAGATGAGTGGATGACCAGATGAACAGATGACCAGATGACCAGTTGACCAGCTGACGAGATGACAAGATGACGAAACGATGACGAGATGACGAGATGACGAGATGACAAGATGACGAGATTGTTTTAGTCTTTTGCTGAAATTGTGAGGATGGTAGACAGTCAGGAAATGAAAATAGTATGACAGGATTAATAAATGAATAATAGATTTCTTTTGTACTGCGTAATCTCGACTAGACTTTGCTCGTACGACGCTCGAAGGCAACTAACACGGTCGAGCGACGCATCGATCGTGATCCCCTCGTAGCTGTTTCGCGCATGCGCGCGCTTCCACATCTCATCAAGAACGTCGACGAGCAACGCACCACGCAGGGCGGACGCAAATTAAGTTTTTTCACCAGACGAGATGACGAGATGAAGAGATGACGAGATGCCAAGATGACGAGATGCCAAGATGACGAGATGACGAGGTGACGAGATGACGAGATGACGAGATAACGAGATAACTAGATAACCTGATGACGAGATGACGAGATGACGAGATGACGAGATGACGAGATGATGGAAGACGAGACGACGAGATGACGAGATGACGAGATGACAAGGTGACCAGATGACCAGATGACCAGATGACCAGATGACCGGATGACCGGATGACCAGATGACGAGATGACAGGATGACCAGATGACCAGATGACCAGATGACCAGATGACCAGATGACCAGATGACTAGATGAACAGATGACCAGATAACCATATGATTAGATGACCACATGACCAGATGACCAGATGACCGGATAACCAGATGACCAGATTACCAGATGACCAGATGACCACGTGACCAGATGACCAGATGACCAGATGACCAAATAACGAGATGACGAGGTGACGAGATGACGAGATAACCAGATAACCAGATGACCGGATGACCGGATGACGAGATGATGAGATGACGAGATGACGCGATGACGAGATGACGAGATGACGAGATGACGAGATGACGAGATGACGAGATGACGAGATGATGACCAGATGACCAGATGACGAGATGATGACCAGATGACCAGATGACCAGATGACCAGATGATCAGATGATCAGATGACCAGATGACCGGAAAACCAGATGACCAGATGACCAGATGACCAGATGACCAGATGACCAGGTGACGAGATGACCAGATGACCAGATGACCAGATGACCAGATGACCAGATGACCAGATGACCAGGTGACGAGATGACCAGATGACCAGATGACCAAATAACGAGATGACGAGAAGACGAGATGACCAGACGACCGGATGATCAGATGACCAGATGACCAGATGACCAGATGACCAGATGACCAGGTGACCAGATGACCAGATGATCAGATGACCAGATGACCAGATGACCGGATGACCAGATTACCAAATGACGAGATGACGAGATGATGACGGGATGATGAGATGACGAGATGATGACGAGAAGACGAGATGATGCGATGACCAGATGACCAGTTGACCAGATGACCCGATGACCAGATGACCAGATGACCAGATGAACAGGTGACCAGATGACCAGATGATCAGATGATCAGATGACTAGATGACCAGATGACCAGATGACCAGATTACCAAATTACGAGATGACGAGATGATGAGGGGATGATGAGATGACGAGATGATGACGAGAAGACGAGATGATGCGATGACCAGATGACCAGTTGACCAGATGACCAGATGACCAGATGACCAGATGACCAGATGACCAGATGACCAGATGACCAGAAGACGAGATGACGAGATGACGAGATGACGAGATGACGAGATGACGAGATGACGAGATGACAAGATGACGAGGTGACGAGATGAGAGATGACGAGATAACTAGATAACTAGATAACTAGATAACCGGATGACAAGATGACGAGATGACGAGATGACGGAAGACGAGATGACGAAATGACGAGATGACGAGATCACGAGATGACGAGATGACAAGGTTACCAGATCACCAGATGACCAGATTACCAGATGACCGGATGACCGGATGACCAGATGACTAGATGACCAGATGACCAGATGACCAGATGACCAGATGAACAGATGAGCAGATGACCAGATAACCAGATGACCAGATGACCAGATGACCAGATGATCAGATCACCAGATGACAGGATAACCAGATGACCAGATGACCAAATAACGAGATGACGAGAAGACGAGATGACCAGACGACCGGATGATCAGATGACCAGATGACCAGATGACCAGATAACCAGATGACCAGGTGACCAGATGACCAGATGACCAGATGACCAGATGACCAGATGACCAGATGACTAGATGACCAGATGACCAGATGACCAGATGACCCGATGACTAGATGAACAGATGACCAGATGACCAGATGACCAGATAACCAGATGACAAGATGACCAGATGACTAGATGACCAGATGACCAGATGACCAGATGACCAGATGACCAGATGACGAGATGACGAGATGACGAGATGACGAAATGACGAAATGACGAGATGACGAGATGACGAGATGACGAGATGACGAGATGACAAGATGACGAGATGACGAGATAACTAGATAACTAGATAATCGGATGACGAGATGACGAGATGACGAGATGACGAGATGACGAGATGACGGAAGACGAGATGACGAGATGACGAGATGACGAGATGACGAGATGACGAGATGACTAGATGACGAGATGACCAGATGACCAGATAACCAGATGACCGGATGACCGGATGACCAGATGACCAGATGACCGGATGATCAGATGACCAGATGACCAAATGACCAGATGACGAGATGACGAGATGACGAGATGACGAGATGACCAGACTACGAGATGACGAGATGACAAGATAATGACGAGAAGACAAGATGATAAGATGACCAGATAAACAGATGACCAGATGACCAGATGACCGAAAGACCAGATGACCAGATGACCAGATGACCAGATAACCAGTTGACCAGTTGACCAGGTGTCGAGATGACGATTCGACGAGATGACGAGATGACCAGATGATCAGATGACCGGATGACCTGATGACCAGATGACCAGATGAATAGATGACCGGATGACGAGATGACGAGATGACGAGATGACGAGATGACGAGATGACGAGATGACGAGATAACGAGATAACGAGATAACTGGATAACCGGATGACAAAATGAAGAGATGACGAGATGACGAGATGACGGCAGACGAGATGACGAGATGACGAGATGACGAGATGACGAGATGACAAGGTGACCAGTTGACCAGATGACCAGATGACCAGGTGACGTGATGACCAGATGACCAGATGACAAGATGATCAGATGATCAGATGACCAGATGACCAGGTGACGTGATGACCAGATGACCAGATGACCAAATGACCAGATGACCAGGTGACGAGGTGACCAGATGACCGGATGACCGGATGACCAGATGACTAGATGACCAGATGACCAGATGACCAGATGACCAGATGAACAGATGACCAGATGACCAGATGACCAGATAACCAGATGACCAGATGACCAGATGACTAGATGATCAGATCACCAGATGACAGGATAAAAAGATGACCAGATGACCAAATAACGAGATGACGAGAAGACGAGATGACCAGACGACCGGATGATCAGATGACCAGATGACCAGATGACCAGATGACCAGATGACCAGGTGACCAGATGACCAGATGACCAGATGACCAGATGACCAGATGACTAGATGACCAGATGACCAGATGACCAGATGACCAGATGAACAGATGACCAGATGACCAGATGACCAGATAACCAGATGACAAGATGACCAGATGACCAGATGACCAGATGACCAGATGACCAGATGACCAGATGACCAGATGACGAGATCACGAGATGACGAGATGACGAGATGACGAGATGACGAGATGACAAGATGACGAGATGACGAGATGACGAGATGACGAGATGACGAGATCACGAGATCACGAGATGACGAGATGACGAGATGACGAGATGACGAGATGACGAGATGACGAGATGACGAGATGACGGAAGACGAGATGACGAGATTACGAGATGACGAGATGACGGAAGACGAGATGACGAGATGACGAGATGACGAGATGACGAGATGACGAGATGACGAGATGACGAGATGACCAGATGACCAGATTACCAGATTACCAGATGACCGGATGACCGGATGACCAGATGACCAGATGACCGGATGATCAGATGACCAGATGACCAAATGACCAGATGACGAGATGACGAGATGACGAGATGACGAGATGACCAGACTACGAGATGACGAGATGACAAGATAATGACGAGAAGACAAGATGATAAGATGACCAGATAAACAGATGACCAGATGACCAGATGACCGAAAGACCAGATGACCAGATGACCAGATGACCAGATAACCAGTTGACCAGTTGACCAGGTGTCGAGATGACGATTCGACGAGATGACGAGATGATTAGATGACCAGATGACCAGATGACCTGATGACCAGATGACCAGATGAATAGATGACCGGATGACGAGATGACGAGATGACGAGATGACGAGATGACGAGATGACAAGATGACGAGATGACGAGATAACGAGATAACGAGATAACTGGATAACCGGAAGACAAGATGAAGAGATGACGAGATGACGAGATGACGGGATGACGATATGACGAGATGACGAGATGACGAGATGACGAGATGACGAGATGACGAGATGACAAGGTGACCAGATGACCAGATGACCAGATGACCAGGTGACGTGATGACCAGATGACCAGATGACAAGATGATCAGATGATCAGATGACCAGATGACCGGATAACCAGATGACCAGATGACCATATGACCAGATGACCAGGTGACGTGATGACCAGATGACCAGATGACCAAATGACCAGATGACCAGGTGACGAGATGACCAGATGACCAGATGACCAAATAACGAGATGACGAGAAGACGAGATGATGACGAGAAGACGAGATGACCAGACGACCGGATGATCAGATGACCAGATGACCAGATGACCAGATGACCAGATGACCAGGTGACCAGATGACTAGATGATCAGATGACCAGATGACCAGATGACCAGATGACCAGATGACCAGATTACCAAATGACGAGATGACGAGATGATGACGAGATGATGAGATGACGAGATGATGACGAGAAGACGAGATGATGAGATGACCAGATGACCAGTTGACTAGATGACCATATGACCAGATGACCAGATGACCAGATGACCAGATGACCAGATGACCAGATGACCAGATGACCAGATGACCAGATGACCAGATGACCAGATGACCAGATGACCAGATGACCAGATGACCAGATGACCAGATGACCAGATGACCAGATGACCAGATGACTAGATGAACAGACGACCAGATGACCAGATGACGAGATGACCAGATGATCAGATGACCAGATGACCGGATAACCAGATGACCAGATGACCAGACGACCAAATAACGAGATGACGAGAAGACGAGATGATGACGAGAAGACGAGATGACCAGACGACCGGATGATCAGATGACCAGATGACCAGATGACCAGATGACTAGATGACCAGATGACCAGATGACCAGATGACTAAATGAACAGATGACCAGATGACCAGATGACCAGATGACCAGACGACAAGATGACCAGATGACCAGATGACCAGATGACCAGATGACCAGATGACCAGATGATCAGATGACCAGATGACAAGATGACGAGATGACGAGATGACGAAATGACGAAATGACGAGATGACGAGATGACGAGATGACGAGGTGACAAGATGACCAGATAACGAGATAACCAGATAACCTGATGACCAGATGACCAGATGAATAGATGACCGGATGACGAGATGACGAGATGATGAGATGACGAGATGACGAGATGACGAGATGACGAGATGACGAGATGACGAGATGACGAGATGACGAGATGACGAGATGACGAGATGACGAGATGACGAGATGACGAGATGACAAGGTGACCAGATGACCAGATGACCAGATTACCAGATGACCGGATGACCGGATGACCAGATGACCAGATGACCGGATGATCAGATGACCAGATGACCAAATGACCAGATGACGAGATGACGAGATGACGAGAAGACCAGACTACGAGATGACGAGATGACAAGATAATGACGAGAAGACAAGATGATAAGATGACCAGATAAACAGATGACCAGATGACCAGATGACCGAAAGACCAGATGACCGAAAGACCAGATGACCAGATGACCAGATGACCAGATAACCAGTTGACCAGTTGACCAGGTGTCGAGATGACGAGTTGACGAGATGACGAGCTGACCAGATGACCGGATGACCTGACGACCAGATGACCAGATGAATAGATAACCGGATGACGAGATGACGAGATGACGAGATGACGAGATGACGAAATGACGAGATGATGAGATGACGAGATGACGAGATGACGAGATGACGAGATGATGAGATGACGAGATGACGAGATGACGAGATGACAAGATGACGAGATGACGAGATAACGAGATAACGAGATAACTAGATAACCGGATGACAAGATGACGAGATGACGAGATGACGAGATGACGGCAGACGAGATGACGAGATGACGATATGACGAGATGACGAGATGACGAGATGACGAGATGACGAGATGACAAGCTGACCAGATGACCAGATGACCAGATGACCAGATGACCGGATGACCGGATGACCAGACGATCAGATGACCAGATGACCGAATAACCAGATGACCAGATTACCAGATGACCAGATGACCAGGTGACCAGATGACCAGATGACCAGATGACCAAATAACGAGATGACAAGAAGACGAGATGATGACGAGAAGACGAGATGACCAGATGACCAGATGACCAGATGATCAGATGACCAGATGACCAGATGACCAGATGACCAGATGACCAGATGACCACATGACTAGATGAACAGACGACCAGATGACCAGATGACCAGATAACCAGATGACCAGATGACCAGATGACCAGATGATCAGATGACCAGATGACCGGATAACCAGATGACCAGATGACCAGATGACCAAATAACGAGATGACGAGAAGACGAGATGATGACGAGAAGACGAGATGATGACGAGAAGACGAGATGACCAGACGACCGGATGATCAGATGACCAGATGACCAGATGACCAGGTGACCAGATGACCAGATGACCAGATGACCAGATGACCAGATGACTAGATGACCAGATGACCAGATGACCAGATGACTAGATGAACAGATGACCAGATGACCAGATGACCAGATGACCAGACGACAAGATGACCAGATGACCAGATGACCAGATGACCAGATGACCAGATGACCAGATGATCAGATGACCAGATGACCAGATGACGAGATGACGAGATGACGAAATGACGAAATGACGAGATGACGAGATGACGAGATGACGAGGTGACGAGATGACCAGATAACGAGATAACCAGATAACCTGATGACCAGATGACCAGATGAATAGATGACCGGATGACGAGATGACGAGATGATGAGATGACGAGATGACGAGATGACGAGATGACGAGATGACGAGATGACGAGATGACGAGATGACCAGATGACCAGATGACCAGATGACCAGATGACCAGATGACCAGATGACTAGATGAACAGACGACCAGATGACCAGATGACCAGATAACCAGATGACCAGATGACCAGATGACCAGATGACCAAATAACGAGATGACGAGAAGACGAGATGATGACGAGAAGACGAGATGACCAGACGACCGGATGATCACATGACCAGATGACCAGATGACCAGATGACCAGATGACCAGGTGACCAGATGACCAGATGATCAGATGACCAGATGACCAGATGACCGGATGACCAGATTACCAAATGACGAGATGACGAGATGATGACGGGATGATGAGATGACGAGATGATGACGAGAAGACGAGATGATGCGATGACCAGATGACCAGTTGACCAGATGACCAGATGACCAGATGACCAGATGACCAGATGAACAGGTGACCAGATGACCAGATGATCAGATGACTAGATGACCAGATGACCAGATGACCAGATTACCAAATTACGAGATGACGAGATGATGAGGGGATGATGAGATGACGAGATGATGACGAGAAGACAAGATGATGCGATGACCAGATGACCAGTTGACCAGATGACCAGATGACCAGATGACCAGATGACCAGATGACCAGATGACCAGATGACCAGAAGACGAGATGACCAGATGACCTGATGACCAGATGACCAGATGAATAGATGACCGGATGACGAGATGACGAGATGACGAGATGACGAGATGACGAGATGACGAGATGACGAGATGACGAGATGACGAGATGACGAGATGACAAGATGACGAGGTGACGAGATGAGAGATGACGAGATAACTAGATAACTAGATAACCGGATGACAAGATGACGAGATGACGAGATGACGGAAGACGAGATGACGAAATGACGAGATGACGAGATCACGAGATGACGAGATGACAAGGTTACCAGATCACCAGATGACCAGATCACCAGATGACCGGATGACCGGATGACCAGATGACTAGATGACCAGATGACCAGATGACCAGATGACCAGATGAACAGATGACCAGATGACCAGATAACCAGATGACCAGATGACCAGATGACCAGATGATCAGATCACCAGATGACAGGATAACCAGATGACCAGATGACCAAATAACGAGATGACGAGAAGACGAGATGACCAGACGACCGGATGATCAGATGACCAGATGACCAGATGACCAGATGACCAGATGACCAGGTGACCAGATGACCAGATGACCAGATGACCAGATGACCAGATGACTAGATGACCAGATGACCAGATGACCAGATGACCAGATGAACAGATGACCAGATGACCAGATGACCAGATAACCAGATGACAAGATGACCAGATGACCAGATGACCAGATGACCAGATGACCAGATGACCAGATGACCAGATGACCAGATGACCAGATGACGAGATCACGAGATGACGAGATGACGAGATGACGAGATGACGAGATGACAAGATGACGAGATGACGAGATGACGAGATGACGAGATGACGAGATCACGAGATGACGAGATGACGAGATGACGAGATGACGAGATGACGAGATGACGAGATGACGAGATGACGAGATGACGGAAGACGAGATGACGAGATTACGAGATGACGAGATGACGGAAGACGAGATGACGAGATGACGAGATGACGAGATGACGAGATGACGAGATGACCAGATGACCAGATTACCAGATTACCAGATGACCGGATGACCGGATGACCAGATGACCAGATGACCGGATGATCAGATGACCAGATGACCAAATGACCAGATGACGAGATGACGAGATGACGAGATGACGAGATGACCAGACTACGAGATGACGAGATGACAAGATAATGACGAGAAGACAAGATGATAAGATGACCAGATAAACAGATGACCAGATGACCAGATGACCGAAAGACCAGATGACCAGATGACCAGATGACCAGATAACCAGTTGACCAGTTGACCAGGTGTCGAGATGACGATTCGACGAGATGACGAGATGATTAGATGACCAGATGACCAGATGACCTGATGACCAGATGACCAGATGAATAGATGACCGGATGACGAGATGACGAGATGACGAGATGACGAGATGACGAGATGACAAGATGACGAGATGACGAGATAACGAGATAACGAGATAACTGGATAACCGGAAGACAAGATGAAGAGATGACGAGATGACGAGATGACGGGATGACGATATGACGAGATGACGAGATGACGAGATGACGAGATGACGAGATGACGAGATGACAAGGTGACCAGATGACCAGATGACCAGATGACCAGGTGACGTGATGACCAGATGACCAGATGACAAGATGATCAGATGATCAGATGACCAGATGACCGGATAACCAGATGACCAGATGACCATATGACCAGATGACCAGGTGACGTGATGACCAGATGACCAGATGACCAAATGACCAGATGACCAGGTGACGAGATGACCAGATGACCAGATGACCAAATAACGAGATGACGAGAAGACGAGATGATGACGAGAAGACGAGATGACCAGACGACCGGATGATCAGATGACCAGATGACCAGATGACCAGATGACCAGATGACCAGGTGACCAGATGACTAGATGATCAGATGACCAGATGACCAGATGACCAGATGACCAGATGACCAGATTACCAAATGACGAGATGACGAGATGATGACGAGATGATGAGATGACGAGATGATGACGAGAAGACGAGATGATGAGATGACCAGATGACCAGTTGACTAGATGACCATATGACCAGATGACCAGATGACCAGATGACCAGATGACCAGATGACCAGATGACCAGATGACCAGATGACCAGATGACCAGATGACCAGATGACCAGATGACCAGATGACCAGATGACCAGATGACCAGATGACCAGATGACCAGATGACCAGATGACCAGATGACTAGATGAACAGACGACCAGATGACCAGATGACGAGATGACCAGATGATCAGATGACCAGATGACCGGATAACCAGATGACCAGATGACCAGACGACCAAATAACGAGATGACGAGAAGACGAGATGATGACGAGAAGACGAGATGACCAGACGACCGGATGATCAGATGACCAGATGACCAGATGACCAGATGACTAGATGACCAGATGACCAGATGACCAGATGACTAAATGAACAGATGACCAGATGACCAGATGACCAGATGACCAGACGACAAGATGACCAGATGACCAGATGACCAGATGACCAGATGACCAGATGACCAGATGATCAGATGACCAGATGACAAGATGACGAGATGACGAGATGACGAAATGACGAAATGACGAGATGACGAGATGACGAGATGACGAGGTGACAAGATGACCAGATAACGAGATAACCAGATAACCTGATGACCAGATGACCAGATGAATAGATGACCGGATGACGAGATGACGAGATGATGAGATGACGAGATGACGAGATGACGAGATGACGAGATGACGAGATGACGAGATGACGAGATGACGAGATGACGAGATGACGAGATGACGAGATGACGAGATGACGAGATGACAAGGTGACCAGATGACCAGATGACCAGATTACCAGATGACCGGATGACCGGATGACCAGATGACCAGATGACCGGATGATCAGATGACCAGATGACCAAATGACCAGATGACGAGATGACGAGATGACGAGAAGACCAGACTACGAGATGACGAGATGACAAGATAATGACGAGAAGACAAGATGATAAGATGACCAGATAAACAGATGACCAGATGACCAGATGACCGAAAGACCAGATGACCGAAAGACCAGATGACCAGATGACCAGATGACCAGATAACCAGTTGACCAGTTGACCAGGTGTCGAGATGACGAGTTGACGAGATGACGAGCTGACCAGATGACCGGATGACCTGACGACCAGATGACCAGATGAATAGATAACCGGATGACGAGATGACGAGATGACGAGATGACGAGATGACGAAATGACGAGATGATGAGATGACGAGATGACGAGATGACGAGATGACGAGATGATGAGATGACGAGATGACGAGATGACGAGATGACAAGATGACGAGATGACGAGATAACGAGATAACGAGATAACTAGATAACCGGATGACAAGATGACGAGATGACGAGATGACGAGATGACGGCAGACGAGATGACGAGATGACGATATGACGAGATGACGAGATGACGAGATGACGAGATGACGAGATGACAAGCTGACCAGATGACCAGATGACCAGATGACCAGATGACCGGATGACCGGATGACCAGACGATCAGATGACCAGATGACCGAATAACCAGATGACCAGATTACCAGATGACCAGATGACCAGGTGACCAGATGACCAGATGACCAGATGACCAAATAACGAGATGACAAGAAGACGAGATGATGACGAGAAGACGAGATGACCAGATGACCAGATGACCAGATGACCAGATGACCAGATGACCAGATGACCAGATGACCAGATGACCAGATGACCACATGACTAGATGAACAGACGACCAGATGACCAGATGACCAGATAACCAGATGACCAGATGACCAGATGACCAGATGATCAGATGACCAGATGACCGGATAACCAGATGACCAGATGACCAGATGACCAAATAACGAGATGACGAGAAGACGAGATGATGACGAGAAGACGAGATGATGACGAGAAGACGAGATGACCAGACGACCGGATGATCAGATGACCAGATGACCAGATGACCAGGTGACCAGATGACCAGATGACCAGATGACCAGATGACCAGATGACTAGATGACCAGATGACCAGATGACCAGATGACTAGATGAACAGATGACCAGATGACCAGATGACCAGATGACCAGACGACAAGATGACCAGATGACCAGATGACCAGATGACCAGATGACCAGATGACCAGATGATCAGATGACCAGATGACCAGATGACGAGATGACGAGATGACGAAATGACGAAATGACGAGATGACGAGATGACGAGATGACGAGGTGACGAGATGACCAGATAACGAGATAACCAGATAACCTGATGACCAGATGACCAGATGAATAGATGACCGGATGACGAGATGACGAGATGATGAGATGACGAGATGACGAGATGACGAGATGACGAGATGACGAGATGACGAGATGACGAGATGACCAGATGACCAGATGACCAGATGACCAGATGACCAGATGACCAGATGACTAGATGAACAGACGACCAGATGACCAGATGACCAGATGACCAGATGACCAGATGACCAAATAACGAGATGACGAGAAGACGAGATGATGACGAGAAGACGAGATGACCAGACGACCGGATGATCACATGACCAGATGACCAGATGACCAGATGACCAGATGACCAGGTGACCAGATGACCAGATGATCAGATGACCAGATGACCAGATGACCGGATGACCAGATTACCAAATGACGAGATGACGAGATGATGACGGGATGATGAGATGACGAGATGATGACGAGAAGACGAGATGATGCGATGACCAGATGACCAGTTGACCAGATGACCAGATGACCAGATGACCAGATGACCAGATGAACAGGTGACCAGATGACCAGATGATCAGATGACTAGATGACCAGATGACCAGATGACCAGATTACCAAATTACGAGATGACGAGATGATGAGGGGATGATGAGATGACGAGATGATGACGAGAAGACAAGATGATGCGATGACCAGATGACCAGTTGACCAGATGACCAGATGACCAGATGACCAGATGACCAGATGACCAGATGACCAGATGACCAGAAGACGAGATGACCAGATGACCTGATGACCAGATGACCAGATGAATAGATGACCGGATGACGAGATGACGAGATGACGAGATGACGAGATGACGAGATGACGAGATGACGAGATGACGAGATGACGAGATGACGAGATGACAAGATGACGAGGTGACGAGATGAGAGATGACGAGATAACTAGATAACTAGATAACCGGATGACAAGATGACGAGATGACGAGATGACGGAAGACGAGATGACGAAATGACGAGATGACGAGATCACGAGATGACGAGATGACAAGGTTACCAGATCACCAGATGACCAGATCACCAGATGACCGGATGACCGGATGACCAGATGACTAGATGACCAGATGACCAGATGACCAGATGACCAGATGAACAGATGACCAGATGACCAGATAACCAGATGACCAGATGACCAGATGACCAGATGATCAGATCACCAGATGACAGGATAACCAGATGACCAGATGACCAAATAACGAGATGACGAGAAGACGAGATGACCAGACGACCGGATGATCAGATGACCAGATGACCAGATGACCAGATGACCAGATGACCAGGTGATTAGATGACCAGATGACCAGATGACCAGATGACCAGATGACTAGATGACCAGATGACCAGATGACGAGATGACGAGATGAACAGATGACCAGATGACCAGATGACCAGATAACCAGATGACAAGATGACCAGATGACCAGATGACCAGATGACCAGATGACCAGATGACCAGATGACCAGATGACCAGATGACCAGATGACCAGATGACCAGATGACGAAATGACGAAATGACGAGATGACGAGATGACGAGATGACGAGGTGACGAGATGACGAGATGACGAGATGACGAGATGACGAGATGATGAGATGACGAGATGACGAGATGACAAGATGACGAGATGACGAGATAACTAGATAACTAGATAATCGGATGACGAGATGACGAGATGACGAGATGACGAGATGACGGAAGACGAGATGACGAGATGACGAGATGACGAGATGACGAGATGACGAGATGACGAGATGACCAGATGACGAGATGACGAGATGACGAGATGACCAGATGACGAGATGACCAGATGACCAGATGACCAGATGACCAGATGACCGGATGATCAGATGACCAGATGACCAAATGACCAGATGACGAGATGACGAGATGACCAGACTACGAGATGACGAGATGACAAGATAATGACGAGAACACAAGATGATAAGATGACCAGATAAACAGATGACCAGATGACCAGATGACCGAAAGACCAGATGACCAGATGACCAGATGACCAGATAACCATTTGACCAGTTGACCAGGTGTCGAGATGACGATTTGACGAGATGACGAGATGACCAGATGACCAGATGACCAGATGACCTGATGACCAGATGACCAGATGAATAGATGACCGGATGACGAGATGACGAGATGACGAGATGACGAGATAACGATATAACGAGATAACTGGATAACCGGATGACAAGATGAAGAGATGACGAGATGACGAGATGACGAGATGACGGCAGACGAGATGACGAGGTGACGATATGACGAGATGACGAGATGACGAGATGACCAGGTGACGTGATGACCAGATGACCAGATGACCAAATGACCAGGTGACGAGATGACCAGATGACCAGATGACCAAATAACGAGATGACGAGAAGACGAGATGATGACGAGAAGACGAGATGACCAGACGACCGGATGATCAGATGACCAGATGACCAGATGACCAGATGACCAGATGACCAGGTGACCAGATGACCAGATGATCAGATGACCAGATGACCAGATGACCAGATTACCAGATTACCAAATGACGAGATGACGAGATGATGACGAGATGATGAGATGACGAGATGATGACGAGAAGACGAGATGATGAGATGACCAGATGACCAGTTGACCAGATGACCAGGTGACCAGATGACCAGATGACCAGATGACCAGATGACTAGATGACCAGATGTCGAGATGACGAGATGACCAGACGACCGGATGATCAGATGACCAGATGACCAGATGACCAGATGACCAGATGACCAGGTGACCAGATGACCGGATGATCAGATGACCAGATGACCAAATGACGAGATGACGAGATGACGAGATGACGAGATGACGAGATGACGAGATGACCAGACTACGAGATGACGAGATGACAAGATAATGACGAGAAGACAAAATGATAAGATGACCAGATAAACAGATGACCAGATGACCAGATGACCGAAAGACCAGATGACCAGATGACCAGATGACCAGATAACCAGTTGACCAGTTGACCAGGTGTCGAGATGACGAGTTGACGAGATGACGAGATGACCAGATGACCAGATGACAAGATGATCAGATGATCAGATGACCAGATGACCAGACGACCGGATGATCAGATGACCAGATGACCAGATGACCAGATGACCAGATGACCAGGTGACCAGATGACTAGATGATCAGATGACCAGATGACCAGATGACCAGATGACCAGATTACCAAATGACGAGATGACGAGATGATGAGATGATGAGATGACGAGATGATGACGAGAAGACGAGATGATGAGATGACCAGATGACCAGTTGACCAGATGACCAGATGACCAGATGACCAGATGACCAGATGACCAGATGACCAGATGACCAGATGACCAGATGACCAGATGACCAGATGACCAGATGACCAGATGACCAGATGACCAGATGACCAGATGACCAGATGACCAGATGAATAGATGACCGGATGACGAGATGACGAGATGACGAGATGACGAGATGACGAGATGACGAGATGACGAGATGACGAGATGACAAGATGACGAGGTGACGAGATGAGAGATGACGAGATAACTAGATAACTAGATAACCGGATGACAAGATGACGAGATGACGAGATGACGGAAGACGAGATGACGAAATGACGAGATGACGAGATCACGAGATGACGAGATGACAAGGTTACCAGATCACCAGATGACCAGATTACCAGATGACCGGATGACCGGATGACCAGATGACTAGATGACCAGATGACCAGATGACCAGATGACCAGATGAACAGATGACCAGATGACCAGATAACCAGATGACCAGATGACCAGATGATCAGATCACCAGATGACTAGATGAACAGATGACCAGATGACGAGATGATCAGATGATCAGATGACCAGATGACCAGATCACCAGATGATCAGATGATCAGATGACCAGATGACCGGATAACCAGATGACCAGATGACCAGATGACCAGATGACCAGGTGACGAGATGAATAGATGACCAGATGACCGAATAACGAGATGACGAGAAGACGAGATGATGATGAGAAGACATGATGACCAGACGACCGGATGATTAGATGATCAGATGACCAGATGACCAGATGACCATGTGACCAGATGACCAGATGACCAGATGACCAGATGACCAGATGACCAGATGACCAGATGACCATATGACCAGATGACCAGATGACCAGATGACCAGATGACCAGATGACCAGATGACTAGATGAACAGATGACCAGATGACCAGATGACCAGATGACCAGATGACAAGATGACCAGATGACCAGATGACCAGATGACCAGACGACCAGATGACCAGATGACCAGATGACCAGATGACAAGATGACGAGATGACGAGTTGACGAAATGACGAAATGACGAGTTGACGAGATGACGAGATGACGGAATGACGAAATGACGAGATGACGAGATGACGAAATGACGAAATGACGAGATGACGAGATAAGCAGATAACCAGATGACCGAATGACCGGATGACGAGATGAAGAGATGACGAGATGACGAGATGACGAGATGACGAGATGAAGAGATGACGAGATGACGAGATGACGAGATGACGAGATGACGAGATGATGAGATGACCAGATGACCAGATGACCAGATGACCAGATGACCAGATGATCAGATGACCAGATGACCGGATAACCAGATGACCAGATGACCAGATGACCAGATGACCAGGTGACCGGATAACCAGATGACCAGATGACCAGGTGACCAGATGACCAGATGACCAGGTGACCAGATGACCAGATGACCAGATGACCAGATGACCAGATGACGAGATGACGAGATGACGAGATGACGAGATGACGAAATGACGAAATGACGAGTTGACGAGATGACGAGATGACGGAATGACGAAATGACGAGATGACGAGATGACGAGATGACGAGGTGACGAGATGACGAGATAACTAGATAACCAGATGACCGGATGACTGGATGACGAGATGAAGAGATGACGAGTTGACGAGATGACGAGATGACGAGATCACGAGATGACGAGATGACGCGATGACGAGATGACGAGATGACGAGATGACGAGATGACGAGATGACGAGATGATGAGATGACCAGATGACCAGATGACCAGATGACCAGATGACGAGATGATCAGATGACCAGATGACCGGATAACCAGATGACCAGATGACCAGATGACCAGATGACCAGATGACCAGATGACCAGATGACCAGGTGACCGGATAAGCAGATGACCAGATGACCAGATGACCAGATGACCAGATGACCAGGTGACCAGATGACCAGATGACCAGATGACCAGATGACCAGATGTCGAGATGACGAGATAACGAGATAACCAGATGACCGTATGACCGGATGACGAGATGAAGAGATGAAGAGATGACGAGATGACGAGATGACGGGATGACGAGATGACGAGATGACGCGATGACGAGATGACGAGATGACGAGATGACGAGATGATGAGATGATCAGATGACCAGATGACCGGATAACCAGATGACCAGATGACCAGATGACCAGATGACCAGGTGACCAGATGAACAGATGACCAGGTGACGAGATGATTAGATGACCAGATGATCAAATAACGAGATGACGAGAAGACGAGATGATGATGAGAAGACGAGATGACCAGACGACCGGATGATCAGATGACCAGATGATCAGATGACCAGATGACCAGGTGACCAGATGACCAGATGACCAGATGACCAGATGAACAGATGACCAGATGACCAGATGACCAGATGACCAGATGACCAGATGACTAGATGAACAGATGACCAGATGACCAGATGACCAGATAACGAGATGACAAGATGACCAGATGACCAGATGACCAGATGACCAGTTGACCAGATGACCAGATGACCAGATGACCAGATGACCAGATGACCAGATGACCAGATGACCAGATGACCAGATGACGAGATGACGAGATGACGAAATGACGAAATGACGAGATGACGACATGACGAGATGACGAGGTGACGATATGACCAGATAACGAGATAACCAGATGACCTGATGACCAGATGACCAGATGAATAGATGACCGGATGACGAGATAACGAGATGATGAGATGACGAGGTGACGAGATGACGAGATGACGAGATGACGAGATGACGAGATGACGAGGTGACGAGATGACGAGATATCTAGATAACCAGATGACCGGATGACTGGATGACGAGATGAAGAGATGACGAGTTGACGAGATGACGAGATGACGAGATCACGAGATGACGAGATGACGAGATGACGCGATGACGAGATGACGAGATGACGAGATGACGAGATGACGAGATGACGAGATGATGAGATGACCAGATGACCAGATGACCAGATGACCAGATGACGAGATGATCAGATGACCAGATGACCGGATAACCAGATGACCAGATGACCAGATGACCAGATGACCAGGTGACCGGATAAGCAGATGACCAGATGACCAGATGACCAGATGACCAGATGACCAGGTGACCAGATGACCAGATGACCAGATGACCAGATGACCAGATGTCGAGATGACGAGATAACGAGATAACCAGATGACCGTATGACCGGATGACGAGATGAAGAGATGACGAGATGACGAGATGACGAGATGACGGGATGACGAGATGACGAGATGACGCGATGACGAGATGACGAGATGACGAGATGACGAGATGATGAGATGATCAGATGACCAGATGACCGGATAAGCAGATGACCAGATGACCAGATGACCAGATGACCAGGTGACCAGGTGACCAGATGAACAGATGACCAGGTGACGAGATGATTAGATGACCAGATGATCAAATAACGAGATGACGAGAAGACGAGATGATGATGAGAAGACGAGATGACGAGATGACGAGATGACGAGATGACAAGATGGGAGATGACGAGATAACTAGATAACTAGATAACCGGATGACGAGATGACGAGATGACGAGATGACGAGATCACCAGATGACTAGATGAACAGATGACCAGATAACCAGATGACCAGATGACCAGATGACCAGATGACCGGATAACCAGATGACCAGATTACCAGATGACCAGATGACCAGGTGACCAGATGACCAGATGACCAGATGACCAAATAACGAGATGACGAGATAACCAGATAACCAGATGACCGGATGACCGGATGACGAGATGATGAGATGACGAGATGACGCGATGACGAGATGACGAGATGACGAGCTGACGAGATGACGAGATGATGACCAGATGACCAGATGACCAGATGACCAGATGATCAGATGATCAGATGACCAGATGACCGGATAACCAGATGACCAGATGACCAGATGACCAGATGACCAGATGACAAGGTGACGAGATGAACAGATGACCAGATGACCAGATGACCAGATGACCAGGTGACGAGATGACCAGATGATCAGATGACCAGATGACCAGATGACCGGATGACCAGATTACCAAATGACGAGATGACGAGATGATGACGGGATGATGAGATGACGAGATGATGACGAGAAGACGAGATGATGCGATGACCAGATGACCAGTTGACCAGATGACCAGATGACCAGATGACCAGATGACCAGATGAACAGGTGACCAGATGACCAGATGATCAGATGACTAGATGACCAGATGACCAGATGACCAGATTACCAAATGACGAGATGACGAGATGATGACGGGATGATGAGATGACGAGATGATGACGAGAAGACGAGATGATGCGATGACCAGATGACCAGTTGACCAGATGACCAGATGACCAGATGACCAGATGACCAGATGACCAGATGACCAGAAGACGAGATGACCAGATGACCTGATGACCAGATGACCAGATGAATAGATGACCAGATGACGAGATGACGAGTTGACGAGATGACGAAATGACGAAATGATGAGATGACGACATGACGAGATGACGAGGTGACGAGATGACCAGATACCGGGATAACCAGATGACCTGATGACCAGATGACCAGATGAATAGATGACCGGATGACGAGATGACGAGATGACAAGATGAGAGATGACGAGATATTAGATAACTAGATAACCGGATGACGAGATGACGAGATGACGAGATGACTAGATGAACAGATGACCAGATAACCAGATGACCAGATGACCAGATGACCAGATGACCAGATGACCGGATAACCAGATGACCAGATTACCAGATGACCAGATGACCAGGTGACCAGATGACCAGATGACCAGATGACCAAATAACGAGATGACGAGGTGACGAGATGACGAGATAACCAGATAACCAGATGACCGGATGACCGGATGACGGGATGATGAGATGACGAGATGACGCGATGACGAGATGACGAGATGACGAGATGACGAGATGACGAGATGACGAGATGATGACCAGATGACCAGATGACCAGATGATCAGATGATCAGATGACCAGATGACCGGAAAACCAGATGACCAGATGACCAGATGACCAGATGAACAGGTGACGAGATGACCAGATGACCAGATGACCAGATGACCAGATGACCAGGTGACGAGATGACCAGATCACCAGATGACCAAATAACGAGATGACGAGAAGACGAGATGATTACGAGAAGACGAGATGACCAGACAACCGGACTATCAGATGACCAGATGACCAGATGACCAGATGACCAGATGACCAGGTGACCAGATGACCAGATGATCAGATGACCAGATGACCAGATGACCGGATGACCAGATTACCAAATGACGAGATGACGAGATGATGACGGGATGATGAGATGACGAGATGATGACGAGAAGACGAGATGATGCGATGACCAGATGACCAGTTGACCAGATGACCAGATGACCAGATGACCAGATGACCAGATGACCAGAAGACGAGATGACCAGATGACCTGATGACCAGATGACCAGATGAATAGATGACCGGATGACGAGATGACGAGATGACGAGATGACGAGATGACGAGATGACGAGATGACAAGATGACGAGGTGACGAGATGAGAGATGACGAGATAACTAGATAACTAGATAACCGGATGACAAGATGACGAGATGACGAGATGACGGAAGACGAGATGACGAAATGACGAGATGACGAGATCACGAGATGACGAGATGACAAGGTTACCAGATCACCAGATGACCAGATTACCAGATGACCAGATGACCAGGTGACCAGATGACCAGATGACCAGATGACCAGATGACCAGATGTCGAGATGACGAGATAACGAGATAACCAGATGACCGTATGACCGGATGACGAGATGAAGAGATGACGAGATGACGAGATGACGAGATGACGGGATGACGAGATGACGAGATGACGCGATGACGAGATGACGAGATGACGAGATGACGAGATGATGAGATGATCAGATGACCAGATGACCGGATAAGCAGATGACCAGATGACCAGATGACCAGATGACCAGGTGACCAGGTGACCAGATGAACAGATGACCAGGTGACGAGATGATTAGATGACCAGATGATCAAATAACGAGATGACGAGAAGACGAGATGATGATGAGAAGACGAGATGACGAGATGACGAGATGACGAGATGACAAGATGGGAGATGACGAGATAACTAGATAACTAGATAACCGGATGACGAGATGACGAGATGACGAGATGACGAGATCACCAGATGACTAGATGAACAGATGACCAGATAACCAGATGACCAGATGACCAGATGACCAGATGACCGGATAACCAGATGACCAGATTACCAGATGACCAGATGACCAGGTGACCAGATGACCAGATGACCAGATGACCAAATAACGAGATGACGAGATAACCAGATAACCAGATGACCGGATGACCGGATGACGAGATGATGAGATGACGAGATGACGCGATGACGAGATGACGAGATGACGAGCTGACGAGATGACGAGATGATGACCAGATGACCAGATGACCAGATGACCAGATGATCAGATGATCAGATGACCAGATGACCGGATAACCAGATGACCAGATGACCAGATGACCAGATGACCAGATGACAAGGTGACGAGATGAACAGATGACCAGATGACCAGATGACCAGATGACCAGGTGACGAGATGACCAGATGATCAGATGACCAGATGACCAGATGACCGGATGACCAGATTACCAAATGACGAGATGACGAGATGATGACGGGATGATGAGATGACGAGATGATGACGAGAAGACGAGATGATGCGATGACCAGATGACCAGTTGACCAGATGACCAGATGACCAGATGACCAGATGACCAGATGAACAGGTGACCAGATGACCAGATGATCAGATGACTAGATGACCAGATGACCAGATGACCAGATTACCAAATGACGAGATGACGAGATGATGACGGGATGATGAGATGACGAGATGATGACGAGAAGACGAGATGATGCGATGACCAGATGACCAGTTGACCAGATGACCAGATGACCAGATGACCAGATGACCAGATGACCAGATGACCAGAAGACGAGATGACCAGATGACCTGATGACCAGATGACCAGATGAATAGATGACCAGATGACGAGATGACGAGTTGACGAGATGACGAAATGACGAAATGATGAGATGACGACATGACGAGATGACGAGGTGACGAGATGACCAGATACCGGGATAACCAGATGACCTGATGACCAGATGACCAGATGAATAGATGACCGGATGACGAGATGACGAGATGACAAGATGAGAGATGACGAGATATTACATAACTAGATAACCGGATGACGAGATGACGAGATGACGAGATGACTAGATGAACAGATGACCAGATAACCAGATGACCAGATGACCAGATGACCAGATGACCAGATGACCGGATAACCAGATGACCAGATTACCAGATGACCAGATGACCAGGTGACCAGATGACCAGATGACCAGATGACCAAATAACGAGATGACGAGGTGACGAGATGACGAGATAACCAGATAACCAGATGACCGGATGACCGGATGACGGGATGATGAGATGACGAGATGACGCGATGACGAGATGACGAGATGACGAGATGACGAGATGACGAGATGACGAGATGATGACCAGATGACCAGATGACCAGATGATCAGATGATCAGATGACCAGATGACCGGAAAACCAGATGACCAGATGACCAGATGACCAGATGAACAGGTGACGAGATGACCAGATGACCAGATGACCAGATGACCAGATGACCAGGTGACGAGATGACCAGATCACCAGATGACCAAATAACGAGATGACGAGAAGACGAGATGATTACGAGAAGACGAGATGACCAGACAACCGGACTATCAGATGACCAGATGACCAGATGACCAGATGACCAGATGACCAGGTGACCAGATGACCAGATGATCAGATGACCAGATGACCAGATGACCGGATGACCAGATTACCAAATGACGAGATGACGAGATGATGACGGGATGATGAGATGACGAGATGATGACGAGAAGACGAGATGATGCGATGACCAGATGACCAGTTGACCAGATGACCAGATGACCAGATGACCAGATGACCAGATGACCAGAAGACGAGATGACCAGATGACCTGATGACCAGATGACCAGATGAATAGATGACCGGATGACGAGATGACGAGATGACGAGATGACGAGATGACGAGATGACGAGATGACAAGATGACGAGGTGACGAGATGAGAGATGACGAGATAACTAGATAACTAGATAACCGGATGACAAGATGACGAGATGACGAGATGACGGAAGACGAGATGACGAAATGACGAGATGACGAGATCACGAGATGACGAGATGACAAGGTTACCAGATCACCAGATGACCAGATTACCAGATGACCGGATGACCGGATGACCAGATGACTAGATGACCAGATGACCAGATGACCAGATGACCAGATGAACAGATGACCAGATGACCAGATAACCAGATGACCAGATGACCAGATGACCAGATGATCAGATCACCAGATGACTTGATGAACAGATGACCAGATGACCAGATGACCAGATAACCAGATGACAAGATGACCAGATGACCAGATGACCAGATGACCAGATTACCAGATGACCAGATGACCAGATGACCAGCTGACCAGATGACCAGATGACCAGATGACCAGATAACCAGATGACCGGATGACCAGATGACCATATGACCAGATAACCAGATGACTAGATGAGTGGATGACCAGATGAACAGATGACCAGATGAACAGATGACCAGATGACCAGTTGACCAGCTGACGAGATGACGAGATGACGAAACGATGACGAGATGACGAGATGACGAGATGACAAGATGACGAGATTGTTTTAGTCTTTTGCTGAAATTGTGAGGATGGTAGACAGTCAGGAAATGAAAATAGTATGACAGGATTAAAAAATGAATAATAGATTTCTTTTGTACTGCGTAATCTCGACTAGACTTTGCTCGTACGACGCTCGATGGCAACTAACACGGTCGAGCGACGCATCGATCGTGATCCCCTCGTAGCTGTTTCGCGCATCCGCGCGCTTCCACATCTCATCAAGAACGTCGACGAGCAACGCACCACGCAGGGCGGACGCAAATTAAGTTTTTTCACCAGACGAGATAACGAGATGAAGAGATGACGAGATGACGAGATGACGAGATGACGAGATGATGGAAGACGAGACGACGAGATGACGAGATGACGAGATGACAAGGTGACCAGATGACCAGATGACCAGATGACCAGATGACCGGATGACCGGATGACCAGATGACTAGATGACAGGATGACCAGATGACCAGATGACCAGATGACCAGATGACCAGATGACCAGATGACCATATGACCAGATGACCAGATGACCAGATGACCAGATGACGAGATGATCAGATGATCAGATGACCAGATGACCAGATGACCAGATGATCAGATGATCAGATGACCAGATGACCGGATAACCAGATGACCAGATGACCAGATGACCAGATGACCAGGTGACAAGATGAATAGATGACCAGATGACCAAATAACGAGATGACGAGAAGAGGAGATGATGATGAGAAGACATGATGACCAGACGACCGGATGATTAGATGATCAGATGACCAGATGACCAGATGACCAGATGACCAGGTGACTAGATAAACAGATGACCAGATGAATCGATGACCGGATGACCAGATGACAAGATGACCAGATGACCAGATGACCAGATGACCAGACGACCAGATGACCAGATGACCAGATGACCAGATGACCAGATGACGAGATGACGAGATGACGAGATGACGAGATGACGAAATGACGAGATGACGAGATGACGGAATGACGAAATGACGAGATGACGAGATGACGAGATGACGAGATGACGAGATGACGAGGTGACGAGATGACGAGATAACCAGATAACCAGATGACCGGATGACCGGATGACGAGATGAAGAGATGACGAGATGACGAGATGACGAGATGACGAGATGACGAGATGACGAGATGACGAGATGACGCGATGACGAGATGACGAGATGACGAGATGACGAGATGACGAGATGATGAGATGACCAGATGACCAGATGACCAGATGACCAGATGACCAGATGATCAGATGACCAGATGACCGGATAACCAGATGACCAGATGACCAGATGACCAGATGACCAGGTGACCGGATAACCAGATGACCAGATGATCAGATGACCAGATGACCAGGTGACCAGATGACCAGATGACCGGATGACCAGATGACCAGATGACCAGATGACAAGATGACCAGATGACCAGATGACCAGATGACCAGACGACCAGATGACCAGATGACCAGATGACCAGATGACCAGATGACCAGATGACCAGATGACCAGATGACCAGATGACGAGATGACGAAATGACGAGCTGACGAGATGACGAGATGACGGAATGACGGAATGACGAGATGACGAGATGACGAGGTGACGAGATGACGAGATAACCAGATAACCAGATGACCGGATGACTGGATGACGAGATGAAGAGATGAAGAGATGACGAGATGACGAGATGACGAGATGACGAGATCACGAGATGACGAGATGATGAGATGACCAGATGACCAGATGACCAGATGACGAGATGATCAGATGATCAGATGACCAGATGACCGGATAACCAGATGATCAGATGAACAGATGACCAGATGACCAGATGAACAGGTGACCGGATAACCAGATGACCAGATGACCAGATGACCAGATGACCAGATGACCAGGTGACCAGATGACCAGATGACCAGATGACCAGATGTCGAGATGACGAGATAACGAGATAACCAGATGACCGTATGACCGGATGACGAGATGAAGAGATGACGAGATGACGAGATGACGACATGACGAGATGACGAGATGACGAGATGACGCGATGACGAGATGACGAGATGACGAGATGACGACATGATGAGATGACCAGATGACCAGATGACCAGATGACCAGATGACCAGATGATCAGATGACCAGATGACCGGATAACCAGATGACCAGATGACCAGATGACCAGATGACCAGGTGACCAGATGAACAGATGACCAGGTGACGAGATGATTAAATGAACAGATGATCAAATAACGAGATGACGAGAAGACGAGATGATGATGAGAAGACGAGATGACCAGACGACCGGATGATCAGATGACCAGATGATCAGATGACCAGATGACCAGGTGACCAGATGACCAGATGACCGGATGACCGAACGACCAGATGAACAGATGACCAGATGACCAGATGACCAGATGACCAGATGACGAGATGATCAGATGATCAGATGACCGGATGACCAGATGACCAGATGATCAGATGATCAGATGACCAGATGACCGGATAACCAGATGACCAGATGACCAGATGACCAGATGACCAGGTGACAAGATGAATAGATGACCAGATGACCAAATAACGAGATGACGAGAAGAGGAGATGATGATGAGAAGACATGATGACCAGACGACCGGATGATTAGATGATCAGATGACCAGATGACCAGATGACCAGATGACCAGGTGACTAGATAAACAGATGACCAGATGAATCGATGACCGGATGACCAGATGACAAGATGACCAGATGACCAGATGACCAGATGACCAGACGACCAGATGACCAGATGACCAGATGACCAGATGACCAGATGACGAGATGACGAGATGACGAGATGACGAGATGACGAAATGACGAGATGACGAGATGACGGAATGACGAAATGACGAGATGACGAGATGACGAGATGACGAGATGACGAGATGACGAGGTGACGAGATGACGAGATAACCAGATAACCAGATGACCGGATGACCGGATGACGAGATGAAGAGATGACGAGATGACGAGATGACGAGATGACGAGATGACGAGATGACGAGATGACGAGATGACGCGATGACGAGATGACGAGATGACGAGATGACGAGATGACGAGATGATGAGATGACCAGATGACCAGATGACCAGATGACCAGATGACCAGATGATCAGATGACCAGATGACGGGATAACCAGATGACCAGATGACCAGATGACCAGATGACCAGGTGACCGGATAACCAGATGACCAGATGATCAGATGACCAGATGACCAGGTGACCAGATGACCAGATGACCGGATGACCAGATGACCAGATGACCAGATGACAAGATGACCAGATGACCAGATGACCAGATGACCAGACGACCAGATGACCAGATGACCAGATGACCAGATGACCAGATGACCAGATGACCAGATGACGAGATGACGAAATGACGAGTTGACGAGATGACGAGATGACGGAATGACGGAATGACGAGATGACGAGATGACGAGGTGACGAGATGACGAGATAACCAGATAACCAGATGACCGGATGACTGGATGACGAGATGAAGAGATGAAGAGATGACGAGATGACGAGATGACGAGATGACGAGATCACGAGATGACGAGATGACGCGATGACGAGATGACGAGATGACGAGATGACGAGATGACGAGATGATGAGATGACCAGATGACCAGATGACCAGATGACGAGATGATCAGATGATCAGATGACCAGATGACCGGATAACCAGATGATCAGATGAACAGAAGACCAGATGACCAGATGAACAGGTGACCGGATAACCAGATGACCAGATGACCAGATGACCAGATGACCAGATGACCAGGTGACCAGATGACCAGATGACCAGATGACCAGATGTCGAGATGACGAGATAACGAGATAACCAGATGACCGTATGACCGGATGACGAGATGAAGAGATGACGAGATGACGAGATGACGACATGACGAGATGACGAGATGACGAGATGACGCGATGACGAGATGACGAGATGACGAGATGACGACATGATGAGATGACCAGATGACCAGATGACCAGATGACCAGATGACCAGATGATCAGATGACCAGATGACCGGATAACCAGATGACCAGATGACCAGATGACCAGATGACCAGGTGACCAGATGAACAGATGACCAGGTGACGAGATGATTAGATGAACAGATGATCAAATAACGAGATGACGAGAAGACGAGATGATGATGAGAAGACGAGATGACCAGACGACCGGATGATCAGATGACCAGATGATCAGATGACCAGATGACCAGGTGACCAGATGACCAGATGACCGGATGACCGAACGACCAGATGAACAGATGACCAGATGACCAGATGACCAGATGACCAGATGACCAGATGACTAGATGAACAGATGACGAGATAACGAGATCACAAGATGACCAGATGACCAGATGACCAGATGACCAGTTGACCAGATGACCAGATGACCAGATGACCAGATGACCAGATGACCAGATGACCAGATGACCAGATGACGAGATGACGAGATGCTGAAATGACGAAATGACGAGATGACGACATGACGAGATGACGAGATGACGAGGTGACGAGATGACGAGATAACCAGATAACCAGATGACCGGATGACCGGATGACGAGATGAAGAGATGACGAGATGACGAGATGACGAGATGACGAGATGACGAGATGACGAGATGACGAGATGACGCGATGACGAGATGACGAGATGACGAGATGACGAGATGACGAGATGATGAGATGACTAGATGACCAGATGACCAGATGACCAGATGACCAGATGATCAGATGACCAGATGACCGGATAACCAGATGACCAGATGACCAGATGACCAGATGACCAGGTGACCGGATAACCAGATGACCAGATGATCAGATGACCAGATGACCAGGTGACCAGATGACCAGATGACCGGATGACCAGATGACCAGATGACCAGATGACAAGATGACCAGATGACCAGATGACCAGATGACCAGACGATCAGATGACCAGATGACCAGATGACCAGATGACCAGATGACCAGATGACCAGATGACCAGATGACCAGATGACGAGATGACGAAATGACGAGTTGACGAGATGACGAGATGACGGAATGACGGAATGACGAGATGACGAGATGACGAGGTGACGAGATGACGAGATAACCAGATAACCAGATGACCGGATGACTGGATGACGAGATGAAGAGATGAAGAGATGACGAGATGACGAGATGACGAGATGACGAGATCACGAGATGACGAGATGACGAGATGACGCGATGACGAGATGACGAGATGACGAGATGACGAGATGACGAGATGATGAGATGACCAGATGACCAGATGACCAGATGACGAGATGATCAGATGATCAGATGACCAGATGACCGGATAACCAGATGACCAGATGAACAGATGACCAGATGACCAGATGAACAGGTGACCGGATAACCAGGTGACCAGATGACCAGATGACCAGATGACCAGATGACCAGGTGACCAGATGACCAGATGACCAGATGACCAGATGTCGAGATGACGAGATAACGAGATAACCAGATGACCGTATGACCGGATGACGAGATGAAGAGATGACGAGATGACGAGATGACGACATGACGAGATGACGAGATGACGAGATGACGCGATGACGAGATGACGAGATGACGAGATGACGAGATGATGAGATGACCAGATGACCAGATGACCAGATGACCAGATGACCAGATGATCAGATGACCAGATGACCGGATAACCAGATGACCAGATGACCAGATGACCAGATGACCAGATGAACAGATGACCAGGTGACGAGATGATTAGATGAACAGATGATCAAATAACGAGATGACGAGAAGACGAGATGATGATGAGAAGACGAGATGACCAGACGACCGGATGATCAGATGACCAGATGATCAGATGACCAGATGACCAGGTGATCAGATGACCAGATGACCGGATGACCAGACGACCAGATGAACAGATGACCAGATGACCAGATGACCAGATGACCAGATGACCAGATGACTAGATGAACAGATGACCAGATGACCAGATGACCAGATAACGAGATCACAAGATGACCAGATGACCAGATGACCAGATGACCAGTTGACCAGATGACCAGATGACCAGATGACCAGATGACCAGATGACCAGATGACCAGATGACCAGATGACGAGATGACGAGATGACGAAATGACGAAATGACGAGATGACGACATGACGAGATGACGAGGTGACGAGATGACCAGATAACTAGATAACCGGATGATGAGATGACGAGATGACGAGATGACGAGATCACCAGATGACTAGATGAACAGATGACCAGATAACCAGATGACCAGATGACCAGATGACCAGATGACCGGATAACCAGATGACCAGATTACCAGATGACCAGATGACCAGGTGACCAGATGACCAGATGACCAGATGACCAAATAACGAGATGACGAGGTGACGAGATGACGAGATAACCAGATAACCAGATGACCGGATGACCGGATGACGAGATGATGAGATGACGAGATGACGCGATGACGAGATGACGAGATGACGAGATGACGAGATGACGAGATGACGAGATGATGACCAGATGACCAGATGACCAGATGACCAGATGATCAGATGATCAGATGACCAGATGACCGGATAACCAGATGACCAGATGACCAGATGACAAGGTGACGAGATGACCAGATGACCAGATGACCAGATGACCAGATGACCAGGTGACGAGATGACCAGATGACCAGATGACCAAATAACGAGATGACGAGAAGACGAGATGATGACGAGAAGACGAGATGACCAGACGACCGGATGATCAGATGACCAGATGACCAGATGACCAGGTGACCAGATGACCAGATGATCAGATGACCAGATGACCAGATGACCGGATGACCAGATTACCAAATGACGAGATGACGAGATGATGACGGGATGATGAGATGACGAGATGATGACGAGAAGACGAGATGATGCGATGACCAGATGACCAGTTGACCAGATGACCAGATGACCAGATGACCAGATGACCAGATGAACAGGTGACCAGATGACCAGATGATCAGATGAATAGATGACCAGATGACCAGATGACCAGATTACCAAATGACGAGATGACGAGATGATGACGGGATGATGAGATGACGAGATGATGACGAGAAGACGGGATGATGCGATGACCAGATGACCAGTTGACCAGATGACCAGATGACCAGATGACCAGATGACCAGATGACCAGAAGACGAGATGACCAGATGACCTGATGACCGGATGACCAGATGAATAGATGACCAGATGACGAGATGACGAGATGACGAAATGACGAAATGATGAGATGACGAAATGACGAAATGACGAGATGACGACATGACGAGATGACGAGGTGACGAGATGACCAGATAACTAGATAACCGGATGATGAGATGACGAGATGACGAGATGACGAGATCACCAGATGACTAGATGAACAGATGACCAGATAACCAGATGACCAGATGACCAGATGACCAGATGACCGGATAACCAGATGACCAGATTACCAGATGACCAGATGACCAGGTGACCAGATGACCAGATGACCAGATGACCAAATAACGAGATGACGAGGTGACGAGATGACGAGATAACCAGATAACCAGATGACCGGATGACCGGATGACGAGATGATGAGATGACGAGATGACGCGATGACGAGATGACGAGATGACGAGATGACGAGATGACGAGATGACGAGATGATGACCAGATGACCAGATGACCAGATGACCAGATGATCAGATGATCAGATGACCAGATGACCGGATAACCAGATGACCAGATGACCAGATGACAAGGTGACGAGATGACCAGATGACCAGATGACCAGATGACCAGATGACCAGGTGACGAGATGACCAGATGACCAGATGACCAAATAACGAGATGACGAGAAGACGAGATGATGACGAGAAGACGAGATGACCAGACGACCGGATGATCAGATGACCAGATGACCAGATGACCAGGTGACCAGATGACCAGATGATCAGATGACCAGATGACCAGATGACCGGATGACCAGATTACCAAATGACGAGATGACGAGATGATGACGGGATGATGAGATGACGAGATGATGACGAGAAGACGAGATGATGCGATGACCAGATGACCAGTTGACCAGATGACCAGATGACCAGATGACCGGATGACCAGATGAACAGGTGACCAGATGACCAGATGATCAGATGAATAGATGACCAGATGACCAGATGACCAGATTACCAAATGACGAGATGACGAGATGATGACGGGATGATGAGATGACGAGATGATGACGAGAAAACGGGATGATGCGATGACCAGATGACCAGTTGACCAGATGACCAGATGACCAGATGACCAGATGACCAGATGACCAGAAGACGAGATGACCAGATGACCTGATGACCGGATGACCAGATGAATAGATGACCAGATGACGAGATGACGAGATGACGAAATGACGAAATGATGAGATGACGACATGACGAGATGACGAGGTGACGAGATGACCAGATAACGAGATAACCAGATGACCTGATGACCAGATGACCAGATGAATAGATGACCGGATGACGAGATGACGAGATGATGAGATGACGAGATGACGAGATGACGAGATGACGAGATGACGAGATGACAAGATGAGAGATGACGAGATATTAGATAACTAGATAACCGGATGACGAGATGACGAGATGACCAGATGACTAGATGAACAGATGACCAGATAACCAGATGACCAGATCACCAGATGACCAGATGACCAGATGACCGGATAACCGGATGACCAGATTACCAGATGACCAGATGACCAGGTGACCAGATGACCAGATGACCAGATGACCAAATAACGAGATGATGAGGTGACGAGATGACGAGATAACCAGATAACCAGATGACCGGATGTCCGGATGACGGGATGATGAGATGACGAGATGACGCGATGACGAGATGACGAGATGACGAGATGACGAGATGACGAGATGACGAGATGACGAGATGATGACCAGATGACCAGATGACCAGATGACCAGATGATCAGATGATCAGATGACCAGATGACCGGAAAACCAGATGACCAGATGACCAGATGACCAGATGACCAGATGACCAGGTGACGAGATGACCAGATGACCAGATGACCAGATGACCAGATGACCAGGTGACGAGATGACCAGATGACCAGATGACCAAATAACGAGATGACGAGAAGACGAGATGACCAGACGACCGGATGATCAGATGACCAGATGACCAGATGATCAGATGACCAGATGACCAGATGACCGGATGACCAGATTACCAAATGACGAGATGACGAGATGATGACGGGATGATGAGATGACGAGATGATGACGAGAAGACGAGATGATGCGATGACCAGATGACCAGTTGACCAGATGACCAGATGACCAGATGACCAGATGAACAGGTGACCAGATGACCAGATGATCAGATGATCAGATGACTAGATGACCAGATGACCAGATGACCAGATTACCAAATTACGAGATGACGAGATGATGAGGGGATGATGAGATGACGAGATGATGACGAGAAGACGAGATGATGCGATGACCAGATGACCAGTTGACCAGATGACCAGATGACCAGATGATCAGATGACCAGATGACCAGATGACCTGATGACCAGATTACCAAATGACGAGATGACGAGATGATGACGGGATGATGAGATGACGAGATGATGACGAGAAGACGAGATGATGCGATGACCAGATGACCAGTTGACCAGATGACCAGATGACCAGATGACCAGATGACCAGATGAACAGGTGACCAGATGACCAGATGATCAGATGATCAGATGACTAGATGACCAGATGACCAGATGACCTGATGACCAGATGACCAGATGACCAGATGACCAGATGACGAGATGACGAGATGACGAGATGACGAAATGACGAAATGACGAGATGACGAGATGACGAGATGACGAGATGACGAGATGACGAGATGACGAGATGACGAGATGACGAGATGACGAGATGACGAGATGACGAGATGACAAGGTGACCAGATGACCAGATGACCAGATTACCAGATGACCGGATGACCGGATGACCAGATGACCAGATGACCGGATGATCAGATGACCAGATGACCAAATGACCAGATGACGAGATGACGAGATGACGAGAAGACCAGACTACGAGATGACGAGATGACAAGATAATGACGAGAAGACAAGATGATAAGATGACCAGATAAACAGATGACCAGATGACCAGATGACCGAAAGACCAGATGACCGAAAGACCAGATGACCAGATGACCAGATGACCAGATAACCAGTTGACCAGTTGACCAGGTGTCGAGATGACGAGTTGACGAGATGACGAGCTGACCAGATGACCGGATGACCTGACGACCAGATGACCAGATGAATAGATAACCGGATGACGAGATGACGAGATGACGAGATGACGAGATGACGAAATGACGAGATGATGAGATGACGAGATGACGAGATGACGAGATGACGAGATGATGAGATGACGAGATGACGAGATGACGAGATGACAAGATGACGAGATGACGAGATAACGAGATAACGAGATAACTAGATAACCGGATGACAAGATGACGAGATGACGAGATGACGAGATGACGGCAGACGAGATGACGAGATGACGATATGACGAGATGACGAGATGACGAGATGACGAGATGACGAGATGACAAGCTGACCAGATGACCAGATGACCAGATGACCAGATGACCGGATGACCGGATGACCAGACGATCAGATGACCAGATGACCGAATAACCAGATGACCAGATTACCAGATGACCAGATGACCAGGTGACCAGATGACCAGATGACCAGATGACCAAATAACGAGATGACAAGAAGACGAGATGATGACGAGAAGACGAGATGACCAGATGACCAGATGACCAGATGACCAGATGACCAGATGACCAGATGACCAGATGACCAGATGACCAGATGACCACATGACTAGATGAACAGACGACCAGATGACCAGATGACCAGATAACCAGATGACCAGATGACCAGATGACCAGATGATCAGATGACCAGATGACCGGATAACCAGATGACCAGATGACCAGATGACCAAATAACGAGATGACGAGAAGACGAGATGATGACGAGAAGACGAGATGATGACGAGAAGACGAGATGACCAGACGACCGGATGATCAGATGACCAGATGACCAGATGACCAGGTGACCAGATGACCAGATGACCAGATGACCAGATGACCAGATGACTAGATGACCAGATGACCAGATGACCAGATGACTAGATGAACAGATGACCAGATGACCAGATGACCAGATGACCAGACGACAAGATGACCAGATGACCAGATGACCAGATGACCAGATGACCAGATGACCAGATGATCAGATGACCAGATGACCAGATGACGAGATGACGAGATGACGAAATGACGAAATGACGAGATGACGAGATGACGAGATGACGAGGTGACGAGATGACCAGATAACGAGATAACCAGATAACCTGATGACCAGATGACCAGATGAATAGATGACCGGATGACGAGATGACGAGATGATGAGATGACGAGATGACGAGATGACGAGATGACGAGATGACGAGATGACGAGATGACGAGATGACCAGATGACCAGATGACCAGATGACCAGATGACCAGATGACCAGATGACTAGATGAACAGACGACCAGATGACCAGATGACCAGATGACCAGATGACCAGATGACCAAATAACGAGATGACGAGAAGACGAGATGATGACGAGAAGACGAGATGACCAGACGACCGGATGATCACATGACCAGATGACCAGATGACCAGATGACCAGATGACCAGGTGACCAGATGACCAGATGATCAGATGACCAGATGACCAGATGACCGGATGACCAGATTACCAAATGACGAGATGACGAGATGATGACGGGATGATGAGATGACGAGATGATGACGAGAAGACGAGATGATGCGATGACCAGATGACCAGTTGACCAGATGACCAGATGACCAGATGACCAGATGACCAGATGAACAGGTGACCAGATGACCAGATGATCAGATGACTAGATGACCAGATGACCAGATGACCAGATTACCAAATTACGAGATGACGAGATGATGAGGGGATGATGAGATGACGAGATGATGACGAGAAGACAAGATGATGCGATGACCAGATGACCAGTTGACCAGATGACCAGATGACCAGATGACCAGATGACCAGATGACCAGATGACCAGATGACCAGAAGACGAGATGACCAGATGACCTGATGACCAGATGACCAGATGAATAGATGACCGGATGACGAGATGACGAGATGACGAGATGACGAGATGACGAGATGACGAGATGACGAGATGACGAGATGACAAGATGACGAGGTGACGAGATGAGAGATGACGAGATAACTAGATAACTAGATAACCGGATGACAAGATGACGAGATGACGAGATGACGGAAGACGAGATGACGAAATGACGAGATGACGAGATCACGAGATGACGAGATGACAAGGTTACCAGATCACCAGATGACCAGATCACCAGATGACCGGATGACCGGATGACCAGATGACTAGATGACCAGATGACCAGATGACCAGATGACCAGATGAACAGATGACCAGATGACCAGATAACCAGATGACCAGATGACCAGATGACCAGATGATCAGATCACCAGATGACAGGATAACCAGATGACCAGATGACCAAATAACGAGATGACGAGAAGACGAGATGACCAGACGACCGGATGATCAGATGACCAGATGACCAGATGACCAGATGACCAGATGACCAGGTGATTAGATGACCAGATGACCAGATGACCAGATGACCAGATGACTAGATGACCAGATGACCAGATGACGAGATGACGAGATGAACAGATGACCAGATGACCAGATGACCAGATAACCAGATGACAAGATGACCAGATGACCAGATGACCAGATGACCAGATGACCAGATGACCAGATGACCAGATGACCAGATGACCAGATGACCAGATGACCAGATGACGAAATGACGAAATGACGAGATGACGAGATGACGAGATGACGAGGTGACGAGATGACGAGATGACGAGATGACGAGATGACGAGATGATGAGATGACGAGATGACGAGATGACAAGATGACGAGATGACGAGATAACTAGATAACTAGATAATCGGATGACGAGATGACGAGATGACGAGATGACGAGATGACGGAAGACGAGATGACGAGATGACGAGATGACGAGATGACGAGATGACGAGATGACGAGATGACCAGATGACGAGATGAAGAGATGACGAGATGACCAGATGACGAGATGACCAGATGACCAGATGACCAGATGACCAGATGACCGGATGATCAGATGACCAGATGACCAAATGACCAGATGACGAGATGACGAGATGACCAGACTACGAGATGACGAGATGACAAGATAATGACGAGAACACAAGATGATAAGATGACCAGATAAACAGATGACCAGATGACCAGATGACCGAAAGACCAGATGACCAGATGACCAGATGACCAGATAACCATTTGACCAGTTGACCAGGTGTCGAGATGACGATTTGACGAGATGACGAGATGACCAGATGACCAGATGACCAGATGACCTGATGACCAGATGACCAGATGAATAGATGACCGGATGACGAGATGACGAGATGACGAGATGACGAGATAACGATATAACGAGATAACTGGATAACCGGATGACAAGATGAAGAGATGACGAGATGACGAGATGACGAGATGACGGCAGACGAGATGACGAGGTGACGATATGACGAGATGACGAGATGACGAGATGACCAGGTGACGTGATGACCAGATGACCAGATGACCAAATGACCAGGTGACGAGATGACCAGATGACCAGATGACCAAATAACGAGATGACGAGAAGACGAGATGATGACGAGAAGACGAGATGACCAGACGACCGGATGATCAGATGACCAGATGACCAGATGACCAGATGACCAGATGACCAGGTGACCAGATGACCAGATGATCAGATGACCAGATGACCAGATGACCAGATTACCAGATTACCAAATGACGAGATGACGAGATGATGACGAGATGATGAGATGACGAGATGATGACGAGAAGACGAGATGATGAGATGACCAGATGACCAGTTGACCAGATGACCAGGTGACCAGATGACCAGATGACCAGATGACCAGATGACTAGATGACCAGATGTCGAGATGACGAGATGACCAGACGACCGGATGATCAGATGACCAGATGACCAGATGACCAGATGACCAGATGACCAGGTGACCAGATGACCGGATGATCAGATGACCAGATGACCAAATGACGAGATGACGAGATGACGAGATGACGAGATGACGAGATGACGAGATGACCAGACTACGAGATGACGAGATGACAAGATAATGACGAGAAGACAAAATGATAAGATGACCAGATAAACAGATGACCAGATGACCAGATGACCGAAAGACCAGATGACCAGATGACCAGATGACCAGATAACCAGTTGACCAGTTGACCAGGTGTCGAGATGACGAGTTGACGAGATGACGAGATGACCAGATGACCAGATGACAAGATGATCAGATGATCAGATGACCAGATGACCAGACGACCGGATGATCAGATGACCAGATGACCAGATGACCAGATGACCAGATGACCAGGTGACCAGATGACTAGATGATCAGATGACCAGATGACCAGATGACCAGATGACCAGATTACCAAATGACGAGATGACGAGATGATGAGATGATGAGATGACGAGATGATGACGAGAAGACGAGATGATGAGATGACCAGATGACCAGTTGACCAGATGACCAGATGACCAGATGACCAGATGACCAGATGACCAGATGACCAGATGACCAGATGACCAGATGACCAGATGACCAGATGACCAGATGACCAGATGACCAGATGACCAGATGACCAGATGACCAGATGACCAGATGAATAGATGACCGGATGACGAGATGACGAGATGACGAGATGACGAGATGACGAGATGACGAGATGACGAGATGACGAGATGACAAGATGACGAGGTGACGAGATGAGAGATGACGAGATAACTAGATAACTAGATAACCGGATGACAAGATGACGAGATGACGAGATGACGGAAGACGAGATGACGAAATGACGAGATGACGAGATCACGAGATGACGAGATGACAAGGTTACCAGATCACCAGATGACCAGATTACCAGATGACCGGATGACCGGATGACCAGATGACTAGATGACCAGATGACCAGATGACCAGATGACCAGATGAACAGATGACCAGATGACCAGATAACCAGATGACCAGATGACCAGATGATCAGATCACCAGATGACTAGATGAACAGATGACCAGATGACGAGATGATCAGATGATCAGATGACCAGATGACCAGATCACCAGATGATCAGATGATCAGATGACCAGATGACCGGATAACCAGATGACCAGATGACCAGATGACCAGATGACCAGGTGACGAGATGAATAGATGACCAGATGACCGAATAACGAGATGACGAGAAGACGAGATGATGATGAGAAGACATGATGACCAGACGACCGGATGATTAGATGATCAGATGACCAGATGACCAGATGACCATGTGACCAGATGACCAGATGACCAGATGACCAGATGACCAGATGACCAGATGACCAGATGACCATATGACCAGATGACCAGATGACCAGATGACCAGATGACCAGATGACCAGATGACTAGATGAACAGATGACCAGATGACCAGATGACCAGATGACCAGATGACAAGATGACCAGATGACCAGATGACCAGATGACCAGACGACCAGATGACCAGATGACCAGATGACCAGATGACAAGATGACGAGATGACGAGTTGACGAAATGACGAAATGACGAGTTGACGAGATGACGAGATGACGGAATGACGAAATGACGAGATGACGAGATGACGAAATGACGAAATGACGAGATGACGAGATAAGCAGATAACCAGATGACCGAATGACCGGATGACGAGATGAAGAGATGACGAGATGACGAGATGACGAGATGACGAGATGAAGAGATGACGAGATGACGAGATGACGAGATGACGAGATGACGAGATGATGAGATGACCAGATGACCAGATGACCAGATGACCAGATGACCAGATGATCAGATGACCAGATGACCGGATAACCAGATGACCAGATGACCAGATGACCAGATGACCAGGTGACCGGATAACCAGATGACCAGATGACCAGGTGACCAGATGACCAGATGACCAGGTGACCAGATGACCAGATGACCAGATGACCAGATGACCAGATGACGAGATGACGAGATGACGAGATGACGAGATGACGAAATGACGAAATGACGAGTTGACGAGATGACGAGATGACGGAATGACGAAATGACGAGATGACGAGATGACGAGATGACGAGGTGACGAGATGACGAGATAACTAGATAACCAGATGACCGGATGACTGGATGACGAGATGAAGAGATGACGAGTTGACGAGATGACGAGATGACGAGATCACGAGATGACGAGATGACGCGATGACGAGATGACGAGATGACGAGATGACGAGATGACGAGATGACGAGATGATGAGATGACCAGATGACCAGATGACCAGATGACCAGATGACGAGATGATCAGATGACCAGATGACCGGATAACCAGATGACCAGATGACCAGATGACCAGATGACCAGATGACCAGATGACCAGATGACCAGGTGACCGGATAAGCAGATGACCAGATGACCAGATGACCAGATGACCAGATGACCAGGTGACCAGATGACCAGATGACCAGATGACCAGATGACCAGATGTCGAGATGACGAGATAACGAGATAACCAGATGACCGTATGACCGGATGACGAGATGAAGAGATGAAGAGATGACGAGATGACGAGATGACGGGATGACGAGATGACGAGATGACGCGATGACGAGATGACGAGATGACGAGATGACGAGATGATGAGATGATCAGATGACCAGATGACCGGATAACCAGATGACCAGATGACCAGATGACCAGATGACCAGGTGACCAGATGAACAGATGACCAGGTGACGAGATGATTAGATGACCAGATGATCAAATAACGAGATGACGAGAAGACGAGATGATGATGAGAAGACGAGATGACCAGACGACCGGATGATCAGATGACCAGATGATCAGATGACCAGATGACCAGGTGACCAGATGACCAGATGACCAGATGACCAGATGAACAGATGACCAGATGACCAGATGACCAGATGACCAGATGACCAGATGACTAGATGAACAGATGACCAGATGACCAGATGACCAGATAACGAGATGACAAGATGACCAGATGACCAGATGACCAGATGACCAGTTGACCAGATGACCAGATGACCAGATGACCAGATGACCAGATGACCAGATGACCAGATGACCAGATGACCAGATGACGAGATGACGAGATGACGAAATGACGAAATGACGAGATGACGACATGACGAGATGACGAGGTGACGATATGACCAGATAACGAGATAACCAGATGACCTGATGACCAGATGACCAGATGAATAGATGACCGGATGACGAGATAACGAGATGATGAGATGACGAGGTGACGAGATGACGAGATGACGAGATGACGAGATGACGAGATGACGAGGTGACGAGATGACGAGATATCTAGATAACCAGATGACCGGATGACTGGATGACGAGATGAAGAGATGACGAGTTGACGAGATGACGAGATGACGAGATCACGAGATGACGAGATGACGAGATGACGCGATGACGAGATGACGAGATGACGAGATGACGAGATGACGAGATGACGAGATGATGAGATGACCAGATGACCAGATGACCAGATGACCAGATGACGAGATGATCAGATGACCAGATGACCGGATAACCAGATGACCAGATGACCAGATGACCAGATGACCAGGTGACCGGATAAGCAGATGACCAGATGACCAGATGACCAGATGACCAGATGACCAGGTGACCAGATGACCAGATGACCAGATGACCAGATGACCAGATGTCGAGATGACGAGATAACGAGATAACCAGATGACCGTATGACCGGATGACGAGATGAAGAGATGACGAGATGACGAGATGACGAGATGACGGGATGACGAGATGACGAGATGACGCGATGACGAGATGACGAGATGACGAGATGACGAGATGATGAGATGATCAGATGACCAGATGACCGGATAAGCAGATGACCAGATGACCAGATGACCAGATGACCAGGTGACCAGGTGACCAGATGAACAGATGACCAGGTGACGAGATGATTAGATGACCAGATGATCAAATAACGAGATGACGAGAAGACGAGATGATGATGAGAAGACGAGATGACGAGATGACGAGATGACGAGATGACAAGATGGGAGATGACGAGATAACTAGATAACTAGATAACCGGATGACGAGATGACGAGATGACGAGATGACGAGATCACCAGATGACTAGATGAACAGATGACCAGATAACCAGATGACCAGATGACCAGATGACCAGATGACCGGATAACCAGATGACCAGATTACCAGATGACCAGATGACCAGGTGACCAGATGACCAGATGACCAGATGACCAAATAACGAGATGACGAGATAACCAGATAACCAGATGACCGGATGACCGGATGACGAGATGATGAGATGACGAGATGACGCGATGACGAGATGACGAGATGACGAGCTGACGAGATGACGAGATGATGACCAGATGACCAGATGACCAGATGACCAGATGATCAGATGATCAGATGACCAGATGACCGGATAACCAGATGACCAGATGACCAGATGACCAGATGACCAGATGACAAGGTGACGAGATGAACAGATGACCAGATGACCAGATGACCAGATGACCAGGTGACGAGATGACCAGATGATCAGATGACCAGATGACCAGATGACCGGATGACCAGATTACCAAATGACGAGATGACGAGATGATGACGGGATGATGAGATGACGAGATGATGACGAGAAGACGAGATGATGCGATGACCAGATGACCAGTTGACCAGATGACCAGATGACCAGATGAACAGGTGACCAGATGACCAGATGATCAGATGACTAGATGACCAGATGACCAGATGACCAGATTACCAAATGACGAGATGACGAGATGATGACGGGATGATGAGATGACGAGATGATGACGAGAAGACGAGATGATGCGATGACCAGATGACCAGTTGACCAGATGACCAGATGACCAGATGACCAGATGACCAGATGACCAGATGACCAGAAGACGAGATGACCAGATGACCTGATGACCAGATGACCAGATGAATAGATGACCAGATGACGAGATGACGAGTTGACGAGATGACGAAATGACGAAATGATGAGATGACGACATGACGAGATGACGAGGTGACGAGATGACCAGATACCGGGATAACCAGATGACCTGATGACCAGATGACCAGATGAATAGATGACCGGATGACGAGATGACGAGATGACAAGATGAGAGATGACGAGATATTAGATAACTAGATAACCGGATGACGAGATGACGAGATGACGAGATGACTAGATGAACAGATGACCAGATAACCAGATGACCAGATGACCAGATGACCAGATGACCAGATGACCGGATAACCAGATGACCAGATTACCAGATGACCAGATGACCAGGTGACCAGATGACCAGATGACCAGATGACCAAATAACGAGATGACGAGGTGACGAGATGACGAGATAACCAGATAACCAGATGACCGGATGACCGGATGACGGGATGATGAGATGACGAGATGACGCGATGACGAGATGACGAGATGACGAGATGACGAGATGACGAGATGACGAGATGATGACCAGATGACCAGATGACCAGATGATCAGATGATCAGATGACCAGATGACCGGAAAACCAGATGACCAGATGACCAGATGACCAGATGAACAGGTGACGAGATGACCAGATGACCAGATGACCAGATGACCAGATGACCAGGTGACGAGATGACCAGATCACCAGATGACCAAATAACGAGATGACGAGAAGACGAGATGATTACGAGAAGACGAGATGACCAGACAACCGGACTATCAGATGACCAGATGACCAGATGACCAGATGACCAGATGACCAGGTGACCAGATGACCAGATGATCAGATGACCAGATGACCAGATGACCGGATGACCAGATTACCAAATGACGAGATGACGAGATGATGACGGGATGATGAGATGACGAGATGATGACGAGAAGACGAGATGATGCGATGACCAGATGACCAGTTGACCAGATGACCAGATGACCAGATGACCAGATGACCAGATGACCAGAAGACGAGATGACCAGATGACCTGATGACCAGATGACCAGATGAATAGATGACCGGATGACGAGATGACGAGATGACGAGATGACGAGATGACGAGATGACGAGATGACAAGATGACGAGGTGACGAGATGAGAGATGACGAGATAACTAGATAACTAGATAACCGGATGACAAGATGACGAGATGACGAGATGACGGAAGACGAGATGACGAAATGACGAGATGACGAGATCACGAGATGACGAGATGACAAGGTTACCAGATCACCAGATGACCAGATTACCAGATGACCAGATGACCAGGTGACCAGATGACCAGATGACCAGATGACCAGATGACCAGATGTCGAGATGACGAGATAACGAGATAACCAGATGACCGTATGACCGGATGACGAGATGAAGAGATGACGAGATGACGAGATGACGAGATGACGGGATGACGAGATGACGAGATGACGCGATGACGAGATGACGAGATGACGAGATGACGAGATGATGAGATGATCAGATGACCAGATGACCGGATAAGCAGATGACCAGATGACCAGATGACCAGATGACCAGGTGACCAGGTGACCAGATGAACAGATGACCAGGTGACGAGATGATTAGATGACCAGATGATCAAATAACGAGATGACGAGAAGACGAGATGATGATGAGAAGACGAGATGACGAGATGACGAGATGACGAGATGACAAGATGGGAGATGACGAGATAACTAGATAACTAGATAACCGGATGACGAGATGACGAGATGACGAGATGACGAGATCACCAGATGACTAGATGAACAGATGACCAGATAACCAGATGACCAGATGACCAGATGACCAGATGACCGGATAACCAGATGACCAGATTACCAGATGACCAGATGACCAGGTGAACAGATGACCAGATGACCAGATGACCAAATAACGAGATGACGAGATAACCAGATAACCAGATGACCGGATGACCGGATGACGAGATGATGAGATGACGAGATGACGCGATGACGAGATGACGAGATGACGAGCTGACGAGATGACGAGATGATGACCAGATGACCAGATGACCAGATGACCAGATGATCAGATGATCAGATGACCAGATGACCGGATAACCAGATGACCAGATGACCAGATGACCAGATGACCAGATGACAAGGTGACGAGATGAACAGATGACCAGATGACCAGATGACCAGATGACCAGGTGACGAGATGACCAGATGATCAGATGACCAGATGACCAGATGACCGGATGACCAGATTACCAAATGACGAGATGACGAGATGATGACGGGATGATGAGATGACGAGATGATGACGAGAAGACGAGATGATGCGATGACCAGATGACCAGTTGACCAGATGACCAGATGACCAGATGACCAGATGACCAGATGAACAGGTGACCAGATGACCAGATGATCAGATGACTAGATGACCAGATGACCAGATGACCAGATTACCAAATGACGAGATGACGAGATGATGACGGGATGATGAGATGACGAGATGATGACGAGAAGACGAGATGATGCGATGACCAGATGACCAGTTGACCAGATGACCAGATGACCAGATGACCAGATGACCAGATGACCAGATGACCAGAAGACGAGATGACCAGATGACCTGATGACCAGATGACCAGATGAATAGATGACCAGATGACGAGATGACGAGTTGACGAGATGACGAAATGACGAAATGATGAGATGACGACATGACGAGATGACGAGGTGACGAGATGACCAGATACCGGGATAACCAGATGACCTGATGACCAGATGACCAGATGAATAGATGACCGGATGACGAGATGACGAGATGACAAGATGAGAGATGACGAGATATTACATAACTAGATAACCGGATGACGAGATGACGAGATGACGAGATGACTAGATGAACAGATGACCAGATAACCAGATGACCAGATGACCAGATGACCAGATGACCAGATGACCGGATAACCAGATGACCAGATTACCAGATGACCAGATGACCAGGTGACCAGATGACCAGATGACCAGATGACCAAATAACGAGATGACGAGGTGACGAGATGACGAGATAACCAGATAACCAGATGACCGGATGACCGGATGACGGGATGATGAGATGACGAGATGACGCGATGACGAGATGACGAGATGACGAGATGACGAGATGACGAGATGACGAGATGATGACCAGATGACCAGATGACCAGATGATCAGATGATCAGATGACCAGATGACCGGAAAACCAGATGACCAGATGACCAGATGACCAGATGAACAGGTGACGAGATGACCAGATGACCAGATGACCAGATGACCAGATGACCAGGTGACGAGATGACCAGATCACCAGATGACCAAATAACGAGATGACGAGAAGACGAGATGATTACGAGAAGACGAGATGACCAGACAACCGGACTATCAGATGACCAGATGACCAGATGACCAGATGACCAGATGACCAGGTGACCAGATGACCAGATGATCAGATGACCAGATGACCAGATGACCGGATGACCAGATTACCAAATGACGAGATGACGAGATGATGACGGGATGATGAGATGACGAGATGATGACGAGAAGACGAGATGATGCGATGACCAGATGACCAGTTGACCAGATGACCAGATGACCAGATGACCAGATGACCAGATGACCAGAAGACGAGATGACCAGATGACCTGATGACCAGATGACCAGATGAATAGATGACCGGATGACGAGATGACGAGATGACGAGATGACGAGATGACGAGATGACGAGATGACAAGATGACGAGGTGACGAGATGAGAGATGACGAGATAACTAGATAACTAGATAACCGGATGACAAGATGACGAGATGACGAGATGACGGAAGACGAGATGACGAAATGACGAGATGACGAGATCACGAGATGACGAGATGACAAGGTTACCAGATCACCAGATGACCAGATTACCAGATGACCGGATGACCGGATGACCAGATGACTAGATGACCAGATGACCAGATGACCAGATGACCAGATGAACAGATGACCAGATGACCAGATAACCAGATGACCAGATGACCAGATGACCAGATGATCAGATCACCAGATGACTTGATGAACAGATGACCAGATGACCAGATGACCAGATAACCAGATGACAAGATGACCAGATGACCAGATGACCAGATGACCAGATTACCAGATGACCAGATGACCAGATGACCAGCTGACCAGATGACCAGATGACCAGATGACCAGATAACCAGATGACCGGATGACCAGATGACCATATGACCAGATAACCAGATGACTAGATGAGTGGATGACCAGATGAACAGATGACCAGATGAACAGATGACCAGATGACCAGTTGACCAGCTGACGAGATGACGAGATGACGAAACGATGACGAGATGACGAGATGACGAGATGACAAGATGACGAGATTGTTTTAGTCTTTTGCTGAAATTGTGAGGATGGTAGACAGTCAGGAAATGAAAATAGTATGACAGGATTAAAAAATGAATAATAGATTTCTTTTGTACTGCGTAATCTCGACTAGACTTTGCTCGTACGACGCTCGATGGCAACTAACACGGTCGAGCGACGCATCGATCGTGATCCCCTCGTAGCTGTTTCGCGCATCCGCGCGCTTCCACATCTCATCAAGAACGTCGACGAGCAACGCACCACGCAGGGCGGACGCAAATTAAGTTTTTTCACCAGACGAGATAACGAGATGAAGAGATGACGAGATGACGAGATGACGAGATGACGAGATGATGGAAGACGAGACGACGAGATGACGAGATGACGAGATGACAAGGTGACCAGATGACCAGATGACCAGATGACCAGATGACCGGATGACCGGATGACCAGATGACTAGATGACAGGATGACCAGATGACCAGATGACCAGATGACCAGATGACCAGATGACCAGATGACCATATGACCAGATGACCAGATGACCAGATGACCAGATGACGAGATGATCAGATGATCAGATGACCAGATGACCAGATGACCAGATGATCAGATGATCAGATGACCAGATGACCGGATAACCAGATGACCAGATGACCAGATGACCAGATGACCAGGTGACAAGATGAATAGATGACCAGATGACCAAATAACGAGATGACGAGAAGAGGAGATGATGATGAGAAGACATGATGACCAGACGACCGGATGATTAGATGATCAGATGACCAGATGACCAGATGACCAGATGACCAGGTGACTAGATAAACAGATGACCAGATGAATCGATGACCGGATGACCAGATGACAAGATGACCAGATGACCAGATGACCAGATGACCAGACGACCAGATGACCAGATGACCAGATGACCAGATGACCAGATGACGAGATGACGAGATGACGAGATGACGAGATGACGAAATGACGAGATGACGAGATGACGGAATGACGAAATGACGAGATGACGAGATGACGAGATGACGAGATGACGAGATGACGAGGTGACGAGATGACGAGATAACCAGATAACCAGATGACCGGATGACCGGATGACGAGATGAAGAGATGACGAGATGACGAGATGACGAGATGACGAGATGACGAGATGACGAGATGACGAGATGACGCGATGACGAGATGACGAGATGACGAGATGACGAGATGACGAGATGATGAGATGACCAGATGACCAGATGACCAGATGACCAGATGACCAGATGATCAGATGACCAGATGACCGGATAACCAGATGACCAGATGACCAGATGACCAGATGACCAGGTGACCGGATAACCAGATGACCAGATGATCAGATGACCAGATGACCAGGTGACCAGATGACCAGATGACCGGATGACCAGATGACCAGATGACCAGATGACAAGATGACCAGATGACCAGATGACCAGATGACCAGACGACCAGATGACCAGATGACCAGATGACCAGATGACCAGATGACCAGATGACCAGATGACCAGATGACCAGATGACGAGATGACGAAATGACGAGCTGACGAGATGACGAGATGACGGAATGACGGAATGACGAGATGACGAGATGACGAGGTGACGAGATGACGAGATAACCAGATAACCAGATGACCGGATGACTGGATGACGAGATGAAGAGATGAAGAGATGACGAGATGACGAGATGACGAGATGACGAGATCACGAGATGACGAGATGATGAGATGACCAGATGACCAGATGACCAGATGACGAGATGATCAGATGATCAGATGACCAGATGACCGGATAACCAGATGATCAGATGAACAGATGACCAGATGACCAGATGAACAGGTGACCGGATAACCAGATGACCAGATGACCAGATGACCAGATGACCAGATGACCAGGTGACCAGATGACCAGATGACCAGATGACCAGATGTCGAGATGACGAGATAACGAGATAACCAGATGACCGTATGACCGGATGACGAGATGAAGAGATGACGAGATGACGAGATGACGACATGACGAGATGACGAGATGACGAGATGACGCGATGACGAGATGACGAGATGACGAGATGACGACATGATGAGATGACCAGATGACCAGATGACCAGATGACCAGATGACCAGATGATCAGATGACCAGATGACCGGATAACCAGATGACCAGATGACCAGATGACCAGATGACCAGGTGACCAGATGAACAGATGACCAGGTGACGAGATGATTAAATGAACAGATGATCAAATAACGAGATGACGAGAAGACGAGATGATGATGAGAAGACGAGATGACCAGACGACCGGATGATCAGATGACCAGATGATCAGATGACCAGATGACCAGGTGACCAGATGACCAGATGACCGGATGACCGAACGACCAGATGAACAGATGACCAGATGACCAGATGACCAGATGACCAGATGACGAGATGATCAGATGATCAGATGACCGGATGACCAGATGACCAGATGATCAGATGATCAGATGACCAGATGACCGGATAACCAGATGACCAGATGACCAGATGACCAGATGACCAGGTGACAAGATGAATAGATGACCAGATGACCAAATAACGAGATGACGAGAAGAGGAGATGATGATGAGAAGACATGATGACCAGACGACCGGATGATTAGATGATCAGATGACCAGATGACCAGATGACCAGATGACCAGGTGACTAGATAAACAGATGACCAGATGAATCGATGACCGGATGACCAGATGACAAGATGACCAGATGACCAGATGACCAGATGACCAGACGACCAGATGACCAGATGACCAGATGACCAGATGACCAGATGACGAGATGACGAGATGACGAGATGACGAGATGACGAAATGACGAGATGACGAGATGACGGAATGACGAAATGACGAGATGACGAGATGACGAGATGACGAGATGACGAGATGACGAGGTGACGAGATGACGAGATAACCAGATAACCAGATGACCGGATGACCGGATGACGAGATGAAGAGATGACGAGATGACGAGATGACGAGATGACGAGATGACGAGATGACGAGATGACGAGATGACGCGATGACGAGATGACGAGATGACGAGATGACGAGATGACGAGATGATGAGATGACCAGATGACCAGATGACCAGATGACCAGATGACCAGATGATCAGATGACCAGATGACGGGATAACCAGATGACCAGATGACCAGATGACCAGATGACCAGGTGACCGGATAACCAGATGACCAGATGATCAGATGACCAGATGACCAGGTGACCAGATGACCAGATGACCGGATGACCAGATGACCAGATGACCAGATGACAAGATGACCAGATGACCAGATGACCAGATGACCAGACGACCAGATGACCAGATGACCAGATGACCAGATGACCAGATGACCAGATGACCAGATGACGAGATGACGAAATGACGAGTTGACGAGATGACGAGATGACGGAATGACGGAATGACGAGATGACGAGATGACGAGGTGACGAGATGACGAGATAACCAGATAACCAGATGACCGGATGACTGGATGACGAGATGAAGAGATGAAGAGATGACGAGATGACGAGATGACGAGATGACGAGATCACGAGATGACGAGATGACGCGATGACGAGATGACGAGATGACGAGATGACGAGATGACGAGATGATGAGATGACCAGATGACCAGATGACCAGATGACGAGATGATCAGATGATCAGATGACCAGATGACCGGATAACCAGATGATCAGATGAACAGAAGACCAGATGACCAGATGAACAGGTGACCGGATAACCAGATGACCAGATGACCAGATGACCAGATGACCAGATGACCAGGTGACCAGATGACCAGATGACCAGATGACCAGATGTCGAGATGACGAGATAACGAGATAACCAGATGACCGTATGACCGGATGACGAGATGAAGAGATGACGAGATGACGAGATGACGACATGACGAGATGACGAGATGACGAGATGACGCGATGACGAGATGACGAGATGACGAGATGACGACATGATGAGATGACCAGATGACCAGATGACCAGATGACCAGATGACCAGATGATCAGATGACCAGATGACCGGATAACCAGATGACCAGATGACCAGATGACCAGATGACCAGGTGACCAGATGAACAGATGACCAGGTGACGAGATGATTAGATGAACAGATGATCAAATAACGAGATGACGAGAAGACGAGATGATGATGAGAAGACGAGATGACCAGACGACCGGATGATCAGATGACCAGATGATCAGATGACCAGATGACCAGGTGACCAGATGACCAGATGACCGGATGACCGAACGACCAGATGAACAGATGACCAGATGACCAGATGACCAGATGACCAGATGACCAGATGACTAGATGAACAGATGACGAGATAACGAGATCACAAGATGACCAGATGACCAGATGACCAGATGACCAGTTGACCAGATGACCAGATGACCAGATGACCAGATGACCAGATGACCAGATGACCAGATGACCAGATGACGAGATGACGAGATGCTGAAATGACGAAATGACGAGATGACGACATGACGAGATGACGAGATGACGAGGTGACGAGATGACGAGATAACCAGATAACCAGATGACCGGATGACCGGATGACGAGATGAAGAGATGACGAGATGACGAGATGACGAGATGACGAGATGACGAGATGACGAGATGACGAGATGACGCGATGACGAGATGACGAGATGACGAGATGACGAGATGACGAGATGATGAGATGACTAGATGACCAGATGACCAGATGACCAGATGACCAGATGATCAGATGACCAGATGACCGGATAACCAGATGACCAGATGACCAGATGACCAGATGACCAGGTGACCGGATAACCAGATGACCAGATGATCAGATGACCAGATGACCAGGTGACCAGATGACCAGATGACCGGATGACCAGATGACCAGATGACCAGATGACAAGATGACCAGATGACCAGATGACCAGATGACCAGACGATCAGATGACCAGATGACCAGATGACCAGATGACCAGATGACCAGATGACCAGATGACCAGATGACCAGATGACGAGATGACGAAATGACGAGTTGACGAGATGACGAGATGACGGAATGACGGAATGACGAGATGACGAGATGACGAGGTGACGAGATGACGAGATAACCAGATAACCAGATGACCGGATGACTGGATGACGAGATGAAGAGATGAAGAGATGACGAGATGACGAGATGACGAGATGACGAGATCACGAGATGACGAGATGACGAGATGACGCGATGACGAGATGACGAGATGACGAGATGACGAGATGACGAGATGATGAGATGACCAGATGACCAGATGACCAGATGACGAGATGATCAGATGATCAGATGACCAGATGACCGGATAACCAGATGACCAGATGAACAGATGACCAGATGACCAGATGAACAGGTGACCGGATAACCAGGTGACCAGATGACCAGATGACCAGATGACCAGATGACCAGGTGACCAGATGACCAGATGACCAGATGACCAGATGTCGAGATGACGAGATAACGAGATAACCAGATGACCGTATGACCGGATGACGAGATGAAGAGATGACGAGATGACGAGATGACGACATGACGAGATGACGAGATGACGAGATGACGCGATGACGAGATGACGAGATGACGAGATGACGAGATGATGAGATGACCAGATGACCAGATGACCAGATGACCAGATGACCAGATGATCAGATGACCAGATGACCGGATAACCAGATGACCAGATGACCAGATGACCAGATGACCAGATGAACAGATGACCAGGTGACGAGATGATTAGATGAACAGATGATCAAATAACGAGATGACGAGAAGACGAGATGATGATGAGAAGACGAGATGACCAGACGACCGGATGATCAGATGACCAGATGATCAGATGACCAGATGACCAGGTGATCAGATGACCAGATGACCGGATGACCAGACGACCAGATGAACAGATGACCAGATGACCAGATGACCAGATGACCAGATGACCAGATGACTAGATGAACAGATGACCAGATGACCAGATGACCAGATAACGAGATCACAAGATGACCAGATGACCAGATGACCAGATGACCAGTTGACCAGATGACCAGATGACCAGATGACCAGATGACCAGATGACCAGATGACCAGATGACCAGATGACGAGATGACGAGATGACGAAATGACGAAATGACGAGATGACGACATGACGAGATGACGAGGTGACGAGATGACCAGATAACTAGATAACCGGATGATGAGATGACGAGATGACGAGATGACGAGATCACCAGATGACTAGATGAACAGATGACCAGATAACCAGATGACCAGATGACCAGATGACCAGATGACCGGATAACCAGATGACCAGATTACCAGATGACCAGATGACCAGGTGACCAGATGACCAGATGACCAGATGACCAAATAACGAGATGACGAGGTGACGAGATGACGAGATAACCAGATAACCAGATGACCGGATGACCGGATGACGAGATGATGAGATGACGAGATGACGCGATGACGAGATGACGAGATGACGAGATGACGAGATGACGAGATGACGAGATGATGACCAGATGACCAGATGACCAGATGACCAGATGATCAGATGATCAGATGACCAGATGACCGGATAACCAGATGACCAGATGACCAGATGACAAGGTGACGAGATGACCAGATGACCAGATGACCAGATGACCAGATGACCAGGTGACGAGATGACCAGATGACCAGATGACCAAATAACGAGATGACGAGAAGACGAGATGATGACGAGAAGACGAGATGACCAGACGACCGGATGATCAGATGACCAGATGACCAGATGACCAGGTGACCAGATGACCAGATGATCAGATGACCAGATGACCAGATGACCGGATGACCAGATTACCAAATGACGAGATGACGAGATGATGACGGGATGATGAGATGACGAGATGATGACGAGAAGACGAGATGATGCGATGACCAGATGACCAGTTGACCAGATGACCAGATGACCAGATGACCAGATGACCAGATGAACAGGTGACCAGATGACCAGATGATCAGATGAATAGATGACCAGATGACCAGATGACCAGATTACCAAATGACGAGATGACGAGATGATGACGGGATGATGAGATGACGAGATGATGACGAGAAGACGGGATGATGCGATGACCAGATGACCAGTTGACCAGATGACCAGATGACCAGATGACCAGATGACCAGATGACCAGAAGACGAGATGACCAGATGACCTGATGACCGGATGACCAGATGAATAGATGACCAGATGACGAGATGACGAGATGACGAAATGACGAAATGATGAGATGACGAAATGACGAAATGACGAGATGACGACATGACGAGATGACGAGGTGACGAGATGACCAGATAACTAGATAACCGGATGATGAGATGACGAGATGACGAGATGACGAGATCACCAGATGACTAGATGAACAGATGACCAGATAACCAGATGACCAGATGACCAGATGACCAGATGACCGGATAACCAGATGACCAGATTACCAGATGACCAGATGACCAGGTGACCAGATGACCAGATGACCAGATGACCAAATAACGAGATGACGAGGTGACGAGATGACGAGATAACCAGATAACCAGATGACCGGATGACCGGATGACGAGATGATGAGATGACGAGATGACGCGATGACGAGATGACGAGATGACGAGATGACGAGATGACGAGATGACGAGATGATGACCAGATGACCAGATGACCAGATGACCAGATGATCAGATGATCAGATGACCAGATGACCGGATAACCAGATGACCAGATGACCAGATGACAAGGTGACGAGATGACCAGATGACCAGATGACCAGATGACCAGATGACCAGGTGACGAGATGACCAGATGACCAGATGACCAAATAACGAGATGACGAGAAGACGAGATGATGACGAGAAGACGAGATGACCAGACGACCGGATGATCAGATGACCAGATGACCAGATGACCAGGTGACCAGATGACCAGATGATCAGATGACCAGATGACCAGATGACCGGATGACCAGATTACCAAATGACGAGATGACGAGATGATGACGGGATGATGAGATGACGAGATGATGACGAGAAGACGAGATGATGCGATGACCAGATGACCAGTTGACCAGATGACCAGATGACCAGATGACCGGATGACCAGATGAACAGGTGACCAGATGACCAGATGATCAGATGAATAGATGACCAGATGACCAGATGACCAGATTACCAAATGACGAGATGACGAGATGATGACGGGATGATGAGATGACGAGATGATGACGAGAAAACGGGATGATGCGATGACCAGATGACCAGTTGACCAGATGACCAGATGACCAGATGACCAGATGACCAGATGACCAGAAGACGAGATGACCAGATGACCTGATGACCGGATGACCAGATGAATAGATGACCAGATGACGAGATGACGAGATGACGAAATGACGAAATGATGAGATGACGACATGACGAGATGACGAGGTGACGAGATGACCAGATAACGAGATAACCAGATGACCTGATGACCAGATGACCAGATGAATAGATGACCGGATGACGAGATGACGAGATGATGAGATGACGAGATGACGAGATGACGAGATGACGAGATGACGAGATGACAAGATGAGAGATGACGAGATATTAGATAACTAGATAACCGGATGACGAGATGACGAGATGACCAGATGACTAGATGAACAGATGACCAGATAACCAGATGACCAGATCACCAGATGACCAGATGACCAGATGACCGGATAACCGGATGACCAGATTACCAGATGACCAGATGACCAGGTGACCAGATGACCAGATGACCAGATGACCAAATAACGAGATGATGAGGTGACGAGATGACGAGATAACCAGATAACCAGATGACCGGATGTCCGGATGACGGGATGATGAGATGACGAGATGACGCGATGACGAGATGACGAGATGACGAGATGACGAGATGACGAGATGACGAGATGACGAGATGATGACCAGATGACCAGATGACCAGATGACCAGATGATCAGATGATCAGATGACCAGATGACCGGAAAACCAGATGACCAGATGACCAGATGACCAGATGACCAGATGACCAGGTGACGAGATGACCAGATGACCAGATGACCAGATGACCAGATGACCAGGTGACGAGATGACCAGATGACCAGATGACCAAATAACGAGATGACGAGAAGACGAGATGACCAGACGACCGGATGATCAGATGACCAGATGACCAGATGATCAGATGACCAGATGACCAGATGACCGGATGACCAGATTACCAAATGACGAGATGACGAGATGATGACGGGATGATGAGATGACGAGATGATGACGAGAAGACGAGATGATGCGATGACCAGATGACCAGTTGACCAGATGACCAGATGACCAGATGACCAGATGAACAGGTGACCAGATGACCAGATGATCAGATGATCAGATGACTAGATGACCAGATGACCAGATGACCAGATTACCAAATTACGAGATGACGAGATGATGAGGGGATGATGAGATGACGAGATGATGACGAGAAGACGAGATGATGCGATGACCAGATGACCAGTTGACCAGATGACCAGATGACCAGATGATCAGATGACCAGATGACCAGATGACCTGATGACCAGATTACCAAATGACGAGATGACGAGATGATGACGGGATGATGAGATGACGAGATGATGACGAGAAGACGAGATGATGCGATGACCAGATGACCAGTTGACCAGATGACCAGATGACCAGATGACCAGATGACCAGATGAACAGGTGACCAGATGACCAGATGATCAGATGATCAGATGACTAGATGACCAGATGACCAGATGACCTGATGACCAGATGACCAGATGACCAGATGACCAGATGACGAGATGACGAGATGACGAGATGACGAAATGACGAAATGACGAGATGACGACATGACGAGATGACGAGGTGACGAGATGACCAGATAACGAGATAACCAGATGACCTGATGACCAGATGACCAGATGAATAGATGACCGGATGACGAGATGACGAGATGATGAGAAGACGAGATGACCAGACGACCGGATGATCAGATGACCAGATGATCAGATGACCAGATGACCAGGTGACCAGATGACCAGATGACCGGATGACCAGACGACCAGATGAACAGATGACCAGATGACCAGATGACCAGATGACCAGATGACCAGATGACTAGATGAACAGATGACCAGATGACCAGATGACCAGATAACGAGATCACAAGATGACCAGATGACCAGATGACCAGATGACCGGTTGACCAGATGACCAGATGACCAGATGACCAGATGACCAGATGACCAGATGACCAGATGACCAGATGACGAGGTGACGAGATGACCAGATAACGAGATAACCAGATGACCTGATGACCAGATGACCAGATGAATAGATGACCGGATGACGAGATGACGAGATGATGAGATGACGAGATGACGAGATGACGAGATGACGAGATGACGAGATGACGAGATGACGAGATGACGAGATGACGAGATGACGAGATGACAAGATGAGAGATGATGAGATAACTAGATAACTAGATAACCGGATGATGAGATGACGAGATGACGAGATGACGAGATCACCAGATGACTAGATGAACAGATGACCAGATAACCAGATGACCAGATGACCAGATGACCAGATGACCGGATAACCAGATGACCAGATTACCAGATGACCAGATGACCAGGTGACCAGATGACCAAATAACGAGATGACGAGGTGACGAGATGACGAGATAACCAGATAACCAGATGACCGGATGACCGGATGACGAGATGATGAGATGACGAGATGACGCGATGACGAGATGACGAGATGACGAGATGACGAGATGACGAGATGATGACCAGATGACCAGATGACCAGATGACCAGATGATCAGATGATCAGATGACCAGATGACCGGATAACCAGATGACCAGATGACCAGATGACAAGGTGACGAGATGACCAGATGACCAGATGACCAGATGACCAGATGACCAGGTGACGAGATGACCAGATGACCAGATGACCAAATAACGAGATGATGACGAGAAGACGAGATGACCAGACGACCGGATGATCAGATGACCAGATGACCAGATGACCAGGTGACCAGATGACCAGATGATCAGATGACCAGATGACCAGATGACCGGATGACCAGATTACCAAATGACGAGATGACGAGATGATGACGGGATGATGAGATGACGAGATGATGACGAGAAGACGAGATGATGCGATGACCAGATGACCAGTTGACCAGATGACCAGATGACCAGATGACCAGATGACCAGATGAACAGGTGACCAGATGACCAGAAGACGAGATGACCAGATGACCTGATGACCGGATGACCAGATGAATAGATGACGAGATGACGAGATGACGAGATGACGAGATGACGAAATGACGAAATGATGAGATGACGACATGACGAGATGACGAGGTGACGAGATGACCAGATAACGAGATAACCAGATGACCTGATGACCAGATGACCAGATGAATAGATGACCGGATGACGAGATGACGAGATGATGAGATGACGAGATGACGAGATGACGAGATGACGAGATGACGAGATGACGAGATGACAAGATGAGAGATGACGAGATATTAGATAACTAGATAACCGGATGACGAGATGACGAGATGACCAGATGACGAGATGACCAGATGACTAGATGAACAGATGACCAGATAACCAGATGACCAGATCACCAGATGACCAGATGACCAGATGACCGGATAACCAGATGACCAGATTACCAGATGACCAGATGACCAGGTGACCAGATGACCAGATGACCAGATGACCAAATAACGAGATGACGAGGTGACGAGATGACGAGATAACCAGATAACCAGATGACCGGATGACCGGATGACGGGATGATGAGATGACGAGATGATGCGATGACGAGATGACGAGATGACGAGATGACGAGATGACGAGATGACGAGATGACGAGATGACGAGATGACGAGATGATGACCAGATGACCAGATGACCAGATGACCAGATGATCAGATGATCAGATGACCAGATGACCGGAAAACCAGATGACCAGATGACCAGATAAGTAGATGACCAGATGACCAGGTGACGAGATGACCAGATGACCAGATGACCAGATGACCAGATGACCAGGTGACGAGATGACCAGATGACCAGATGACCAAATAACGAGATGACGAGAAGACGAGATGACCAGACGACCGGATGATCAGATGACCAGATGACCAGATGACCAGATGACCAGATGACCAGGTGACCAGATGACCAGATGATCAGATGACCAGATGACCAGATGACCGGATGACCAGATTACCAAATGACGAGATGACGAGATGATGACGGGATGATGAGATGACGAGATGATGACGAGAAGACGAGATGATGCGATGACCAGATGACCAGTTGACCAGATGACCAGATGACCAGATGACCAGATGACCAGATGAACAGGTGACCAGATGACCAGATGATCAGATGATCAGATGACTAGATGACCAGATGACCAGATGACCAGATTACCAAATTACGAGATGACGAGATGATGAGGGGATGATGAGATGACGAGATGATGACGAGAAGACGAGATGATGCGATGACCAGATGACCAGTTGACCAGATGACCAGATGACCAGATGATCAGATGACCAGATGACCAGATGACCGGATGACCAGATTACCAAATGACGAGATGACGAGATGATGACGGGATGATGAGATGACGAGATGATGACGAGAAGACGAGATGATGCGATGACCAGATGACCAGTTGACCAGATGACCAGATGACCAGATGACCAGATGACCAGATGAACAGGTGACCAGATGACCAGATGATCAGATGATCAGATGACAAGATGACCAGATGACCAGATGACCAGATTACCAAATTACGAGATGACGAGATGATGAGGGGATGATGAGATGACGAGAAGACGAGATGATGCGATGACCAGATGACCAGTTGACCAGATGACCAGATGACCTGATGACCAGATGACCAGATGAATAGATGACCGGATGACGAGATGACGAGATGACGAGATGACGAGATGACGAGATGACGAGATGACGAGATGACAAGATGACGAGGTGACGAGATGAGAGATGACGAGATAACTAGATAACTAGATAACCGGATGACAAGATGACGAGATGACGAGATGACGGAAGACGAGATGACGAAATGACGAGATGACGAGATCACGAGATGACGAGATGACAAGGTTACCAGATGACCAGATGACCAGATGAACAGATGACCAGATGACCAGATGACCAGATGATCAGATCACCAGATGACAGGATAACCAGATGACCAGATGACCAAATAACGAGATGACGAGAAGACGAGATGACCGGATGATCAGATGACCAGATGACCAGATGACCAGGTGACCAGATGACCAGATGACGAGATGACCAGATGACCAGATGACTAGATGACCAGATGATCAGATGACCAGATGACCAGATGACGAGATGAACAGATGACCAGATGACCAGATGACCAGATAACATGATGACAAGATGACCAGATGACCAGATGACCAGATGACCAGATGACCAGATGACCAGATGACCAGATGACCAGATGACGAGATGACGAGATGACGAGATGACGAAATGACGAAATGACGAGATGACGAGATGACGAGATGACGAGGTGACGAGATGACGAGATGACGAGATGACGAGATGACGAGATGACAAGATGACGAGATGACAAGATGACGAGATGACGAGATAACTAGATAATCGGATGACGAGATGACGAGATGACGAGATGACGGAAGACGAGATGACGAGATGACGAGATGACGAGATGACGAGATAACGAGATGACCAGATGACCAGATGACCAGATGACCAGATTACCAGATGACCGGATGACCGGATGACCAGATGACCAGATGACCGGATGATCAGATGACCAGATGACCAAATGACCAGATGACGAGATGACGAGATGACTAGATGACGAGATGACCAGACTACGAGATGACGAGATGACAAGATAATGACGAGAAGACAAGATGATAAGATGACCAGATAAACAGATGACCTGATGACCAGATGACCGAAAGACCAGATGACCAGATGACCAGATGACCAGATAACCAGTTGACCAGTTGACCAGGTGTCGAGATGACGATTCGACGAGATGACGAGATGATTAGATGACCAGATGACCAGATGACCTGATGACCAGATGACCAGATGAATAGATGACCGGATGACGAGATGACGAGATGACGAGATGACGAGATGACGAGATGACGAGATAACGAGATAACGAGATAACTGGATAACCGGATGACAAGATGAAGAGATGACGAGATGACGAGATGACGGGATGACGATATGACGAGATGACGAGATGACGAGATGACGAGATGACGAGATGACAAGGTGACCAGATGACCAGATGACCAGATGACCAGGTGACGTGATGACCAGATGACCAGATGACAAGATGATCAGATGATCAGATGACCAGATGACCGGATAACCAGATGACCAGATGACCATATGACCAGATGACCAGGTGACGTGATGACCAGATGACCAGATGACCAAATGACCAGATGACCAGGTGACGAGATGACCAGATGACCAGATGACCAAATAACGAGATGACGAGAAGACGAGATGATGACGAGAAGACGAGATGACCAGACGACCGGATGATCAGATGACCAGATGACCAGATGACCAGATGACCAGATGACCAGGTGACCAGATGACTAGATGATCAGATGACCAGATGACCAGATGACCAGATGACCAGATTACCAAATGACGAGATGACGAGATGATGACGAGATGATGAGATGACGAGATGATGACGAGAAGACGAGATGATGAGATGACCAGATGACCAGTTGACTAGATGACCAGATGACCAGATGACCAGATGATCAGATGACCAGATGACCAAATGACCAGATGACGAGATGACGAGATGACGAGATGACCAGACTACGAGATGACGAGATGACAAGATAATGACGAGAAGACAAGATGATAAGATGACCAGATAAACAGATGACCAGATGACCAGATGACCGAAAGACCCGATGACCGAAAGACCAGATGACCAGATGACCAGATGACCAGATAACCAGTTGACCAGTTGACCAGGTGTCGAGATGACGAGTTGACGAGATGACGAGCTGACCAGATGACCAGATGACCTGACGACCAGATGACCAGATGAATAGATAACCGGATGACGAGATGACGAGATGACGAGATGACGAGATGACGAGATGACGAGATGACGAGATGACGAAATGACGAGATGATGAGATGACGAGATGACGAGATAACGAGATGACAAGATGACGAGATGACGAGATAACGAGATAACGAGATAACTACATAACCGGATGACGAGATGACGAGATGACGGCAGACGAGATGACGAGATGACGATATGACGAGATGACGAGATGACGAGATGACGAGATGACGAGATGACGAGATGACAAGCTGACCAGATGACCAGATGACCAGATGACCAGATGACCGGATGACCGGATGACCAGACGATCAGATGACCAGATGACCGAATAACCAGATGACCAGATTACCAGATGACCAGATGACCAGGTGACCAGATGACCAGATGACCAGATGACCAAATAACGAGATGACAAGAAGACGAGATGATGACGAGAAGACGAGATGACCAGATGACCAGATGACCAGATGACCAGATGACCAGATGACCAGATGATCAGATGACCAGATGACCAGATGACCAGATGACCAGATGACCAGATGACCAGATGACCAGATGACTAGATGAACAGACGACCAGATGACCAGATGACCAGATAACCAGATGACCAGATGACCAGATGACCAGATGATCAGATGACCAGATGACCGGATAACCAGATGACCAGATGACCAGATGACCAAATAACGAGATGACGAGAAGACGAGATGATGACGAGAAGACGAGATGATGACGAGAAGACGAGATGATGACGAGAAGACGAGATGATGACGAGAAGACGAGATGACCAGACGACCGGATGATCAGATGACCAGATGACCAGATGACCAGATGACCAGGTGACCAGATGACCAGATGACCAGATGACCAGATGACCAGATGACTAGATGACCAGATGACCAGATGACCAGATGACTAGATGAACAGATGACCAGATGACCAGATGACCAGATGACCAGACGACCAAATAACGAGATGACGAGAAGACGAGATGATGACGAGAAGACGAGATGACCAGACGACCGGATGACCAGATGACCAGATTACCAGACGACCGGATGACCGGATGACCAGATGACCAGATGACCGGATGATCAGATGACCAGATGACCAGATGATCAGATGACCAGATGACCAGATGACGAGATGACGAGATGACGAAATGACGAAATGACGAGATGACGAGATGACGAGGTGACGAGATGACCAGATAACGAGATAACCAGATAACCTCATGACCAGATGACCAGATGAATAGATGACCGGATGACGAGATGACGAGATGATGACATGACGAGATGACGAGATGACGAGATGACGAGATGACGAGATGACCAGATGACCAGATGACCAGATGATCAGATGACCAGATGACCAGATGACTAGATGAACAGACGACCAGATGACCAGATGACCAGATAACCAGATGACCAGATGACCAGATGACCAGATGATCAGATGACCAGATGACCGGATAACCAGATGACCAGATGACCAGATGACCAAATAACGAGATGACGAGAAGACGAGATGATGACGAGAAGACGAGATGACCAGACGACCGGATGACCAGATGACCAGATTACCAGACGACCGGATGACCGGATGACCAGATGACCAGATGACCGGATGATCAGATGACCAGATGACAAAATGACCAGATGACGAGATGACGAGATGACGAGATGACGAGATAACCAGACTACGAGATGACGAGATGACAAGATAATGACGAGAAGACAAGATGATAAGATGACCAGATAAACAGATGACCAGATGACCAGATGACCGAAAGTCCAGATGACCGAAAGACCAGATGACCAGATGACCAGATAACCAGATAACCAGTTGACCAGTTAACCAGGTGTCGAGATGACGAGTTGACGAGATGACGAGCTGACCAGATGACCAGATGACCTGACGACCAGATGACCAGATGAATAGATAACCGGATGACGAGATGACGAGATGACGAAATGACGAGATGATGAGATGACGAGATGACGAGATGACGAGATGACAAGATGACGAGATGACGAGATGACGAGATGACGAGACAACGAGATAACGAGATAACTAGATAACCGGATGACAAGATGACGAGATGACGAGATGACGAGATGACGAGATGACGGCAGACGAGATGACGAGATGACGATATGACGAGATGACGAGATGACGAGATGACGTGATGACGAGATGACAAGGTGACCAGATGACCTGATAACCAGATGACCAGATGACCGGATGACCGGATGACCAGATGATCAGATGACCAGATGACCGAATAACCAGATGACCGAATAACCAGATGACCAGATTACCAGATGACCAGATGACCAGGTGACCAGATGACCAGATGACCAGATGACCAAATAACGAGATGACAAGAAGACGAGATGACTAGACGACCGGATGATCAGATGACCAGATGACCAGATGACCAGATGACGAGATGACCAGCTGACCAGATGACCAGATGACCAGATGGACTGATGACCAGATGACCAGATGACCAGATTACCAAATGACGAGATGACAAGATGATGACGAGAAGACGAGATGATGAGATGACGAGATGATGACGAGAAGACGAGATGATGAGATGACCAGATGACCAGTTGACCAGATGACCAGATGACCAGATGACCAGATGACCGGATGACCAGATGACCAGATGACCAGTTGACCAGATGACCAGATGACCAGATGACCAGATGACCAGATGACCAGATGACCAGATGACGAGATGACGAGATGACAAGATGACGAGATGACGAGATGACGAGATGACGAGATGACGAGGTGACGAGATGACGAGATGACCAGATGACCAGATGACCAGATGATCAGATGATCAGATGACCAGATGACCGGATGACCGGATAACCAGATGACCAGATGACGAGATGACCAGATGACCAGGTGACGAGATGACCAGATGACCGGATAACCAGATGACCAGGTGACGAGATGACCAGATGACCAGATGACCAAATAACGAGATGACGAGAAGACGAGGTGATGACGAGAAGACGAGGTGATGACGAGAAGACGAGATGACCAGACGATCGGATGATCAGATGACCAGATGACCAGATGACCAGATGACCAGATGACCAGATGACCAGGTGACCAGATGACCAGATGATCAGATGACCAGATGACCAGATGACCAGATGACCAGATTAACAAATGACGAGATGACAAGATGATGACGAGATGATGAGATGACGAGATGATGACGAGAAGACGAGATGATGAGATGACCAGATGACCAGTTGACCAGATGACCAGATGATCAGATGACCAGATGACCGGATAACCAGATGACCAGATGACCAGATGACCAGGTGACCAGATGAACAGATGACCATATGACCAGATGACTAGATGACCAGATGTCGAGATGACGAGATGACGAGATGACGAGATGACAAGGTGACCAGATGACCAGATGACCAGATGACCAGATTACCTGATGACCGGATGACCGGATGACCAGATGACGAGATGACCGGATGATCAGATGACCAGATGACCAAATGACCAGATGACGAGATGACGAGATGACGAGATGACGAGATGACGAGATGACCAGACTACGAGATGACGACATGACAAGATAATGACGAGAAGACAAGATGATAAGATGACCAGATAAACAGATGACCAGATGACCAGATGACCGAAAGACCAGATGACCAGATGACCAGATGACCAGATAACCAGTTGACCAGTTGACCAGGTGTCGAGATGACGAGTTGACGAGATGACCAGATGACCAGATGACCAGATGACCTGATGACCAGATGACGAGATGAATAGATAACCGGATGACGAGATGACGAGATGACGAGATGACGAGACGACAAGATGACGAGATGACGAGATGACGAGATGACGAGATAACGAGATAACGAGATAACTAGATAACCAGATGACAAGATGACGAGATGACGAGATGACGGCAGACGAGATGACGAGATGACGATATGACGAGATGACGAGATGACGAGATGACGAGATGACGAGATGACGAGATGACAAGGTGACCAGATGACCAGATGACCAGATGACCAGATGACCGGATGACCGGATGACCAGATGACCAGATGACCAGATGACCAGATGACCAGATGACCAGATGACCAGATGACCAGATTACCAGATGACTAGATGAACAGATGACCAGATAACCAGATGACCAGATGACCAGATGACCAGATGACCAGATGATCAGATGACCAGATTACCGAATAACCAGATGACCAGATTACCAGATGACCAGATGACCAGGTGACCAGATGACCAGATGACCAGATGACCAGATGACTGGATGACGAGATGACGAGATGACGAGATGACGAGATGACGAGATGACGAGATGACGAGATGACGAGGTGACGAGATGACGAGATAACCAGATAACCAGATGACCGGATGACCGGATGACGAGATGATGAGATGACGAGATGACGCGATGACGAGATGACGAGATGACGAGATGACGTGATGACGAGATGACAAGGTGACCAGATGACCTGATGACCAGATGACCAGATGACCGGATGACCAGATGATCAGATGACCAGATGACCGAATAACCAGATGACCGAATAACCAGATGACCAGATTACCAGATGACCAGATGACCAGGTGACCAGATGACCAGATGACCAGATGACCAAATAACGAGATGACAAGAAGACGAGATGATGACGAGAAGACGAGATGACTAGACGACCGGATGATCAGATGACCAGATGACCAGATGACCATATGACGAGATGACCAGCTGATCAGATGACCAGATGACCAGATGACCAGATGACCATATTAACAAATGACGAGATGACAAGATGATGACGAGAAGACGAGATGACCAGACAATCGGATGATCAGATGACCAGATGACCAGCTGACCAGATGACCAGATGACCAGGTGACCAGATGACCAGATGATCAGATGACCAGATGACCAGATGACCAGGTGACGAGATGACCAGATGACCAGATGACCGGATGACCGGATGACGAGATGATGAGATGACGAGATGACGCGATGACGAGATGACGAGATGACGAGATGACGAGATGATGACCAGATGACCAGATGACCAGATGACCAGATGACCAGATGATCAGATGATCAGATGACCAGATGACCGGATAACCAGATGACCAGATGACTAGATGACCAGATGACCAGGTGACGAGATGACCAGATGACCAGATGACCAGATGACCAGGTGACGAGATGACCAGATGACCAGATGACCAAATAACGAGATGACGAGAAGACAAGGTGATGACGAGAAGACGAGATGACCAGACGACCGGATGATCAGATGACCAGATGACCAGATGACCAGATGACCAGGTGACCAGATGACCAGATGATCAGATGACCAGATGACCAGATGACCAGATGACCAGATTAACAAATGACGAGATGACAAGATGATGACGAGATGATGAGATGACGAGATGATGACGAGAAGACGAGATGATGAGATGACCAGATGACCAGTTGACCAGATGACCAGATGATCAGATGACCAGATGACCGGATAACCAGATGACCAGATGACCAGATGACCAGGTGACCAGATGACCAGATGACCAGATGAACAGATGACTAGATGACCAGATGTCGAGATGACGAGTTGACGAGATGACGAGATGACCAGATGACCAGATGACCAGATGATCAGATGACCAGATGACCGGATAACCAGATGACCAGATTACCAGATGACCAGATGACCAGGTGACCAGATGACCAGATGACCAGATGACCAAATAACGAGATGACGAGAAGACGAGATGACGACGAGAAGACGAGATGACCAGACGACCGGATGATCAGATGACCAGATGACCAGATGACCAGATGACCAGATGACCAGGTGACCAGATGACCAGATGATCAGATGACCAGATGACCAGATGACCAGATGACCAGATTAACAAATGACGAGATGACAAGATGATGACGAGATGATGAGATGACGAGATGATGACGAGAAGACGAGATGATGAGATGACCAGATGACCAGTTGACCAGATGACCAGATGATCAGATCACCAGATGACCGGATAACCAGATGACGAGATGACCAGATGACCTGATGACCAGATGACCAGATGAATAGATGACGAGATGACGAGATGACGAGATGACGAGATGACGAGATGACGAGATGACGAGATGACGAGATGACGAGATGACGAGATGACGAGATGACGAGATGACGAGATGACGAGATGACGAGATAACGAGATGACGAGATGACGAGATGACGAGATGACGAGATGAAGAGATGACGAGATGACGAGATGACGCGATGACGAGATGACGAGATGACGAGATGACGAGATGACGCGATGACGAGATGACGAGATGACGAGATGACGAGATGACGAGATGACGAGATGACCGGATGACTGGATGACCAGATGACCAGATGACTAGATGAACAGATGACCAGATGACCAGATGACCAGATGACCAGATGACCGGATAACCAGATGACCAGATTACCAGATTACCAGATGACCAGGTGACCAGATGACCAGATGACCAGATGACCAAATAACGAGATGACGAGGTGACGAGATGAAGAGATAACCAGATAACCAGATGACCGGATAACCGGATGACGAGATTACCGGATAACCAGATGAACAGATGACCAGATGACCAGATGACCAGGTGACGAGATGACCAGATGACCAGATGACCAAATAACGAGATGACGAGAAGACGAGATGATGACGAGAAGACGAGATGACCAAACGACCATATGATCAGATGACCGGATGACCAGATGACCAGATGACCAGATGACCAGGTGACCAGATGACCAGATGATCAGATGACCAGATGACCAGATGACCAGATGACCAGATTACCAAATGACGAGATGACGAGATGATGACGAGATGATGACGAGAAGACGAGATGATGAGATGACCAGATGACCAGTTGACCAGATGACCAGATGATCAGATGACCAGATGACCAGATGACCAAATGACCAGATGACCAGATGACCAGATGACCAGATGACCAGATGACCAGATGACCAGATGACCAGATGACCAGATGACCAGATGACTAGATAAACAGACGACCAGATGACCAGGTGACCAGATGACCAGATGACCAGATGACCAGATGACTAGATGACCAGATGACGAGATGACGAGTTGACGAGATGACGAGATGACGAGATGACCAGATGACCTGATGACCAGATGACCAGATGAATCCATGACCGGATGACGAGATCACAAGATGACGAGATGACGAGATGACGAGATGACGAGATGACGAGGTGACGAGATGAGAGATGACGAGATAACTAGATAACTAGATAACCGGATGACGAGATGACGAGATGACGAGATGACGAGATGACGGAAGACGAGATCACGAGATGACGAGATGACAAGGTGACCAGATCACCAGATGACCAGATTACCAGATAACCGGATGACCGGATGACCAGATGACCAGATGACCAGTTGACCAGATGACCAGATGACCAGATGACCAGATGACCAGATAACCAGATGACCAGATGACCAGATGACCAGATGATCAGATGACCAGATGACCGGATAACCAGATGACCAGATTACCAGATGACCAGATGACCAGGTGACCAGATGACCAGATGACCAGATGACCAAATAACGAGATGACGAGAAGACGAGATGACGACGAGAAGACGAGATGACCAGACGACCGCATGATCAGATGACCAGATGACCAGATGACCAGATGACCAGATGACCAGGTGACCAGATGACCAGATGACCAGATGACCAGATGACCAGATGACCAGATTACCAAATGACGAGATGACAAGACGATGACGCGAAGACGAGATGATGAGATGACGAGATGTTGACGAGAAGACGAGATGATGAGATGACCAGATGACCAGTTGACCAGATGACCAGATGACCAGATGACCAGATGACCGGATGACCAGATGACTAGATGAACAGATGACCAGATAACCAGATGACCAGATGACGGGATGACCAGATGACCAGATGACCAGATGACCAGATGACCAGATGACCAGATGACCAGATGACCAGATGACGAGATGACGAGATGACGAGATGACGAGATGACGAGATGACGAGATGACGAGATGACGAGATGACGAGATGACGAGATGACGAGATGACGCGATGACGAGATGACGAGATGACGAGATGACGAGATGATGACCAGATGACCAGATGACCAGATGACCAGATGACAAGATGACCAGATGACCAGATGACCAGATGACCAGATGACAAGATGACGAAATGACGAAATGACGAGATGACGAGGTGACGAGATGAGAGATGACGAGATAACTAGATAACTAGATAACCGGATGACGAGATGACGAGATGACGAGATGACGAGATGACGGAAGACGAGATGACGAGATCACGAGATGACGAGATGACAAGGTGACCAGATCACCAGATGACCAGATTACCAGATAACCGGATGACCAGATGACCAGATGATCAGATGACCAGATGACCGGATAACCAGATGACCAGATTACCAGATGACCAGATGACCAGGTGACCAGATGACCAGATGACCAGATGACCAAATAACGAGATGACGAGAAGACGTGATGACGACGAGAAGACGAGATGACCAGACGACCGGATGATCAGATGACCAGATGACCAGATGACCAGATGACCAGATTACCAAATGACGAGATGACAAGACGATGATGAGATGACGAGATGTTGACGAGAAGACGAGATGATGAGATGACCAGATGACCAGTTGACCAGATGACCAGATGACCAGATGACCAGATGACCAGATGACCAGATGACTAGATGAACAGATGACCAGATAACCAGATGACCAGTTGACGAGATTACCAGATGACCAGATGACCAGATGACCAGATGACCAGATGACGAGATGACGAGATGACGAGATGACGAGATGACGAGATGACGAGGTGACGAGATGACGAGATAACCAGATAACCAGATGACCGGATGACCCGATGACGAGATGATGAGATGACGAGATGACGCGATGACGAGATGACGAGATGACGAGATGACGAGATGACGAGATGACGAGATGACGAGATGACGCGATGACGAGATGACGAGATGACGAGATGACGAGATGATGACCAGATGACCAGATGACCAGATGACCAGATTCCCAGATGATCAGATGATCAGATGACCAGATGACCAGATGACCAGATGATCAGATGATCAGATGACCAGATGACCGGATAACCAGATGACCAGATGACCAGATGACCAGATGACCAGATGACTAGATCACCAGATAACCAGATGACCAGATGACCAGATGACCAGATGACCAGATGACCAGATGACCAGATGACCAGATGACTAGATGAACAGACGACCAGATGACCAGGTGACCTGATGACCAGATGACCAGATGAATCCATGACCGGATGACGAGATGACGAGATGACGAGATGACGAGATGACGAGGTGACGAGATGAGAGATGACGAGATAACAAGATAACTAGATAACCGGATGACGAGATGACGAGATGACGAGATGACGAGATGACGGAAGACGAGATCACGAGATGACGAGATGACAAGGTGACCAGATCACCAGATGACCAGATTACCAGATAACCGGATGACCGGATGACCAGATGACCAGATGACCAGATGACCAGATGACCAGATGACCAGATGACCAGATGACCAGATGACCAGATGACCAGATAACCAGATGACCAGATGACCAGATGATCAGATGACCAGATGTCCGGATAACCAGATAACCAGATTACCAGATGACCAGATGACCAGGTGACCAGATGACCAGATGAACAGATGACCAAATAACGAGATGACGAGAAGACGAGATGACGCCGAGAAAACGAGATGACCAGACGACCGGATGATCAGATGACCAGATGACCAGATGACCAGATGACCAGATGACCAGATGACCAGATTACCAAATGACGAGATGACAAGAGGATGACGAGAAGACGAGATGATGAGATGACGAGATGTTGACGAGAAGACGAGATGACTAGATGACCAGATGACCAGTTGACCAGATGACCAGATGACCAGATGACCAGATGACCAGATGACCAGATGACCCGATGACCAGATGACCAGATGACTAGATGACCAGATGACCAGATGACCAGATGACCAGATGACCAGATGACGAGATGACGAGATGACGAGATGACGAGATGACGAGATGACGAGATGACGAGATGACGAGATGACGAGATGACGAGATGACGCGATGACGAGATGACGAGATGACGAGATGACGAGATGATGACCAGATGACCAGATGACCAGATGACCAGATGACCAGATGACGAAATGACGAAATGACGAGATGACGAGGTGACGAGATGAGAGATGACGAGATAACTAGATAACTAGATAACCGGATGACGAGATGACGAGATGACGAGATGACGAGATGACGGAAGACGAGATGACGAGATCACGAGATGACGAGATGACAAGGTGACCAGATCACCAGATGACCAGATTACCAGATAACCGGATGACCGGATGACCAGATGACCAGATGACCAGATGACCAGATGATCAGATGACCAGATGACCGGATAACCAGATGACCAGATTACCAGATGACCAGGTGACCAGATGACCAGATGACCAGATGACCAAATAACGAGATGACGAGAAGACGTGATGACGACGAGAAGACGAGATGACCAGACGACCGGATGATCAGATGACCAGATGACCAGATGACCAGATGACCAGATTACCAAATGACGAGATGACAAGACGATTACGAGAAGACGAGATGATGAGATGACGAGATGTTGACGAGAAGACGAGATGATGAGATGACCAGATGACCAGTTGACCAGATGACCAGATGACCAGATGACCAGATGACCAGATGACTAGATGAACAGATGACCAGATAACCAGATGACCAGATGACGAGATTACCAGATGACCAGATGACCAGATGACCAGATGACCAGATGACGAGATGACGAGATGACGAGATGACGAGATGACGAGATGACGAGATGACGAGATGACGAGATGACGAGATAACGAGATGACGAGGTGACGAGATGACGAGATAACCAGATAACCAGATGACAAGATGAGAGATGACGAGATAACTAGATAACTAGATAACCCGATGACGAGATGACGAGATGACGGAAGACGAGATGACGAGATGACGAGATGACGGAAGACGAGATGACGAGATGACGAGATGACGGAAGACGAGATGACGAGATGACGAGATGACGAGATGACGGAAGACGAGATGACGAGATGACGAGATGACGAGATGACGAGATGACGAGATGACAAGGTGACCAGATGACAAGATTACCAGATGACCGGATGACCGCATGACCAGATGACCAGATGACCGGATGATCAGATGACCAGATGACCAAATGACCAGATGACGAGATGACGAGATGACGAGATGACCAGACTACGAGATGACGAGATGACAAGATAATGACGAGAAGACAAGATGATAAGATGACCAGATAACGAGATAACCAGATGACCTGATGACCAGATGACCAGATGAATGGATGACCGGATGACGAGATGACGAGATGATGAGATGACGAGATGACGAGATGACGAGATGACGAGATGACGAGATGACGAGATGACGAGATGACGAGATGACGAGGTGACGAGATGACGAGATAACCAGATTACCAGATGACCGGATGACCCGATGACGAGATGATGAGATGACGAGATCACGCGATGACGAGTTGACGAGATGACGAGATGACGAGATGACCAGATGACCAGATGACCAGAAACCAGATGACCAGATGACGAGATGACCAGATGACCAGATGACCAGATGACCAGATGACCAGATGACCAGATGACCAGATGACCAGTAGACGAGATGACGAGATGACGAGATGACGAGATAACCAGATAACCAGATGACCGGATGACCCGATGACGAGATGATGAGATGACGAGATGACGCGATGACGAGATGACGAGATGACGAGATGACGCGATAACGAGATGACGCGATGACGAGATGACGAGATGATGACCAGATGACCAGATGACCAGATTCCCAGATGATCAGATGATCAGATGACCAGATGACCAGATGACCAGATGATCAGATGATCAGATGACCAGATGACCGGATAACCAGATGACCAGATGACTAGATGAACAGATGACCAGATGACCAGATGACCAGATGACCAGATGACAAGATGACCAGATGACCAGATGACCAGATGACCAGATGACCAGATGACCAGATGACCAGATGACCAGATGACCAGATGACCAGATGACCAGATGACGAGATGACGAGATGACGAAATGACGAAATGATGAGATGACGAGGTGACGAGATGACCAGATAACGAGATAACCAGATGACCTGATGACCAGATGATCAGATGACCTGATGACCAGATGACCAGATGAATCGATGACCGGATGACGAGATCACGAGATGACGAGATGACAAGATGAGAGATGACGAGATAACTAGATAACTAGATAACCGGATGACGAGATGACGAGATGACGAGATGACGAGGTGACGAGATGACAAGATGAGAGATGACGAGATAACTAGATAACTAGATAACCCGATGACGAGATGACGAGATGACGGAAGACGAGATGACGAGATGACGAGATGACGGAAGACGAGATGACGAGATGACGAGATGACGGAAGACGAGATGACGAGATGACGAGATGACGAGATGACGGAAGACGAGATGACGAGATGACGAGATGACGAGATGACGAGATGACGAGATGACAAGGTGACCAGATGACAAGATTACCAGATGACCGGATGACCGCATGACCAGATGACCAGATGACCGGATGATCAGATGACCAGATGACCAAATGACCAGATGACGAGATGACGAGATGACGAGATGACCAGACTACGAGATGACGAGATGACAAGATAATGACGAGAAGACAAGATGATAAGATGACCAGATAACGAGATAACCAGATGACCTGATGACCAGATGACCAGATGAATGGATGACCGGATGACGAGATGACGAGATGATGAGATGACGAGATGACGAGATGACGAGATGACGAGATGACGAGATGACGAGATGACGAGATGACGAGATGACGAGATGACGAGATGACGAGATGACGAGGTAACGAGATGACGAGATAACCAGATAACCAGATGACCGGATGACGCGATGACGAGATGATGAGATGACGAGATGACGCGATGACGAGATGACGAGATGACGAGATGACGAGATGACGAGATGACGAGATGATGACCAGATGACCAGATGATCAGATGATCGGATGACCAGATGACCAGATGATCAGATGATCAGATGACCAGATGACCAGATGACCAAATGACGAGATGACGAGATGACGAGATGACGAGATGACGAGATGACCAGACTACGAGATGACGAGATGACAAGATAATGACGAGAAGACAAGATGATAAGATGACCAGATAACGAGATAACCAGATGACCTGATGACCAGATGACCAGATGAATGGATGACCGGATGACGAGATGACGAGATGATGAGATGACGAGATGACGAGATGACGAGATGACGAGATGACGAGATGACGAGATGACGAGATGACGAGGTGACGAGATGACGAGATAACCAGATAACCAGATGACCGGATGACCCGATGACGAGATGATGAGATGACGAGATGACGCGATGACGAGTTGACGAGATGACGAGATGACGAGATGACCAGATGACCAGATGACCAGAAACCAGATGACCAGATGACGAGATGACCAGATGACCAGATGACCAGATGACCAGATGACCAGATGACCAGATGACCAGTAGACGAGATGACGAGATGACGAGATGACGAGATAACCAGATAACCAGATGACCGGATGACCCGATGACGAGATGATGAGATGACGAGATGACGCGATGACGAGATGACGAGATGACGAGATGACGAGATGACGAGATGACGAGATGACGCGATAACGAGATGACGCGATGACGAGATGACGAGATGATGACCAGATGACCAGATGACCAGATTCCCAGATGATCAGATGATCAGATGACCAGATGACCAGATGACCAGATGATCAGATGATCAGATGACCAGATGACCGGATAACCAGATGACCAGATGACTAGATAAACAGATGACCAGATGACCAGATGACCAGATGACCAGATGACAAGATGACCAGATGACCAGATGACCAGATGACCAGATGACCAGATGACCAGATGACCAGATGACCAGATGACCAGATGACCAGATGACCAGATGACCAGATGACGAGATGACGAGATGACGAAATGACGAAATGATGAGATGACGAGGTGACGAGATGACCAGATAACGAGATAACCAGATGACCTGATGACCAGATGACCAGATGACCTGATGACCAGATGACCAGATGAATCGATGACCGGATGACGAGATCACGAGATGACGAGATGACAAGATGAGAGATGACGAGATAACTAGATAACCGGATGACGAGATGACGAGATGACGAGATGACGAGGTGACGAGATGACGAGATGACAAGGTGATCAGATGACCAGATGACCAGATTACCAGATGACCGGATGACCGGATGACCAGATGATCAGATGACCGGATGATCAGATGACCAGATGACGAGATGACCAGTAGACGAGATGACGAGATGACGAGATGACGAGATAACCAGATAACCAGATGACCGGATGACCCGATGACGAGATGATGAGATGACGAGATGACGCGATGACGAGATGACGAGATGACGAGATGACGCGATAACGAGATGACGCGATGACGAGATGACGAGATGATGACCAGATGACCAGATGACCAGATTCCCAGATGATCAGATGATCAGATGACCAGAAGACCAGATGACCAGATGATCAGATGATCAGATGACCAGATGACCGGATAACCAGATGACCAGATGACTAGATGAACAGATGACCAGATGACCAGATGACCAGATGACCAGATGACAAGATGACCAGATGACCAGATGACCAGATGACCAGATGACCAGATGACCAGATGACCAGATGACCAGATGACCAGATGACCAGATGACCAGATGACCAGATGACGAGATGACGAGATGACGAAATGACGAAATGATGAGATGACGAGGTGACGAGATGACCAGATAACGAGATAACCAGATGACCTGATGACCAGATGATCAGATGACCTGATGACCAGATGACCAGATGAATCGATGACCGGATGACGAGATCACGAGATGACGAGATGACAAGATGAGAGATGACGAGATAACTAGATAACTAGATAACCGGATGACGAGATGACGAGATGACGAGATGACGAGGTGACGAGATGACAAGATGAGAGATGACGAGATAACTAGATAACTAGATAACCCGATGACGAGATGACGAGATGACGGAAGACGAGATGACGAGATGACGAGATGACGGAAGACGAGATGACGAGATGACGAGATGACGGAAGACGAGATGACGAGATGACGAGATGACGAGATGACGGAAGACGAGATGACGAGATGACGAGATGACGAGATGACGAGATGACGAGATGACAAGGTGACCAGATGACAAGATTACCAGATGACCGGATGACCGCATGACCAGATGACCAGATGACCGGATGATCAGATGACCAGATGACCAAATGACCAGATGACGAGATGACGAGATGACGAGATGACCAGACTACGAGATGACGAGATGACAAGATAATGACGAGAAGACAAGATGATAAGATGACCAGATAACGAGATAACCAGATGACCTGATGACCAGATGACCAGATGAATGGATGACCGGATGACGAGATGACGAGATGATGAGATGACGAGATGACGAGATGACGAGATGACGAGATGACGAGATGACGAGATGACGAGATGACGAGATGACGAGATGACGAGATGACGAGATGACGAGGTAACGAGATGACGAGATAACCAGATAACCAGATGACCGGATGACGCGATGACGAGATGATGAGATGACGAGATGACGTGATGACGAGATGACGAGATGACGAGATGACGAGATGACGAGATGACGAGATGACGAGATGACGCGATGACGAGATGACGAGATGACGAGATGACGAGATGACGAGATGATGACCGGATGACCAGATGATCAGATGATCGGATGACCAGATGACCAGATGATCAGATGATCAGATGACCAGATGACCAGATGACCAAATGACGAGATGACGAGATGACGAGATGACGAGATGACGAGATGACCAGACTACGAGATGACGAGATGACAAGATAATGACGAGAAGACAAGATGATAAGATGACCAGATAACGAGATAACCAGATGACCTGATGACCAGATGACCAGATGAATGGATGACCGGATGACGAGATGACGAGATGATGAGATGACGAGATGACGAGATGACGAGATGACGAGATGACGAGATGACGAGATGACGAGATGACGAGGTGACGAGATGACGAGATAACCAGATAACCAGATGACCGGATGACCCGATGACGAGATGATGAGATGACGAGATGACGCGATGACGAGTTGACGAGATGACGAGATGACGAGATGACCAGATGACCAGATGACCAGAAACCAGATGACCAGATGACGAGATGACCAGATGACCAGATGACCAGATGACCAGATGACCAGATGACCAGATGACCAGTAGACGAGATGACGAGATGACGAGATGACGAGATAACCAGATAACCAGATGACCGGATGACCCGATGACGAGATGATGAGATGACGAGATGACGCGATGACGAGATGACGAGATGACGAGATGACGAGATGACGAGATGACGAGATGACGCGATAACGAGATGACGCGATGACGAGATGACGAGATGATGACCAGATGACCAGATGACCAGATTCCCAGATGATCAGATGATCAGATGACCAGATGACCAGATGACCAGATGATCAGATGATCAGATGACCAGATGACCGGATAACCAGATGACCAGATGACTAGATAAACAGATGACCAGATGACCAGATGACCAGATGACCAGATGACAAGATGACCAGATGACCAGAAGACCAGATGACCAGATGACCAGATGACCAGATGACCAGATGACCAGATGACCAGATGACCAGATGACCAGATGACGAGATGACGAGATGACGAAATGACGAAATGATGAGATGACGAGGTGACGAGATGACCAGATAACGAGATAACCAGATGACCTGATGACCAGATGACCAGATGACCTGATGACCAGATGACCAGATGAATCGATGACCGGATGACGAGATCACGAGATGACGAGATGACAAGATGAGAGATGACGAGATAACTAGATAACTAGATAACCGGATGACGAGATGACGAGATGACGAGATGACGAGGTGACGAGATGACGAGATGACAAGGTGATCAGATGACCAGATGACCAGATTACCAGATGACCGGATGACCGGATGACCAGATGATCAGATGACCGGATGATCAGATGATCAGATGACCAAATGACGAGATGACGAGATGACGAGATGACGAGATGACGAGCTGACGAGATGACCAGACTACGAGATGACGAGATGACAAGATAATGACGAGAAGACAAGATGATAAGATGACCAGATGAACAGATAACCAGATGACCAGATGACCAGATGACCAGTTGACCAGTTGACCAGATGTCGAGATGACGAGTTGACGAGATGACGAGATGACCAGATGACCAGATGACCTGATGACCAGATGACCAGATGAATAGATGACCGGATGACGAGATGACGAGATGACGAGATGACGAGATGACGAGATGACGAGATGACGAGATGACGAGATGACGAGATGACGAGATGACGAGATGACGAGATGACGAGGTGACGAGATGACAAGGTGACCAGATGACCAGATGACCGGATGACCCGATGACGAGATGATGAGATGACGAGATGACGCGATGACGAGATGACGAGATGACGAGATGACGAGATGACGAGATGACGAGATGACGCGATGACGAGATGACGAGATGACGAGATGACGAGATGACGAGATGATGACCAGATGACCAGATGACCAGATGACCAGATGATCAGATGATCAGATGATCGGATGACCAGATGACCAGATGACCAGGTGATCAGATGATCAGATGACCAGATGACCGGATAACCAGATGACCAGATGACCAGATGACCAGATGACCAGGTGACGAGATGATTAGATGACCAGATGACCAAATAACGAGATGACGGGAAGACGAGATGATGATGAGAAGACGAGATGACCAGACGACCGGATGATCAGATGACCAGATGACCAGATGACCAGATGACCAGGTGACGAGATGACCAGATGACCAGATGACCAGATGACCAGATGACCAGATGACCAGATGACCAGATGACTAGATGAACAGATGACCAGATGACCAGATGACCAGATGACAAGATGACCAGATGACCAGATGACCAGATGACCAGATGACCAGATGACCAGATGACCAGATGACCAGATGACCAGATGACCAGATGACCAGATGACGAGATGACGAAATGACGAAATGACGAGATGACGAGGGTACGAGATGACCAGATAACGAGATAACCAGATGACCTGATGACCAGATGACCAGATGAATGGATGACCGGATGACGAGATGACGAGATGATGAGATGACGAGATGACGAGATGACGAGATGACGAGATGACGAGATGACGAGATGACGAGATGACGAGATGACGAGATGACGAGATGACGAGATGACGAGATGACAAGATGAGAGATGACGAGATAACTAGATAACTAGATAACCTGATGACGAGATGACGGAAGACGAGATGACGAGATGACGAGATGACGGAAGACGAGATGACGAGATGACGAGATGACGGAAGACGAGATGACGAGATGACGAGATGACGAGATGACGGAAGACGAGATGACGAGATGACGAGATGACGAGATGACAAGGTGACCAGATGACCAGATTACCAGATGACCGGATGACCGCATGACCAGATGACCAGATGACCGGATGATCAGATGACCAGATGACCAAATGACCAGATGACGAGATGACGAGATGACGAGGTGACCAGACTACGAGATGACGAGATGACAAGATAATGACGAGAAGACAAGATGATAAGATGACCAGATAACGAGATAACCAGATGACCTGATGACCAGATGACCAGATGAATGGATGACCGGATGACGAGATGACGAGATGATGAGATGACGAGATGACGAGATGACGAGATGACGAGATGACGAGATGACGAGATGACGAGATGACGAGATGACGAGATGACGAGATGACGAGATGACGAGATGACGAGGTGACGAGATGACGAGATAACCAGATAACCAGATGACCGGATGACCCGATGACGAGATGATGAGATGACGAGATGACGCGATGACGAGATGACGAGATGACGAGATGACGAGATGACGAGATGACGAGATGACGAGATGACGAGATGACGCGATGACGAGATGACGAGATGACGAGATGACGAGATGACGAGATGACGAGATGACAAGATGACGAGGTGACGAGATGAGAGATGAAGAGATAACTAGATAACTAGATAACCGGATGACGAGATGACGAGATGACGAGATGACGAGATGACGAGATGACGAGATGACGAGATGACGAGATGACGGAAGACGAGATGACGAGATCACGAGATGACGAGATGACAAGGTGACCAGATCACCAGCTGACCAGATTACCAGATAACCGGATGACCGGATGGCCAGATGACCAGATGACCAGATGACCAGATGACCAGATGACCAGATGACCAGATAACCAGATGACCAGATGACCAGATGACCAGATGATCAGATGACCAGATGACCGGATAACCAGATGACCGGATGATCAGATGACCAGATGACCAGATGACCAGATGACCAGATGACCAGATGACCAGATGACCAGATGACTAGATGAACAGATGACCAGATGACCAGATGACCAGATGACAAGATGACCAGATGACCAGATGACCAGATGACCAGATGACCAGATGACCAGATGACCAGATGACCAGATGACCAGATGACGAGATGACGAGATGACGAGATGACGAAATGACGAAATGACGAGATGACGAGATGGAGAGGTGACGAGATGACCAGATAACGAGATAACCAGATGACCTGATGACCAGATGACCAGATTAATGGATGACCGGATGACGAGATGACGAGATGATGAGATGACGAGATGACGAGATGACGAGATGACGAGATGACGAGATGACGAGATGACGAGATGACGAGATGACGAGATGACAAGATGAGAGATGACGAGATAACTAGATAACTAGATAACCCGATGACGAGATGACGAGATGACGGAAGACGAGATGACGAGATGACGAGATGACGGAAGACGAGATGACAAGGTGACCAGATGACCAGATTACCAGATGACCGGATGACCGGATGACCAGATGACCAGATGACCGGATGATCAGATGACCAGATGACCAAATGACCAGATGACGAGATGACGAGATGACCAGATGACCAGACTACGAGATGACGAGATGACAAGATAATGACGAGAAGACAAGATGATAAGATGACCAGATAACGAGATAACCAGATGACCTGATGACGAGATGATGAGATGACGAGATGACGAGATGACGAGATGACGAGGTGACGAGATGACGAGATGACGAGATGACAAGATAATGACGAGAAGACAAGATGATAAGATGACCAGATAACGAGATAACCAGATGACCTGATGACCAGATGACCAGATGAATGGATGACCGGATGACGAGATGACGAGATGATGAGATGACGAGATGACGAGATGACGAGATGACGAGATGACGAGATGACGAGATGACGAGATGACGAGATGACGAGATGACGAGATGACGAGATAACTAGATAACTAGATAACCGGATGACGAGATGACGAGATGACGAGATGACGAGATGACGAGATGACGGAAGACGAGATGACGAGATGACGAGATGAAGAGATGACGAGATGACGAGATGACCAGATTACCAGATGACCGGATGACCGGATGACCAGATGACCAGATGACCGGATGATCAGTTGACCAGATGACCAAATGACCAGATTACGAGATGACGAGATGACGAGATGACGAAATGACGAAATGACGAGATGACGAGATGACGAGGTGACGAGATGACCAGATAACGAGATAACCAGATGACCTGATGACCAGATGACCAGATTAATGGATGACCGGATGACGAGATGACGAGATGATGAGATGACGAGATGACGAGATGACGAGATGACGAGATGACGAGATGACGAGATGACGAGATGACGAGATGACGAGATGACGTGATGACGAGATGACGAGATGACGAGATGACGAGATGACGAGATGACAAGATGAGAGATGACGAGATAACTAGATAACTAGATAACCCGATGACGAGATGACGAGATGACGGAAGACGAGATGACGAGATGACGAGATGACGGAAGACGAGATGACGAGATGACGAGATGACGGAAGACGAGATGACGAGATGACGAGATGACGAGATGACGAGATGACGAGATGACGAGATGACGAGATGACAAGGTGACCAGATGACCAGATTACCAGATGACCGGATGACCGGATGACCAGATGACCAGATGACCGGATGATCAGATGACCAGATGACCAAATGACCAGATGACGAGATGACGAGATGACCAGATGACCAGACTACGAGATGACGAGATGACAAGATAATGACGAGAAGACAAGATGATAAGATGACCAGATAACGAGATAACCAGATGACCTGATGACCAGATGACCAGATGAATGGATGACCGGATGACGAGATGACGAGATGATGAGATGACGAGATGACGAGATGACGAGATGACGAGGTGACGAGATGACGAGATGACGAGATGACAAGATAATGACGAGAAGACAAGATGATAAGATGACCAGATGACCTGATGACCAGATGACCAGATGAATGGATGACCGGATGACGAGATGACGAGATGATGAGATGACGAGATGACGAGATGACGAGATGACGAGATGACGAGATGACGAGATGACGAGATGACGAGATGACGAGATGACGAGATGACAAGATGAGAGATGACGAGATAACTAGATAACTAGATAACCGGATGACGAGATGACGAGATGACGAGATGACGAGATGACGAGATGACGAGATGACGGAAGACGAGATGACGAGATGACGAGATGACGAGATGACGAGATGACCAGATGACCAGATTACCAGATGACCGGATGACCGGATGACCAGATGACCAGATGACCGGATGATCAGTTGACCAGATGACCAAATGACCAGATGACGAGATGACGAGATGACGAGATGACGAGATGACGAGATGACGAGATGACGAGATGAAGAGATGACGAGATGACGAGAAGACGCGATGACGAGATGACGAGATGACGAGATGACGAGATGACGAGATGACGAGATGACGAGATGACGCGATGACGAGATGACGAGATGACGAGATGACCAGGTGATCAGATGACCAGATGACCGGATAACCAGATGACCAGATTACCAGATCACCAGATGACCAGGTGACCAGATGACCAGATGACCAGATGACCAAATAACGAGATGACGAGGTGACGAGATGACGAGATAACCAGATAACCAGATGACCGGATAACCGGATGACGAGATGATGAGATGACGAGATGACGCGATGACGAGATGACGAGATGACGAGATGACGAGATGACGAGATGACGAGATGACGAGATGATGACCAGATGACCAGATGACCAGATGACAAGATGATCAGATGATCAGATGACCAGATGACCGGATAACCAGATGACCAGATGACCAGATGACCAGATGACCAGATGACCAGGTGACGTGATGACCAGATGACCAGATGACCAAATGACCAGATGACCAGGTGACCAAATATCGAGATGACCAGCTGACCGGATAACCAGATGACCAGATGACCAGATGACCAGATGACCAGGTGACCAGATGACCAGATGACCAGATGACCAGATCAACAAATGACGAGATGACAAGATGATGACGAGATGATGAGATGACGAGATGATGACGAGAAGACGAGATGATGAGATGACCAGATGACCAGTTGACCAGATGACCAGATGACCAGATGACCAGATGACCAGATGACCAGATGACCAGATGACCAGATGACCAGATGACCAGATGACCAGATGACCAGATGACCAGATGACCAGATGACCAGATGTCTAGATGAACAGATGACCAGATAACCAGATAACCAGATGACCAGATGACCAGTTGACCAGATGACCAGATGACCAGATGACCAGATGACCAGATGACCAGATGACCAGATGACCAGATGACCAGATGACCAGATGACCAGATGTCTAGATGAACAGATGACCAGATAACCAGATGACCAGATGACCAGATGACCAGATGACCAGATGACCAGATGACCAGATGATCAGATGACCAAATGACCATATGACGAGATGACGAGATGACGAAATGACGAGATGACCAGATGACGAGATGACGAGATGACGAGATTACGAGATGACGAGGTGACGAGATGACGAGGTGACGAGATGATGACCAGATGACCAGATGACAAGATGACCAGATGACCAGATGATCAGATGATCAGATGACGAGATGACGAGATGACGAGATGACGAGATGACGCGATGACGAGATGACGAGATGACGAGATGACGAGATGACGAGATGATGAGATGACCAGATGACCAGATGACCAGATGACCAGATGATCAGATGACCAGCTGACCGGATAACCAGATGACCAGATGACCAGATGACCAGATGACCAGGTGACCAGATGACCAGATGACCAGATGACCAGATGACCAGATGACCAGTTGACCAGATGACCAGATGACCAGATGACCAGATGACCAGATGACCAGATGACCAGATGACCAGATGACCAGATGACCAGATGACCAGATGTCTAGATGAACAGATGACCAGATAACCAGATGACCAGATGACCAGATGACCAGATGACCAGATGACCAGATGACCAGATGATCAGATGACCAAATGACCATATGACGAGATGACGAGATGACGAAATGACGAGATGACCAGATGACGAGATGACGAGATGACGAGATTACGAGATGACGAGGTGACGAGATGACGAGGTGACTAGATGATGACCAGATGACCAGATGACAAGATGACCAGATGACCAGATGATCAGATGATCAGATGACGAGATGACGAGATGACGAGATGACGAGATGACGCGATGACGCGATGACGAGATGACGAGATGACGAGATGACGAGATGACGAGATGACCAGATGACCAGATGACCAGATGACCAGATGATCAGATGACCAGCTGACCGGATAACCGGATGACCAGATGACCAGATGACCAGATGACCAGGTGACCAGATGACCAGATGACCAGATGACCAGAAGACTAGATGACCAGATGTCGAGATGACGAGTTGACGAGATGACGAGATGACCAGATGTCGAGATGACGAGTTGACGAGATGACGAGATGACCAGATGACCTGATGACCAGATGACCAGATGACCAGATGACCAGATAACCAGTTGACCAGTTGACCGGATGTCGAGATGACGAGTTGACAAGATCACGAGACAATGACGAGACGATGACGAGACGATGACGAGACGATGACAAGACGATGACGAGACGATGACGAGACGACGTGATGACGAGATGACGAGATGATGAGATGACCAGATGACCAGATGACCAGATGACTAGATGAACAGATGACGAGATAACCAGATGACCAGATGACCAGATGACCAGATGACCAGATAACCAGATGACCGGATGACCGGATGACGAAATGATGAGATGACGAGATGACGAGATGACGAGATGACGAGATGACGAGTTGACAAGATCACGAGACAATGACGAGACGATGACGAGACGATGACGAGACGATGACAAGACGATGACGAGACGATGACGAGACGACGAGATGACGAGATGACGAGATGACGAGATGACGAGGTGACGCGATGACGAGATGATGTGATAACGAGATACTTAGATGACCGGATGACGAGATGACGAGATGACGGAAGACGAGATGACGAGATGACGAGATGACGAGATGACGAGATGGCGAGATGACAAGATGACGAGATGACGAGTCGACGAGATGACCAGATGAGCAGATGACCAGATGAGCAGATGAGCAGATGAGCAGATGACCAGATGACCAGATGACCAGATGACCAGATGACCCGATGACTAGATGAACAGATGACCAGATAACTAGATGACCAGATCACCAGATCACCAGATCACCAGATGACCATATGACCAGATGACCAGATGACCAGATGACCAGATGACGAGATGACGAGATGACGAGATGACGAGATGACGAGATGACGAAATGACGAGATGACGAGATGACGAGATGACGAGATGACGAGATGACGAGATGACGAAATGACGAGATGACGAGATGACGAGGTGACGAGATAATAAGATGACGAGATGACGAGATGACGAGATGACGAGATGACGCGATGACGAGATGACGAGATGACCAGATGACCAGATGACCAGATGACCAAATGACCAGGTGACGAAATGACCAGATGACCAGATGACCAAATAACGAGATGACGAGAAGACAAGATGACCAGATGACGAGATGACCAGATGACCTGATGACCAGATGACCAGATGACCAGATGAATAGATGACCGGATGACGAGATGACGAGATGACGAGATGACGAGATGACGAGATGACGAGATGACGAGATGACGAGATGACGAGATGACGAGATGACGAGATGATGACCAGATGACCAGATGACCAGATGAGCAGATGAGCAGATGAGCAGATGACCAGATGACCAGATGACCAGATGACCAGATGACCCGATGACTAGATGAACAGATGACCAGATAACTAGATGACCAGATCACCAGATCACCAGATCACCAGATGACCATATGACCAGATGACCAGATGACCAGATGACCAGATGACGAGATGACGAGATGACGAGATGACGAGATGACGAGATGACGAAATGACGAGATGACGAGATGACGAGATGACGAGGTGACGAGATGATGAGATGACGAGATGACGAGATGACGAGATGACGAGATGACGAGATGACGCGATGACGAGATGACCGGATAACCAGATGACCAGATGACCAGATGACCAAATGACCAGGTGACGAGATGACCAGATGACCAGATGACCAAATAACGAGATGACGAGAAGCCGAGATGATAACGAGAAGACGAGATGACCAGACGACCGGATGATGAGATGACCAGATGACCAGATGACCAGGTGACCAGATGACCAGATGACCAGATGACCAGATGACCAGATGACCAGATTACCAAATGACGAGATGAACAGATGACCAAATAACGGGATGACGAGAAGACGAGATGATGAGATGACTGGATGATGACGAGAAGACGAGATGATGAGATGACCAGATGACCAGTTAACCATATGACCAGATGATCAGATGACCAGATGACCAGATGACCAGATGACCAGATGACCAGATGACCAGATGACCAGATGACCAGATGACCAGATGACCAGATGACCAGATGACCAGATGACCAGATGACCAGATGACCAGATTACCGGATAACAAGATGACGAGATGACGAGATGACGAGATGACGAGATGACGAGAAGACGAGATGACGAGATGACGAGATGAACAGATAACGAGATGACGAGATGACGAGATGACGAGATGACGAAATGACGAGATGACGAGATGACGAGATGACGAGATGACGAGATGACGAAATGACGAGATGACGAGATGACGAGGTGACGAGATAATAAGATGACGAGATGACGAGATGACGAGATGACGAGATGACGCGATGACGAGATGACGAGATGACCAGATGACCAGATGACCAGATGACCAAATGACCAGGTGACGAAATGACCAGATGACCAGATGACCAAATAACGAGATGACGAGAAGACAAGATGACCAGATGACGAGATGACCAGATGACCTGATGACCAGATGACCAGATGACCAGATGAATAGATGACCGGATGACGAGATGACGAGATGACGAGATGACGAGATGACGAGATGACGAGATGACGAGATGACGAGATGACGAGATGATGACCAGATGACCAGTGACCAGATGACCAGATGATCAGATGATCAGATGACCAGATTACCGGATAACCAGATGACCAGATAACCAGATGACCAGATGACCAGGTGACGAGATGACCAGATGACCAGATGACCAAATAACGAGATGACGAGAAGACGAGATGATGACGAGAAGACGAGATGACCAGACGACCGGATGATCAGATGACCAGATGACCAGATGACCAGGTGACCAGATGACCAGATGACCAGATGACCGGATGACCAGATGACCAGATGACCAGATTACCAGATTACCAAATGACGAGATGACGAGATGATGACGAGAAGACGAGATGATGAGATTACGAGATGATGACGAGAAGACGAGATGATGAGATGACCAGATAACCAGTTGACCAGATGACCAGATGACCAGATGACCAAATGACCAGATGACCAGATGACGAGATGACGAGATGACGCGATGACGAGATGTCGAGGTGACGAGATGATGACCAGATGACCAGATGACAAGATGACCAGATGACCAGATGATCAGATGATCAGATGACCAGATGACCGGATAACCGGATGACCAGATGACCAGATGACCAGGTGACGAGATGACCAGATGACCAGGTGACGAGATGACCAGATGACCAGATGACCAAATAACGAGATGACGAGAAGACGAGATGATGACGAGAAGACGAGATGGCCAGACGACCGGATGATCAGATGACCAGATGACCAGATGACCAGGTGACCAGATGACCAGATGATCAGATGACCAGATGACCAGATGACCAGATGACCAGATCAACAAATGACGAGATGACAAGATGATGACGAGATGATGAGATGACGAGAAGACGAGATGATGAGATGACCAGATGACCAGTTGACCAGATGACCAGATGACCAGATGACCAGATGACCAGATGACCAGATGACCAGATGACCAGATGACCAGATGACCAGATGACCAGATGACCAGATGACCAGATGACCAGATGACCAGATGTCTAGATGAACAGATGACCAGATAACCAGATGACCAGATGACCAGATGACCAGATGACCAGATGACCAGATGACCAGATGATCAGATGACCAAATGACCAGATGACGAGATGACGAGATGACGAGATGACGAGATGACGAAATGACGAGATGACCAGATGACGAGATGACGAGGTGACGAGATGACGAGATGACGAGATGACGAGATGACGAGGTGACGAGATGACGAGGTGACGAGATGATGACCAGATGACCAGATGACAAGATGACCAGATGACCAGATGATCAGATGATCAGATGACGAGATGACGAGATGACGAGATGACGAGATGACGCGATGACGAGATGACGAGATGACGAGATGACGAGATGACGAGATGATGAGATGACCAGATGACCAGATGACCAGATGACCAGATGATCAGATGACCAGCTGACCGGATAACCAGATGACCAGATGACCAGATGACCAGATGACCAGGTGACCAGATGACCAGATGACCAGATGACCAGATGACCAGATGACCAGTTGACCAGATGACCAGATGACCAGATGACCAGATGACCAGATGACCAGATGACCAGATGACCAGATGACCAGATGACCAGATGACCAGATGTCTAGATGAACAGATGACCAGATAACCAGATGACCAGATGACCAGATGACCAGATGACCAGATGACCAGATGACCAGATGATCAGATGACCAAATGACCATATGACGAGATGACGAGATGACGAAATGACGAGATGACCAGATGACGAGATGACGAGATGACGAGATTACGAGATGACGAGGTGACGAGATGACGAGGTGACGAGATGATGACCAGATGACCAGATGACAAGATGACCAGATGACCAGATGATCAGATGATCAGATGACGAGATGACGAGATGACGAGATGACGAGATGACGCGATGACGCGATGACGAGATGACGAGATGACGAGATGACGAGATGACGAGATGACCAGATGACCAGATGACCAGATGACCAGATGATCAGATGACCAGCTGACCGGATAACCAGATGACCAGATGACCAGATGACCAGATGACCAGGTGACCAGATGACCAGATGACCAGATGACCAGAAGACTAGATGACCAGATGTCGAGATGACGAGTTGACGAGATGACGAGATGACCAGATGACCTGATGACCAGATGACCAGATGACCAGATGACCAGATAACCAGTTGACCAGTTGACCAGATGTCGAGATGACGAGTTGACAAGATCACGAGACAATGACGAGACGATGACGAGACGATGACGAGACGATGACAAGACGATGACGAGACGATGACGAGACGACGTGATGACGAGATGACGAGATGATGAGATGACCAGATGACCAGATGACCAGATGACTAGATGAACAGATGACGAGATAACCAGATGACCAGATGACCAGATGACCAGATGACCAGATAACCAGATGACCGGATGACCGGATGACGAAATGATGAGATGACGAGATGACGAGATGACGAGATGACGAGATGACGAATTGACAAGATCACGAGACAATGACGAGACGATGACGAGACGATGACGAGACGATGACAAGACGATGACGAGACGATGACGAGACGATGACAAGACGATGACGAGACGATGACGAGACGACGAGATGACGAGATGACGAGATGACGAGATGACGAGGTGACGCGATGACGAGATGATGTGATAACGAGATACTTAGATGACCGGATGACGAGATGACGAGATGACGGAAGACGAGATGACGAGATGACGAGATGACGAGATGACGAGATGGCGAGATGACAAGATGACGAGATGACGAGTCGACGAGATGACCAGATGAGCAGATGACCAGATGAGCAGATGAGCAGATGAGCAGATGACCAGATGACCAGATGACCAGATGACCAGATGACCCGATGACTAGATGAACAGATGACCAGATAACTAGATGACCAGATCACCAGATCACCAGATCACCAGATGACCATATGACCAGATGACCAGATGACCAGATGACGAGATGACGAGATGACGAGATGACGAGATGACGAGATGACGAAATGACGAGATGACGAGATGACGAGATGACGAGGTGACGAGATGATGAGATGACGAGATGACGAGATGACGAGATGACGAGATGACGAGATGACGCGATGACGAGATGACGAGATGACCGGATAACCAGATGACCAGATGACCAGATGACCAAATGACCAGGTGACGAGATGACCAGATGACCAGATGACCAAATAACGAGATGACGAGAAGCCGAGATGATAACGAGAAGACGAGATGACCAGACGACCGGATGATGAGATGACCAGATGACCAGATGACCAGGTGACCAGATGACCAGATGACCAGATGACCAGATGACCAGATGACCAGATTACCAAATGACGAGATGAACAGATGACCAAATAACGGGATGACGAGAAGACGAGATGATGAGATGACTGGATGATGACGAGAAGACGAGATGATGAGATGACCAGATGACCAGTTAACCATATGACCAGATGATCAGATGACCAGATGACCAGATGACCAGATGACCAGATGACCAGATGACCAGATGACCAGATGACCAGATGACCAGATGACCAGATGACCAGATGACCAGATGACCAGATGACCAGATGACCAGATGACCAGATTACCGGATAACAAGATGACGAGATGACGAGATGACGAGATGACGAGATGACGAGAAGACGAGATGACGAGATGACGAGATGAACAGATAACGAGATGATGAGATGACGAGATGACGAGATGACGAAATGACGAGATGACGAGATGACGAGATGACGAGATGACGAGATGACGAGATGACGAAATGACGAGATGACGAGATGACGAGGTGACGAGGTGACGAGATAATAAGATGACGAGATGACGAGATGACGAGATGACGCGATGACGAGATGACGAGATGACCAGATGACCAGATGACCAGATGACCAAATGACCAGGTGACGAAATGACCAGATGACCAGATGACCAAATAACGAGATGACGAGAAGACAAGATGACCAGATGACGAGATGACCAGATGACCAGATGACCAGATGACCAGATGAATAGATGACCGGATGACGAGATGACGAGATGACGAGATGACGAGATGACGAGATGATGACCAGATGACCAGTGACCAGATGACCAGATGATCAGATGATCAGATGACCAGATTACCGGATAACCAGATGACCAGATGACCAGATGACCAGATGACCAGGTGACGAGATGACCAGATGACCAGATGACCAGATGACCAAATAACGAGATGACGAGAAGACGAGATGATGACGAGAAGACGAGATGACCAGACGACCGGATGATCAGATGACCAGATGACCAGATGACCAGGTGACCAGATGACCAGATGACCAGATGACCGGATGACCAGATGACCAGATGACCAGATTACCAGATTACCAAATGACGAGATGACGAGATGATGACGAGAAGACGAGATGATGAGATTACGAGATGATGACGAGAAGACGAGATGATGAGATGACCAGATAACCAGTTGACCAGATGACCAGATGACCAGATGACCAGATGACCAGATGACCAGATGACGAGCTGACGAGATGACGCGATGACGAGATGTCGAGGTGACGAGATGATGACCAGATGACCAGATGACAAGATGACCAGATGACCAGATGATCAGATGATCAGATGACCAGATGACCGGATAACCGGATGACCAGATGACCAGATGACCAGGTGACGAGATGACCAGATGACCAGGTGACGAGATGACCAGATGACCAGATGACCAAATAACGAGATGACGAGAAGACGAGATGATGACGAGAAGACGAGATGGCCAGACGACCGGATGATCAGATGACCAGATGACCAGATGACCAGATGACCAGATGACCAGTCGACCAGATGACCAGATGATCAGATGACCAGATGACCAGATGACCAGATGACCAGATCAACAAATGACGAGATGACAAGATGATGACGAGATGATGAGATGACGAGATGATGACGAGAAGACGAGATGATGAGATGACCAGATGACCAGTTGACCAGATGACCAGATGACCAGATGACCAGATGACCAGATGACCAGATGACCAGATGACCAGATGACCAGATGACCAGATGACCAGATGACCAGATGACCAGATGTCTAGATGAACAGATGACCAGATAACCAGATGACCAGATGACCAGATGACCAGATGACCAGATGACCAGATGACCAGATGATCAGATGACCAAATGACCAGATGACGAGATGACGAGATGACGAGAAGACGAGATGACGAAATGACGAGATGACCAGATGACGAGATGACGAGGTGACGAGATGACGAGATGACGAGATGACGAGATGACGAGGTGACGAGATGATGACCAGATGACCAGATGACCAGATGACAAGATGACCAGATGACCAGATGATCAGATGATCAGATGACGAGATGACGAGATGACGAGATGACGAGATGACGCGATGACGAGATGACGAGATGACGAGATGACGAGATGATGAGATGACCAGATGACCAGATGACCAGATGACCAGATGATCAGATGACCAGCTGACCGGATAACCAGATGACCAGATGACCAGATGACCAGATGACCAGGTGACCAGATGACCAGATGACCAGATGACCAGATGACCAGATGACCAGTTGACCAGATGACCAGATGACCAGATGACCAGATGACCAGATGACCAGATGAACAGATGACCAGATGACCAGATGACCAGATGACCAGATGACCAGATGTCTAGATGAACAGATGACCAGATAACCAGATGACCAGATGACCAGATGACCAGATGACCAGATGACCAGATGACCAGATGACCAGATGATCAGATGACCAAATGACCAGATGACGAGATGACGAGATGACGAAATGACGAGATGACCAGATGACGAGATGACGAGATGACGAGATGACGAGATTACGAGATGACGAGGTGACGAGATGACGAGGTGACGAGATGATGACCAGATGACCAGATGACAAGATGACCAGATGACCAGATGATCAGATGATCAGATGACGAGATGACGAGATGACGAGATGACGAGATGACGCGATGACGCGATGACGAGATGACGAGATGACGAGATGACGAGATGACGAGATGACCAGATGACCAGATGACCAGATGACCAGATGATCAGATGACCAGCTGACCGGATAACCAGATGACCAGATGACCAGATGACCAGATGACCAGGTGACCAGATGACCAGATGACCAGATGACCAGAAGACTAGATGACCAGATGTCGAGATGACGAGTTGACGAGATGACGAGATGACCAGATGACCTGATGACCAGATGACCAGATGACCAGATGACCAGATAACCAGTTGACCAGTTGACCAGATGTCGAGATGACGAGTTGACGAGATGACGAGATGACGAGATGACCAGATGACCTGATGACCAGATGACCAGATGAATAGATGACGAGATGACGAGATGACGAGATGACGAGATGACGAGATGACGAGATGACCAGATGAATAGATGTCCGGACGAGATGACGAGATGGCGAGATGACAAGATCACCAGATCACCAGATCACCAGATCACCAGATGAAGAGATGACCAGATGACCAGATGACCGGATGACCAGATGACCAGATGACTAGATGAACAGATGACGAGATAACCAGATAAGCAGATGACCAGATCACCAGATCACCAGATCACCAGATCACCAGATGACCAGATGAAGAGATGACCAGATGACCAGATAACCAGATGACCGGATGACCGGATGACGAAATGATGAGATGACGAGATGACGAGATGACGAGATGACGAGTTGACAAGATCACGAGACAATGACGAGACGATGACGAGACGATGACAAGACGATGACGAGACGATGACGAGACGACGAGATGACGAGATGACGAGATGACGAGATGACGAGGTGACGCGATGACGAGATGATGTGATAACGAGATACTTAGATGACCGGATGACGAGATGACGAGATGACGAGATGACGAGATGACGGAAGACGAGATGACGAGATGACGAGATGACGAGATGACGGAAGACGAGATGACGAGATGACGAGATGACGAGATGACGAGATGACGAGATGACGAGATGGCGAGATGACAAGATGACGAGATGACGAGTCGACGAGATGACCAGATGAGCAGATGACCAGATGACCAGATAACTAGATGACCAGATGACCAGATCACCAGATGACCAGATGACCATATGACCAGATGACCAGATCACCAGATGACCAGATGACCAGATGACCAGATGACGAGATGACGAGATGACGAGATGACGAGATGACCGGATTACCAGATGACCAGATGACCAGATGACCAGATGACCAGATGACCAGATGCAGAGATGACCAGATGACCAGATGACCAGATGACCAGATGACCAGATGACCAGATGACCAGATGACTAGATGAACAGATGACGAGATAACCAGATGACCGGATGACCGGATGACGAGATGATGAGATGACGAGATGACGAGATGACGAGATGACGAGATGACGAGATGACGAGTTGACGAGATGACTAGATGATGAGGTGACGCGATGACGAGATGATGTGATAACGAGATAACTAGATGACCGGATGACGAGATGACGAGATGACGAGATGACGAGATGACGAGATGACGGAAGACGAGATGACGAGATGACGAGATGACGAGATGGCGAGATGACAAGATGACGAGATGACGAGATGGCGAGATAACGAGATAACGAGATAACTAGATGACCGGATGACGAGATGACGAGATGACGAGATGACGAGATGACGGAAGACGAGATGACGAGATGACGAGATGAGGAGATGACGAGATGACGAGATGACAAGAAGACCAGATGGACAGATGACCAGATGACCAGACGATGACGAGATGACCAGATGATCAGACGATGACGAGATGACGAGATGACGAGATGACGAGATGACGACATGATGACGAGATGACGAGATGAGGAGATGACGGGATGACGAGACGACAAGATGACCAGATGAACAGATGACCAGATGACCAGATGACCAGATGACCAGATGACCAGATGATCAGATGACCAGATGAACAGATGACCAGTTGACCAGATGACGAGATGATGAAATGAGGAGATGACGAGATGACGAGATGAAGAGATGACGAGATAACGAGATGACGAGATGACGAGATGACCAGATGACCAGTCGACCAGAAGACCAGATAAACAGATGACGAGATGACCAGCTGACTACATGACCAGATGACCGTATGTTCAGATGACCAGATGACCAGGTGACCAGATGACCAGATGACCAGATAACCAGATGACCGGATGACCAGATGACCATATGACCAGATAACCAGATGACCAGATGAAGAGATGACCAGATGACCAGATGACCAGATGACCAGTTGATCAGATGACGAGATGACGGAATGGGGGGATGACGAGATGACGAAACGATGACGAGATGACGAGATGACTAGAATGTTTTAGTCTGATGCTGAAATTGTGAGGATGGTAGACAGTCAGGAAATGAAAATAGTATGACAGGATTAATAAATGAATAATAGATTTATTTTGTACTGCGTAAACTCGACTAGACTTTGCTCGTACGACGCTCGAAGGCAACTAACACGGTCGAACGACGCATCGATCGTGATCCCCTCGTAGCTCTTTCGCGCATGCGCGCGCTTCCACATCTCATTAAGAACGTAGACGAGCAATGCACCACGCAGGGCGGACGCACATTAAGCTTTTTCAACAGACGAGATGACGAGATGAAGAGATGACGAGATGACCAGACGACTAGATGACCAGATGAACATATGACCAGATGACCAGATGACCAGATGACCAGATGACATGATGACTGGATGACCAGATGACGAGATGACGAGATAACGAGATGACGAGATGACGAGATGACGAGGTGACGAGATGACGAGATGACGAGATAACGAGATGACGAGATGACGAGATGACGGAAGACGAAATGACGAGATGGCGAGATGACGAGATGACAAGGTGACCAGATGACCAGATGACCAGATGACCAGATGACCGGATGACCGGATGACCAGATGACCAGATGACCAGATGACCAGATGACTAGATGACTAGATGAACGGATGACCAGATGATCAGATGACCAGATGACTAGATGACCAGATGTCGAGATGACGAGTTGACGAGATGACGAGATGACCAGTGACCAGATGACGAGATGACCAGATGACCAGATGACCAGATGACCAGATTATTAAATGACGAGATGACGAGATGATGACGAGATGATGAGATGACGAGATGATGACGAGAAGACGAGATGATGAGAGGACCAGATGACCAGTTAACCAGATGACCAGATGACCAGATGACCAGATGACCAGATGACCAGATGACCAGATGACGAGATTACGAGATGACGAAATGACGAGATGACGAAATGACGAGGTGACGAGATGACGAGATAACGAGATAACCAGATGACCGGATGACCGGATGACGAGATGAAGAGATGACGAGATGACGAGATGACAAGATGACGAGATGACGAGATGACGCGATGACGAGATGACGAGATGACGAGATGACGAGATGACGAGGTGACGAGATGACGAGATAACGAGATAACTAGATAACCTGATGACGAGATGACTAGATGACGAGATGACGAGATGACGAGATGACGAGATGACGAGATGATGACCAGATGACCAGATGACCAGATGACCTGATGATCAGATGATCAGATGACCAGATGATCAGATGATCAGATGACCAGATGACCAGATGACCAGATGACCAGATGACCAGATGACCAGATGATCAGATGACCAAATGACCAGATGACCAGATGGCCAGATGACGAGATGACGAGATGACGAGATGACGAAATGACGAGATGAAGAGATGACGAGGTGACTAGATGACGAGATAACGAGATAACCAGATGACCGGATAACCGGTTGACGAGATGACGAGATGACGAGATGACGAGATGATGAGATGACCAGATGACCAGATGACCAGATGACCAGATGACCAGATGACCAGATTACCAGATGACCAGATGACCGGATAACCAGATGACCAGATGACCAGATGACCAGATGACCGGATGATCAGATGACCAGATGACCAAATGACCAGATGACGAGATGACGAGATGACCAGATGAACAGATGACCAGATGAACAGATGACCAGATGACCAGATGACCAGATAACCAGTTGACCAGATGACCAAATGACCAGATGACCAGATGACCAGGTGACCAGATGACCAGATGACCAGATGACCAGATGACTAGATGACCACATGTCGAGATGACGAGTTGACGAGATGACGTGATGACGAGATGACCAGATGACCTGATGACCAGAGGACCAGATGAATAGATGACCGGATGACGAGATGACGAGTTGACGAGATGACGAGATGACGAGATGTCGAGATGACGAGATGAAGAGATGACGAGATGACGAGATGACGAGATGACGACATGACGAGATGACGCGATGACGAGATGACGAGATGACGAAATGACGAGATGACGGGATAACGAGATGATGAGATGACCAGATGACCAGATGACCAGATGACCAGATGACCAGATGACCAGATGATCAGATGACCAGATGACCGGATAACCAGATGACCAGATAACCAGATGACCAGATGACCAGATGACGAGATGACCAGATAACCAGTTGACTAGGTGACCGGATGTCGAGATGACGAGTTGACCAGATGACGAGTTGACCAGATGACAAGATGACGAGATGACCAGATGTCCTGATGACCAGATGACCAGATGACGAGATGACGAGATGACGAGATGACGAGATGACGAGATGACGAGATGACGAGATGACGAGATGACGAGATGACGAGGTGACGAAATGACGAGATAACGAGATAACGAGAAGACTAGATAACCTGATGACGAGATGACGAGATGACTAGATGACGAGATGACGATATAACTAGATAACTAGATGACCGGATGACGAGATGACGAGATGACGAGATGACGAGATGACGGAAGACGAGATGACGAGATGACGAGATGACGAGATGACGAGATGATGACCAGATGACCAGATGACCAGATGACCAGATGATCAGATGATCAGATGACCAGATGATCAGATGATCAGATGACCAAATAACGGGATGACGAGAAGACGAGATGATGAGATGACGAGATGATGACGAGAAGACGAGATGATGAGATGACCAGATGACCAGTTGACCATATGACCAGATGACCAGATGACGAGATGACCAGATGACCAGATGACCAGATGACCAGATGACCAGATGACCAGATGACTACATGAACAGATGACGATATAACCAGATGACCAGATGAGCAGATGAGCAGATGACCAGATGACCAGATGACCAGATGACCAGATGACCAGATGACGAGATGACGAGATGACGAGATGACAAGATGACGAAATGACGAGATGACGAGATGACGAGATGACGAGGTGACGAGATAATAAGATGACGAGATGACGAGATGACGAGATGACGAGATGACCGGATAACCAGATGACCAGATGAACAGATGACCAAATGACCAGGTGACGAGATAACCAGATGACCAGATGACCAGATGAACAGGTGACGAGATGACCAGATGACCCGATGACCAAATAACGAGATGACGAGAAGACGAGATGACGAGATGACGAGATGACGGAAGACGAGATGACGAGATGGCGAGTTGACGAGATGACAAGGTGACCAGATGACCAGATGACCAGATGACCAGATGACCGGATGACCGGATGACCAGATGACCAGATGACCAGATGACCAGATGACCAGATGACCAGATGACGAGATGACCAGATGACCAGATGACTAGATGACTAGATGAACGGATGACCAGATGATCAGATGACCAGATGACTAGATGACCAGATGTCGAGTTGACGAGTTGACGAGATGACGAGCTGACCAGTGACCAGATGACGAGATGACCAGATGACCAGATGACCAGATGACCAGATGACCAGATTATTAAATGACGAGATGACGAGATGATGACGAGATGATGAGATGACGAGATGATGACGAGAAGACGAGATGATGAGAGGACCAGATGACCAGTTAACCAGATGACCAGATGACCAGATGACCAGATGACCAGATGACCAGATGACCAGATGACGAGATTACGAGATGACGAAATGACGAGATGACGAAATGACGAGGTGACGAGATGACGAGATAACGAGATAACCAGATGACCGGATGACCGGATGACGAGATGAAGAGATGACGAGATGACGAGATGACAAGATGACGAGATGACGAGTTGACGCGATGACGAGATGACGAGATGACGAGATGACGAGATGACGAGGTGACGAGATGACGAGATAACGAGATAACTAGATAACCTGATGACGAGATGACTAGATGACGAGATGACGAGATGACGAGATGACGAGATGACGAGATGACGAGATGATGACCAGATGACCAGATGACCAGATGACCTGATGATCAGATGATCAGATGACCAGATGATCAGATGATCAGATGACCAGATGACCAGATGACCAGATGACCAGATGACCAGATGACCAGATGATCAGATGACCAAATGACCAGATGACCAGATGGCCAGATGACGAGATGACCAGATGACCAGATGACCAGATAACCAGTTGACCAGATGACCAAATGACCAGATGACCAGATGACCAGGTGACCAGATGACCAGATGACCAGATGACCAGATGACTAGATGACCACATGTCGAGATGACGAGTTGACGAGATGACGTGATGACGAGATGACCAGATGACCTGATGACCAGAGGACCAGATGAATAGATGACCGGATGACGAGATGACGAGTTGACGAGATGACGAGATGACGAGATGTCGAGATGACGAGATGAAGAGATGACGAGATGACGAGATGACGAGATGACGACATGACGAGATTACGCGATGACGAGATGACGAGATGACGAAATGACGAGATGACGAGATAACGAGATGATGAGATGACCAGATGACCAGATGACCAGATGACCAGATGATCAGATGACCAGATGATCAGATGACCAGATGACCGGATAACCAGATGACCAGATAACCAGATGACCAGATGACCAGATGACGAGATGACCAGATAACCAGTTGACTAGGTGACCGGATGTCGAGATGACGAGTTGACCAGATGACGAGTTGACCAGATGACTAGATGACGAGATGACCAGATGTCCTGATGACCAGATGACCAGATGACGAGATGACGAGATGACGAGATGACGAGATGACGAGATGACGAGATGACGAGATGACGAGATGACGAGATGACGAGGTGACGAAATGACGAGATAACGAGATAACGAGAAGACTAGATAACCTGATGACGAGATGACGAGATGACTAGATGACGAGATGACGATATAACTAGATAACTAGATGACCGGATGACGAGATGACGAGATGACGAGATGACGAGATGACGGAAGACGAGATGACGAGATGACGAGATGACCAGATGACCAGATGACCAGATGATCAGATGATCAGATGACCAGATGATCAGATGATCAGATGACCAAATAACGGGATGATGAGATGACGAGATGATGACGAGAAGACGAGATGATGAGATGACCAGATGACCAGTTGACCATATGACCAGATGACCAGATGACGAGATGACCAGATGACCAGATGACCAGATGACCAGATGACCAGATGACCAGATGACTACATGAACAGATGACGATATAACCAGATGACCAGATGAGCAGATGAGCAGATGACCAGATGACCAGATGACCAGATGACCAGATGACCAGATGACGAGATGACGAGATGACGAGATGACGAGATGACGAAATGACGAGATGACGAGATGACGAGATGACGAGGTGACGAGATAATAAGATGACGAGATGACGAGATGACGAGATGACGAGATGACCGGATAACCAGATGACCAGATGAACAGATGACCAAATGACCAGGTGACGAGATAACCAGATGACCAGATGACCAGATGAACAGGTGACGAGATGACCAGATGACCCGATGACCAAATAACGAGATGACGAGAAGACGAGATGACGAGATGACGAGATGACGGAAGACGAGATGACGAGATGGCGAGTTGACGAGATGACAAGGTGACCAGATGACCAGATGACCAGATGACCAGATGACCGGATGACCGGATGACCAGATGACCAGATGACCAGATGACCAGATGACCAGATGACGAGATGACCAGATGACCAGATGACTAGATGACTAGATGAACGGATGACCAGATGATCAGATGACCAGATGACTAGATGACCAGATGTCGAGATGACGAGTTGACGAGATGACGAGATGACCAGTGACCAGATGACGAGATGACCAGATGACCAGATGACCAGATGACCAGATGACCAGATTATTAAATGACGAGATGACGAGATGATGACGAGATGATGACGAGAAGACGAGTTGATGAGAGGACGAGATGACCAGTTGACCAGATGACCAGATGACCAGATGACCGGATGACCAGATGACCAGATGACCAGATGACCAGATGACCAGATGACCAGATGACCAGATGACTAGATGAACAGATGACCAGATAACCAGATGACCAGATGACCGGATGACCAGATGATCAGATGACCAGATGACCAGATGACCAGATGACCAGATGACCGGATGACCAGATGACCAGATGACCAGATGACCAGATGACCAGATGACGAGATTACGAGATGACGAAATGACGAGATGAGGAAATGACGAGGTGACGAGATGACGAGATAACGAGATAACCAGATGACCGGATGACCGGATGACGAGATGAAGAGATGACGAGATGACGAGATGACGAGATGACGAGATGACGAGATGACGAGATGACGAGATGACGAGATGACGAGATGATGACCAGATGACCAGATGACCAGATGACCAGATGATCAGATGATCAGATGACCAGATGATCAGATGATCAGATGACCAGATGACCGGATAACCACATGACCGGATGATCAGATGACCAGATGACCAAATGACCAGATGACGAGATGACGAGATGACCAGATGACCAGACTACGAGATGACCAGACGACAAGATAATGACGAGAAGACAATATGATGAGATGACCAGATGAACAGATGACCAGATGACCAGATGACCAGATGACCAGATTACCAGATGATCAGATGACCAGATAACCAGATGACCAAATAACGAGATGACGAGAAGACGAGATGATGACGAGAAGACGAGATGACCAGACGACCGGATGATCAGATGACCAGATGACCAGATGACCAGATGACCAGATGACCAGATGACCAGGCGACCAGATGACCAGATGATCAGATGACCAGATGACGAGATTACGAGATGACGAGATGACGAGATAACGAGATAACCAGATGACCGGATGACCGGATAACCAGATGACCAGATGACCAGATGACCAGATGACCGGATGATCAGATGACCAGATGAAGAAATGACCAGATGACGAGATGACGAGATGACCAGATGACCAGACTACGAGATGACCAGACGACAAGATAATGACGAGAAGACAATATGATGAGATGACCAGATGAACAGATGACCAGATGACCAGATGACCAGATCAATAGATGACCGGATGACGAGATGACGAGATGGCGAGATGACGAGATGACGAGATGACGAGATGACGAGATGACGAGATGACGAGATGACGAGATGACGAGATGACGAGATGACGAGATGACGAGATGACGAGATAACAAGATAACAAGATAACGAGATAACTAGATAACCTGATGACGAGATGACGAGATGACGGAAGACGAGATGACGAGATGACGAGATGACGAGATGACGAGATGACGAGATAACAAGATAACAAGATAACGAGATAACTAGATAACCTGATGACGAGATGACGAGATGACGGAAGACGAGATGACGAGATGACGAGATGACGAGATGACGAGATGACAAGGTGACCAGATGATCAGATGATCAGATGACCAGATGACCAGATGACCGGATGACCATATGACCAGATGACCAGATGACCAGATGACCAGATAACCAGATGACCAGATGACCAGATGACGAGATGGCGAGATGACGAGATGACGAGATGACGAGATGACGAGATGACGAGGTGACGAGATGATGAGATGACGAGACGACGAGATGACGAGATGACGAGATGACGAGATGACGAGATGACGAGATGACGCGATGACGAGATGACGAGATGACGAGATGACGAGATGACGAGATGATGACAAGAAGACGAGATGACCAGACGACCGGATGATCAGATGACCAGATGACCAGATGACCAGATGACCAGGTGACCAGATGACCAGATGACCAGATGACCAGATTATCAAATGACGAGATGACGAGATGACGAGATGACGAGATGAAGAGATGACGAGATGAACAGATGACCAGATGACCAGATGACCAGATGACCAGATGATCAGATGACCAGATGACCGGATAACCAGATGACCAGATAACCAGATGACCAGATGACCAGATGACCAGATGACCAGATGACCAGATAACCAGTTGACTAGGTGACCGGATGTCGAGATGACGAGTTGACCAGATGACGAGTTGACCAGATGACAAGATGACGAGATGACCAGATGACCTGATGACGAGATGACGAGATGACGAGATGACGAGATGACGAGATGACGAGATGACGAGATGACGAGATGACGAGATGACGAGGTGACGAGATGACGAGATAACGAGATAACGAGAAGACTAGATAACCTGATGACGAGATGACGAGATGACGAGATGACGATATAACTAGATAACTAGATAACCGGATGACGAGATGACAAGATGACGAGATGACGAGATGACGAGATGACGGAAGACGAGATGACGAGATGACGAGATGACGAGATGACGAGATGATGACCAGATGACCAGATGACCAGATTACCAGATGATCAGATGATCAGATGACCAGATGATCAGATGATCAGATGACCAAATAACGGGATGACGAGAAGACGAGATGATGAGATGACGAGATGATGACGAGAAGACGAGATAATGAGATGACCAGATGACCAGTTGACCATATGACCAGATGACCAGATGACCAGATGACCAGATGAACAGATGACCAGATGACCAGATGACCAGATGACCAGATGACTACATGAACAGATGACGATATAACCAGATGACCAGATGAGCAGATGAGCAGATGAGCAGATGACCAGATGACCAGATGACCAGATGACCAGATGACCAGATGACGAGATGACGAGATGACGAGATGACGAGATGACGAAATGACGAGATGACGAGATGACGAATTGACGAGATGACGAGGTGACGAGATAATAAGATGACGAGATGACGAGATGACGAGATGACGAGATGACGCGATGACGAGATGACGAGATGACCGGATAACCAGATGACCAGATGAACAGATGACCAAATGACCAGGTGACGAGATAACCAGATGACCAGATGACCAGATGACCAGGTGACGAGATGACCAGATGACCCGATGACCAAATAACGAGATGACGAGAAGACCAGATGACCAGATGACCAGGTGACCAGATGACCAGATAACCAGATGACCAGTTGACCAGATGACCAGATGACCAGATGACCAAATTACCAAATGACGAGATGACGAGATGATGACGAGAAGACGAGATGATGAGATTACGAGATGATGACGAGAAGACGAGATGATGAGATGACCAGATAACCAGTTGACCAGATGACCAGATGACCAGATGACCAGATGACCAGATGACCAGATGACCAGATGACCAGATGACCAGATGACTAGATGAACAGATGACCAGATAACCAGACGACCAGATGACCAGATGACCAGATGACCAGATAACGAGATAACCAGATGACCGGATGACGGGATGAAGAGATGACGAGATGACGAGATGACGAGATGACGAGATGACGAGATGACGAGATGATGAGATGACGAGATGACGAGATGACGAGATGACGGAAGACGAGATGACGAGATGACGAGATGACGAGATGACAAGGTGAGCAGATGACCAGATGACCAGATGACCAGATGACCGGATGACCGGATGACCAGATGACCAGATGACCAGATGATCAGATGACCAGATGACCAGATGACCAGATGACTAGATGACTAGATGAACGGATGATCAGATGATCAGATGACCAGATGACTAGATGACCAGATGTCGAGATGACGAGTTGACGAGATGACGAGATGACCAGTGACCAAATGACGAGATGACCAGATGACCAGATGACCAGATGACCAGATGACCAGATGACCAGATGACCAGATTATTAGATGACGAGATGACGAGATGATGACGATATGATGACGAGATGATGAGATGACGAGATGATGACGAGAAGACGAGATGATGAGAGGACCAGATGACCAGTTGACCAGATGACCAGATGACCAGATGACCGGATGACCAGATAACCAGATGACCAGATGACCAGATGACCAGATGACCGGATGACTAGATGAACAGATGAACAGATGACCAGATAACCAGATGACCAGATGACCGGATGACCAGATGATAAGATGACCAGATGACCTGATGACCAGATGACCAGATTACGAGATGACGAAATGACGAGATGACGAGATGACGAGATGACGAGATGACGAGATGACGAGATGACGAGATGACGAGATGACGAGATGACGAGATGATGACCAGATGACCAGATGACCAGATGACCAGATGATCAGATGATCAGATGACCAGATGAGCGGATAACCAGATGACCAGATGACCAGATGACCAGATGACCAGGTGACGAGATGACCAGATGACCAGATGACCAAATAACGAGATGACGAGAAGACGAGATGATGACGAGAAGACGAGATGATGAGATGACCAGATGACCAGTTGACCATATGACCAGATGACCAGATGACCAGATGACCAGATGACCAGATGACCAGATGACCAGATAACCAGATGACTACATGAACAGATGACGAGATGACCAGATGACCAGATGACCAGATGACCAGATGACCAGATGACCAGATGACCAGATGAACAGCTGACCAAATAACGGTATGACGAGAAGACGAGATGATGACGAGAAGACGAGATGATGAGATGACCAGATGACCAGTTGACCATATGACCAGATGACCAGATGACGAGATGACCAGATGACCAGATGACCAGATGACCAGATGACCAGATGACCAGATGATCAGATGACTACATGAACAGATGACGATATAACCAGATGACCAGATGAGCAGATGAGCAGATGACCAGATGACCAGATGACCAGATGACGAGATGACGAGATGATGAGATGACGAGATGACGAAATGACGAGATGACGAGATGACGAGATGACGAGGTGACGAGATAATAAGACGACGAGATGACGAGATGACGAGATGACGCGATGACGAGATGACGAGATGACCGGATAACCAGAGGACCAGATGAACAGATGACCAAATGACCAGGTGACGAGATAACCAGATGACCAGATGACCTGATGACCAGATGACCAGATGACCAGATGAATAGATGACCGGATGACGAGATGACGAGATGACGAGATGACGAGATGACGAGATGACGAGATGACGAGATGACGAGATGACGAGATGACGAGATGACGAGATGACGAGATGACGAGATGACCAGATGACCAGATGACCAGATGATCAGATGATCAGATGACCAGATGACCGGATAACCAGATGACCAGATGACCAGATGACCAGATGACCAGATGACCAGGTGACGAGATTACCAGATGACCAGATGACCAAATAACGAGATGACGAGAAGACGAGATGACCCGACGACCGGATGATCAGATGACCAGATGACCAGATGACCAGATGACCAGATGACCAGGTGACCAGATGACCAGATAACCAGATGACCAGTTGACCAGATGACCAGATGACCAGATGACCAAATTACCAGATGACGAGACGACGAGATGATGACGAGAAGACGAGATGATGAGATTACGAGATGATGACGAGAAGACGAGATGATGAGATGACCAGATAACCAGTTGACCAGATGACCAGATGACCAGATGACCAGATGACCAGATGACCAGATGACTAGATGAACAGATGACCAGATAACCAGACGACCAGATGACCAGATGACCAGATGACCAGATAACGAGATAACCAGATGACCGGATGACGGGATGAAGAGATGACGAGATGACGAGATGACGAGATGACGAGATGACGAGATGACGAGATGACGAGATGATGAGATGACGAGATGACGAGATGACGAGATGACGGAAGACGAGATGACGAGATGACGAGATGACGAGATGACAAGGTGAGCAGATGACCAGATGACCAGATGACCAGATGACCGGATGACCGGATGACCAGATGACCAGATGACCAGATGATCAGATGACCAGATGACCAGATGACCAGATGACCAGATGACCAGATGACCAGATGACTAGATGACTAGATGAACGGATGATCAGATGATCAGATGTCGAGATGACGAGTTGACGAGATGACGAGATGACCAGTGACCAAATGACGAGATGACCAGATGACCAGATGACCAGATGACCAGATGACCAGATGACCAGATGACCAGATGACCAGATTATTAGATGACGAGATGACGAGATGATGACGAGATGATGACGAGATGATGAGATGACGAGATGATGACGAGAAGACGAGATGATGAGAGGACCAGATGACCAGTTGACCAGATGACCAGATGACCAGATGACCGGATGACCAGATAACCAGATGACCAGATGACCAGATGACCAGATGACCGGATGACTAGATGAACAGATGAACAGATGACCAGATAACCAGATGACCAGATGACCGGATGACCAGATGATCAGATGACCAGATGACCAGATGACCTGATGACCAGATGACCAGATTACGAGATGACGAAATGACGAGATGACGAGATGACGAAATGACGAGGTGACGAGATGACGAGATAACGAGATAACCAGATGACCGGATGACCGGATGACGAGATGAAGAGATGACGAGATGACGAGATGACGAGATGACGAGATGACGAGATGACGAGATGACGCGATGACGAGATGACGAGATGACGAGATGACGAGATGACGAGGTGACGAGATGACGAGATAACGAGATAACTAGATAACCTGATGACGAGATGACTAGATGACGAGATGACGAGATAACTAGATGACTAGATAACCGGATGATGAGATGACGAGATGACGAGATGACGAGATGACGGAAGACGAGATGACGAGATGACGAGATGACGAGATGACGAGATGATGACCAGATGACCAGATGACCAGATGACCAGATGATCAGATGATCAGATGACCAGATGATCAGATGATCAGATGACCAGATGACCGGATAACCAGGTGACGAGATGATTAGATGACCAGATGACCAAATAACGAGATGACGAGAAGACGAGATGATGACGAGATGACGAGATGACGAGATGACGAGATGATGACCAGATGACCAGATGACCAGATGACCAGATGATCAGATGATCAGATGACCAGATGACCAGATGACCAGATGACCAGATGACCGAAAGACCAGATAACCAGATGAACAGATGACCAGATGACCAGATGACCAGATAACCAGTTGACTAGTTGACCAGATGTCGAGATGACGAGTTGATGAGATGACGAGATGACCAGATGACCTGATGACCAGATGACCAGTTGACGAGATGACGAGATGACGAGATGACGAGATGACGAGATGACGAGATGACGAGATGACGAGATAACAAGATAACAAGATAACGAGATAACTAGATAACCTGATGACGAGATGACGAGATGACGGAAGATGAGATGACGAGATAACGAGATGACGAGATGACGAGATGACAAAGTGACCAGATGATCAGATGACCAGATGACCAGATGACCGGATGACCGGATGACCAGACTACCAGATGACCAGATGACCAGAATATCAGATGACCAGATGACCAGATGACTAGATGAACAGATGACCAGATAACCAGATGACCAGATGACCGGATGACCATATGACCAGATTACCAGATGACCAGATGACCAGATGACCAGATGACCAGATGACCAGATGACCAGATGACCAGATGACCAGATGACGAGATGACGAGATGACGAGATGACGAAATGACGAGATGACGAGGTGACGAGACGATGAGGTGACGAGACGACGAGATGACGAGATGACGAGATGACGAGATGACGAGATGACGCGATGACGAGATGACGAGATGACGAGATGACGAGATGACGAGATGACGAGATGATGACCAGATGACCAGATGACCAGATGATCAGATGATCAGATGACCAGATGACCGGATAACCAGATGACCAGATGACCAGATGACCAAATAACGAGATGACGAGAAGACGAGATGATGACAAGAAGACGAGATGACCAGACGACCGGATGATCAGATGACCAGATGACCAGATGACCGGATGACCAGATGACCAGGTGACCAGATGACCAGATGACCAGATGACCAGATGACCAGATGACCAGATTACCAAATGACGAGATGACGAGATGACGAGATGACGGAAGACGAGATGACGAGATGACAAGGTGACCAGATGACCAGATTACCCGATTACCAGATGACCGGATGACCGGATGACCAGATGACGAGATGACCGGATGATCAGATGACCAGATGACCAACTGACCAGATGACGAGATGACGAGATGACGAGATGACGAGATGACCAGACTACGAGATGCCGAGATGACAAGATAATGACGAGAAGACAAGATTACGAGATGACCAGATGACCAGATGACCAGATGACCAGGTGACGAGATTACCAGATGACCAGATGACCAAATAACGAGATGACGAGAAGACGAGATGATGACGAGAAGACGAGATGACCCGACGACCGGATGATCAGATGACCAGATGACCAGATGACCAGACGACCAGATGACCAGGTGACCAGATGACCAGATAACCAGATGACCAGTTGACCAGATGACCAGATGACCAGATGACCAAATTACCAAATGACGAGATGACGAGATGATGACGAGAAGACGAGATAATGAGATTACGAGATGATGACGAGAAGACGAGATGATTAGATGACCAGATAACCAGTTGACCAGATGACCAGATGACCAGATGACCAGATGACCAGATGACCAGATGACCAGATGACCAGATGACTAGATGAACAGATGACCAGATAACCAGACGACCAGATGACCAGATGACCAGATGACCAGATAACGCGATAACCAGATGACCGGATGACGGGATGAAGAGATGACGAGATGACGAGATGACGAGATGACGAGATGACGAGATGACGAGATGACGAGATGACGAGATGATGAGATGACGAGATGACGAGATGACGAGATGACGGAAGACGAGATGACGAGATGACGAGATGACGAGATGACAAGGTGATCAGATGACCAGATGACCAGATGACCAGATGACCGGATGACCGGATGACCAGATGACCAGATGACCAGATGATCAGATGACCAGATGACCAGATGACCAGATGACTAGATGACTAGATGAACGGATGATCAGATGATCAGATGACCAGATGACTAGATGACCAGATGTCGAGATGACGAGTTGACGAGATGACGAGATGACCAGTGACCAAATGACGAGATGACCAGATGACCAGATGACCAGATGACCAGATGACCAGATTATTAAATGACGAGATGACGAGTAGATGACGAGATGATGACGAGATGATGAGATGACGAGATGATCACGAGAAGACGAGATGATGAGAGGACCAGATGACCAGATGACCAGATGACCAGATGACCGGATGACTAGATGAACAGATGAACAGATGACCAGATAACCAGATGACCAGATGACCGGATGACCAGATGATCAGATGACCAGATGACCAGATGACCAGATGACCAGATGACCTGATGACCAGATGACCAGATTACAAGACGACGAAATGACGAGATGACGAGATGACGAAATGACGACGTGACGAGATGACGAGATAACGAGATAACCAGATGACCGGATGACCGGATGACGAGATGAAGAGATGACGAGATGACGAGATGACGAGATGACGAGATGACGAGATGACGAGATGACGCGATGACGAGATGACGAGATGACGAGATGACGAGATGACGAGGTGACGAGATGACGAGATAACGAGATAACTAGATAACCTGATGACGAGATGACTAGATGACGAGATGACGAGATAACTAGATGACTAGATAACCGGATGACGAGATGACGAGATGACGAGATGACGAGATGACGAGATGACGGAAGACGAGATGACGAGATGACGAGATGATGACCAGATGACCAGATGACCAGATGACCAGATGATCAGATGATCAGATGACCAGATGATCAGATGATCAGATGACCAGATGACCGGATAACCAGATGACCAGATGACCAGATGACCAGATGACCAAATAACGAGATGACGAGAAGACGAGATGATGACGAGAAGACGAGATGATGACGAGAAGACGAGATGATGACGAGAAGACGAGATGACCAGACGACCGGATGATCAGATGACCAGATGACCAGATGACCAGATGACCAGATGATCAGATGACCAGATGACGAGATTGCGAGATTACGAGATGACGAGATAACGAGATAACCAGATGACCGGATGACCGGTTGACGAGATGAAGAGATGACGAGATGACGAGATGACGAGATGACGAGATGATGACCAGATGACCAGATGACCAGATGACCAGATGATCAGATGATCAGATGACCAGATGACCAGATGACCAGATGACCAGATGACCGAAAGACCAGATGACCAGATGAACAGATGACCAGATGACCAGATGACCAGATAACCAGTTGACTAGTTGACCAGATGTCGAGATGACGAGTTGATGAGATGACGAGATGACCAGATGACCTGATGACCAGATGACCAGATGACGAGATGACGAGATGACGAGATGACGAGATGACGAGATGACGAGATGACGAGATGACGAGATGACGAGATGACGAGATGACGAGATGACGAGATGACGAGATGACGAGATGACGAGATGACGAGATAACAAGATGACGAGATGACGAGATGACGAGATAATGAGATAACTAGATACCCGGATGACGAGATGACGAGATGACGAGATGACAAGGTGACCAGATGACCAGATGACCAGATGACCAGATGACCGGATGACCGGATGACCAGTGGACCAGATGACCGGATGACCAGATGACCAGATGACCAGATGACCAAATGACGAGATGACGAGATGACGAGATGACGAGATGACGAGATGACGAGGTGACGAGATGACCAGACTACGAGATGACGAGATGACAAGATAATGACGAGAAGACAAGATGATGAGATGACCAGATGAACAGATGACCAATTGATCGGATGACCAGATGACCAGATGACCAGATTACCAGATGACCAGATGACCAGATGACCAGATGACCAGATAACCAGATGACCAGATGACCGGATGACCAGATGAACAGATGACCAGATGACCAGATGACCAGATGACCAGTTGACCAGATGACGGAATGAGGAGATGACGGGATGACGAAACGATGACGAGATGACGAGATGACGAGATGACAAGATGACGAGATTGTTTTAGTCTTTTGCTGAAATTGTGAGGATGGTAGACAGTCAGGAAATGAAAATAGTATGACAGGATTAAAAAATGAATAATAGATTTATTTTGTACTGCGTAAACTCGACTAGACTTTGCTCGTACGACGCTCGAAGGCAACTAATATGGTCGAAAGACGCATCGATCGTGATCCCCTCGTAGCTCTTTCGCGCATGCGCGCGCTTCCACATCTCATCAAGAACGTCGACGAGCAACGCACCACGCAGGGCGGACGCACATTAAGCTTTTTCAACAGACCAGATGAACATATGACCAGATGACCAGATGACATGATGACCGGATGACCAGATGACCAGATGACCAGATGACGCGATGACGAGTTGACGAGATGACGAGATGACAAGATAAAGAGATGACGAGATGACGAGATGACGAGATGACGAGATGACGAGATGACGAGATGACGACATGACGAGATGACAAGATGACGAGACGATGACGAGACGATGACGAGACGATGACGAGACGATGACGAGACGATGACGAGACGATGACGAGACGATGACGAGACGATGACGAGACGATGTCGAGACGATGACGAGACGATGACGAGACGATGACGAGACGATTTCGAGACGATGACGAGACGATGACGAGACGACGAGATGACGAGATGACGACATAACTAGATAACTAGATGACTGGATGACCAGATGACCAGATGACCAGATGACCGGATGACCAGATGACCAGATGACCAGATGACCACATGACCAGATGACCAGATGACGAGATGACGAGATGACGAGATGATGAGATGACCAGATGACCAGTCGACCAGATGACCAGATGACCAGATGACCAGATGACGAAATGACGAGATGACGAAATGACGAGACGACCAGATGACCAGATGACCGGATGATCAGATGACCAGATAACCAGATGACCAGACGATGACGAGATAACGAGACGACGAGATGACCAGACGATGACGAGATAACGAGACGACGAGATGACGAGATGACGAGATGACGAGATGACGAGAAGACGAGCTGACGAGATGACGAGGTGACGAGATGACGAGATGACGAGATGACGAGATGACGAGATGACGAGATGACGAGATGACGCGATGACGAGATGACGAGATGACGAGATGACGAGATGACGAGATGACGAGATGACGAAATGACGAGATGACGAGATGACGCGATGACGAGATGACGAGATGACGAGATGACGAGATGACAAGATGACGAGATAACGAGATGACGAGATAATGAGATAACTAGATAACCGGATGACGAGATGACGAGATGACGAGATAATGAGATAACTAGATACCCGGATGACGAGATGACGAGATGACGAGATGACAAGGTGACCAGATGACCAGATGACCAGATGACCAGATGACTACATGAACAGATGAGGATATAACCAGATGACCAGATGACCAGATGAGCAGATGACCAGATGACCAGATGACCAGATGACCAAATGACGAGATGACGAGATGACGAGATGACGAGATGACGAGATGACGAGGTGACGAGATGACCAGACTACGAGATGACGAGATGACAAGATAATGACGAGAAGACAAGATGATGAGATGACCAGATGAACAGATGACCAATTGATCGGATGACCAGATGACCAGATGACCAGATTACCAGATGACCAGATGACCAGATGACCAGATGACCAGATTACCAAATGACGAGATGACGAGATGACGAGATGACGAGATGAAGAGATGACGAGATGAACAGATGACCAGATGACCAGATGACCAGATGACCAGATGATCAGATGACCAGATGACCGGATAACCAGATGACCAGATAACCAGATGACCAGATGACCAGATGACCAGATGACCAGATGACCAGATAACCAGTTGACTAGGTGACCGGATGTCGAGATGACGAGTTGACCAGATGACGAGTTGACCAGATGACAAAATGACGAGATGACCAGATGACCTGATGACGAGATGACGAGATGACGAGATGACGAGATGACGAGATGACGAGATGACGAGATGACGAGATGACGAGGTGACGAGATGACGAGATAACGAGATAACGAGAAGACTAGATAACCTGATGACGAGATGACGAGATGACGAGATGACGATATAACTAGATAACTAGATAACCGGATGACGAGATGACAAGATGACGAGATGACGAGATGACGAGATGACGGAAGACGAGATGACGAGATGACGAGATGACGAGATGACGAGATGATGACCAGATGACCAGATGACCAGATTACCAGATGATCAGATGATCAGATGACCAGATGATCAGATGATCAGATGACCAAATAACGGGATGACGAGAAGACGAGATGATGAGATGACGAGATGATGACGAGAAGACGAGATAATGAGATGACCAGATGACCAGTTGACCATATGACCAGATGACCAGATGACCAGATGACCAGATGACCAGATGACCAGATGACCAGATGACTACATGAACAGATGACGATATAACCAGATGACCAGATGAGCAGATGAGCAGATGACCAGATGACCAGATGACCAGATGACCAGATGACCAGATGACGAGATGACGAGATGACGAGATGACGAGATGACGAAATGACGAGATGACGAGATGACGAATTGACGAGATGACGAGGTGACGAGATAATAAGATGACGAGATGACGAGATGACGAGATGACGAGATGACGCGATGACGAGATGACGAGATGACCGGATAACCAGATGACCAGATGAACAGATGACCAAATGACCAGGTGACGAGATAACCAGATGACCAGATGACCAGATGACCAGGTGACGAGATGACCAGATGACCCGATGACCAAATAACGAGATGACGAGAAGACGAGATGACGAGATGACGAGATGACCAGATGACCCGATGACCAGATGACCAGATGACCAGATGAATAGATGACCGGATGACGAGATGACGAGATGACGAGATGACGAGATGACGAGATGACGAGATGACGAGATGACGAGATGACGAGATGACGAGATGACGAGATGACGAGATGACGAGATGATGACCAGATGACCAGATGACCAGATGACCAGATGATCAGATGATCAGATGACCAGACGAGCGGATAACCAGATGACCAGATGACCAGATGACCAGGTGACGAGATGACAAGATGACCAGATGACCAAATAACGAGATGACGAGAAGACGAGATGATGACGAGAAGACGAGATGATGAGATGATCAGATGACCAGTTGACCATATGACCAGATGACCAGATGACCAGATGACCAGATGACCAGATGACCAGATGACCAGATGACCAGATAACCAGATGACTACATGAACAGATGACGAGATGACTAGATGAGCAGATGACCAGATGACCAGATGACCAGATGACCAGATGACCAGATGAACAGATGACCAAATAACGGTATGACGAGAAGACGAGATGATGACGAGAAGACGAGATGATGAGATGACCAGATGACCAGTTGACCATATGACCAGATGACCAGATGACGAGATGACCAGATGACCAGATGACCAGATGACCAGATGACCAGATGATCAGATGACTACATGAACAGATGACGATATAACCAGATGATTAGATGAGCAGATGAGCAGATGACCAGATGACCAGATGACCAGATGACGAGATGACGAGATGATGAGATGACGAGATGACGAAATGACGAGATGACGAGATGACGAGATGACGAGGTGACGAGATAATAAGACGACGAGATGACGAGATGACGAGATGACGAGATGACGCGATGACGAGATGACGAGATGACCGGATAACCAGAGGACCAGATGAACAGATGACCAAATGACCAGGTGACGAGATAACCAGATGACCAGATGACCAGATGACCAGGTGACGAGATGACCAGATGACCCGATGACCAAATAACGAGATGACGAGAAGACGAGATGACGAGATGACGAGATGACCAGATGACCTGATGACCAGATGACCAGATGACCAGATGAATAGATGACCGGATGACGAGATGACGAGATGACGAGATGACGAGATGACGAGATGACGAGATGACGAGATGACGAGATGACGAGATGATGACCAGATGACCAGATGACCAGATGACCAGATGATCAGATGATCAGATGACCAGATGACCGGATAACCAGATGACCAGATGACCAGATGACCAGATGACCAGGTGACGAGATTACCAGATGACCAGATGACCAAATAACGAGATGACGAGAAGACGAGATGACCCGACGACCGGATGATCAGATGACCAGATGACCAGATGACCAGATGACCAGATGACCAGGTGACCAGATGACCAGATAACCAGATGACCAGTTGACCAGATGACCAGATGACCAGATGACCAAATTACCAAATGACGAGATGACGAGATGATGACGAGAAGACGAGATGATGAGATTACGAGATGATGACGAGAAGACGAGATGATGAGATGACCAGATAACCAGTTGACCAGATGACCAGATGACCAGATGACCAGATGACCAGATGACCAGATGACCAGATGACCAGATGACCAGATGACTAGATGAACAGATGACCAGATAACCAGACGACCAGATGACCAGATGACCAGATGACCAGATAACGAGATAACCAGATGACCGGATGACGGGATGAAGAGATGACGAGATGACGAGATGACGAGATGACGAGATGACGAGATGACGAGATGATGAGATGACGAGATGACGAGATGACGAGATGACGGAAGACGAGATGACGAGATGACGAGATGACGAGATGACAAGGTGAGCAGATGACCAGATGACCAGATGACCAGATGACCGGATGACCGGATGACCAGATGACCAGATGACCAGATGATCAGATGACCAGATGACCAGATGACCAGATGACTAGATGACTAGATGAACGGATGATCAGATGATCAGATGACCAGATGACTAGATGACCAGATGTCGAGATGACGAGTTGACGAGATGACGAGATGACCAGTGACCAAATGACGAGATGACCAGATGACCAGATGACCAGATGACCAGATGACCAGATGACCAGATGACCAGATTATTAGATGACGAGATGACGAGATGATGACGATATGATGACGAGATGATGAGATGACGAGATGATGACGAGAAGACGAGATGATGAGAGGACCAGATGACCAGTTGACCAGATGACCAGATGACCAGATGACCGGATGACCAGATAACCAGATGACCAGATGACCAGATGACCAGATGACCGGATGACTAGATGAACAGATGAACAGATGACCAGATATAGATGACCAGATGACCGGATGACCAGATGATAAGATGACCAGATGACCTGATGACCAGATGACCAGATTACGAGATGACGAAATGACGAGATGACGAGATGACGAGATGACGAGATGACGAGATGACGAGATGACGAGATGACGAGATGATGACCAGATGACCAGATGACCAGATGACCAGATGATCAGATGATCAGATGACCAGATGAGCGGATAACCAGATGACCAGATGACCAGATGACCAGATGACCAGGTGACGAGATGACCAGATGACCAGATGACCAAATAACGAGATGACGAGAAGACGAGATGATGACGAGAAGACGAGATGATGAGATGACCAGATGACCAGTTGACCATATGACCAGATGACCAGATGACCAGATGACCAGATGACCAGATAACCAGATGACTACATGAACAGATGACGAGATGACCAGATGAGCAGATGACCAGATGACCAGATGACCAGATGACCAGATGACCAGATGAACAGATGACCAAATAACGGTATGACGAGAAGACGAGATGATGACGAGAAGACGAGATGATGAGATGACCAGATGACCAGTTGACCATATGACCAGATGACCAGATGACGAGATGACCAGATGACCAGATGACCAGATGATTAGATGACCAGATGACCAGATGATCAGATGACTACATGAACAGATGACGATATAACCAGATGACCAGATGAGCAGATGAGCAGATGACCAGATGACCAGATGACCAGATGACGAGATGACGAGATGATGAGATGACGAGATGACGAAATGACGAGATGACGAGATGACGAGATGACGAGGTGACGAGATAATAAGACGACGAGATGACGAGATGACGAGATGACGCGATGACGAGATGACGAGATGACCGGATAACCAGAGGACCAGATGAACAGATGACCAAATGACCAGGTGACGAGATAACCAGATGACCAGATGACCTGATGACCAGATGACCAGATGACCAGATGAATAGATGACCGGATGACGATATGACGAGATGACGAGATGACGAGATGACGAGATGACGAGATGACGAGATGACGAGATGACGAGATGACGAGATGACGAGATGACCAGATGACCAGATGACCAGATGATCAGATGATCAGATGACCAGATGACCGGATAACCAGATGACCAGATGACCAGATGACCAGATGACCAGATGACCAGGTGACGAGATTACCAGATGACCAGATGACCAAATAACGAGATGACGAGAAGACGAGATGACCCGACGACCGGATGATCAGATGACCAGATGACCAGATGACCAGATGACCAGATGACCAGGTGACCAGATGACCAGATAACCAGATGACCAGTTGACCAGATGACCAGATGACCAGATGACCAAATTACCAGATGACGAGACGACGAGATGATGACGAGAAGACGAGATGATGAGATTACGAGATGATGACGAGAAGACGAGATGATGAGATGACCAGATAACCAGTTGACCAGATGACCAGATGACCAGATGACCAGATGACCAGATGACCAGATGACTAGATGAACAGATGACCAGATAACCAGACGACCAGATGACCAGATGACCAGATGACCAGATAACGAGATAACCAGATGACCGGATGACGGGATGAAGAGATGACGAGATGACGAGATGACGAGATGACGAGATGACGAGATGACGAGATGACGAGATGATGAGATGACGAGATGACGAGATGACGAGATGACGGAAGACGAGATGACGAGATGACGAGATGACGAGATGACAAGGTGAGCAGATGACCAGATGACCAGATGACCAGATGACCGGATGACCGGATGACCAGATGACCAGATGACCAGATGATCAGATGACCAGATGACCAGATGACCAGATGACTAGATGACTAGATGAACGGATGATCAGATGATCAGATGACCAGATGACTAGATGACCAGATGTCGAGATGACGAGTTGACGAGATGACGAGATGACCAGTGACCAAATGACGAGATGACCAGATGACCAGATGACCAGATGACCAGATGACCAGATGACCAGATTATTAGATGACGAGATGACGAGATGATGACGAGATGATGACGAGATGATGAGATGACGAGATGATGACGAGAAGACGAGATGATGAGAGGACCAGATGACCAGTTGACCAGATGACCAGATGACCAGATGACCGGATGACCAGATAACCAGATGACCAGATGACCAGATGACCAGATGACCGGATGACTAGATGAACAGATGAACAGATGACCAGATAACCAGATGACCAGATGACCGGATGACCAGATGATCAGATGACCAGATGACCAGATGACCTGATGACCAGATGACCAGATTACGAGATGACGAAATGACGAGATGACGAGATGACGAGATGACGCGATGACGAGATGACGAGATGACGAGATGACGAGATGACGAGGTGACGAGATGACGAGATAACGAGATAACTAGATAACCTGATGACGAGATGACTAGATGACGAGATGACGAGATAACTAGATGACTAGATAACCGGATGACGAGATGACGAGATGACGAGATGACGAGATGACGGAAGACGAGATGACGAGATGACGAGATGACGAGATGACGAGATGATGACCAGATGACCAGATGACCAGATGACCAGATGATCAGATGATCAGATGACCAGATGATCAGATGATCAGATGACCAGATGACCGGATAACCAGGTGACGAGATGATTAGATGACCAGATGACCAAATAACGAGATGACGAGAAGACGAGATGATGACGAGATGACGAGATGACGAGATGACGAGATGATGACCAGATGACCAGATGACCAGATGACCAGATGATCAGATGATCAGATGACCAGATGACCAGATGACCAGATGACCAGATGACCAGATGACCAGATGACCGAAAGACCAGATGACCAGATGAACAGATGACCAGATGACCAGATGACCAGATAACCAGTTGACTAGTTGACCAGATGTCGAGATGACGAGTTGATGAGATGACGAGATGACCAGATGACCTGATGACCAGATGACCAGTTGACGAGATGACGAGATGACGAGATGACGAGATGACGAGATGACGAGATGACGAGATGACGAGATGACGAGATGACGAGATGACGAGATAACAAGATAACAAGATAACGAGATAACTAGATAACCTGATGACGAGATGACGAGATGACGGAAGATGAGATGACGAGATAACGAGATGACGAGATGACGAGATGACAAAGTGACCAGATGATCAGATGACCAGATGACCAGATGACCGGATGACCGGATGACCAGACTACCAGATGACCAGATGACCAGAATATCAGATGACCAGATGACCAGATGACTAGATGAACAGATGACCAGATAACCAGATGACCAGATGACCGGATGACCATATGACCAGATTACCAGATGACCAGATGACCAGATGACCAGATAACCAGATGACCAGATGACCAGATGACCAGATGACCAGATGACGAGATGACGAGATGACGAGATGACGAAATGACGAGATGACGAGGTGACGAGACGATGAGGTGACGAGACGACGAGATGACGAGATGACGAGATGACGAGATGACGAGATGACGCGATGACGAGATGACGAGATGACGAGATGACGAGATGACGAGATGACGAGATGATGACCAGATGACCAGATGACCAGATGATCAGATGATCAGATGACCAGATGACCGGATAACCAGATGACCAGATGACCAGATGACCAAATAACGAGATGACGAGAAGACGAGATGATGACAAGAAGACGAGATGACCAGACGACCGGATGATCAGATGACCAGATGACCAGATGACCAGATGACCAGATGACCAGGTGACCAGATGACCAGATGACCAGATGACCAGATGACCAGATGACCAGATTACCAAATGACGAGATGACGAGATGACGAGATGACGGAAGACGAGATGACGAGATGACAAGGTGACCAGATGACCAGATTACCCGATTACCAGATGACCGGATGACCAGATGACGAGATGACCGGATGATCAGATGACCAGATGACCAACTGACCAGATGACGAGATGACGAGATGACGAGATGACGAGATGACCAGACTACGAGATGCCGAGATGACAAGATAATGACGAGAAGACAAGATTACGAGATGACCAGATGACCAGATGACCAGATGACCAGGTGACGAGATTACCAGATGACCAGATGACCAAATAACGAGATGACGAGAAGACGAGATGATGACGAGAAGACGAGATGACCCGACGACCGGATGATCAGATGACCAGATGACCAGATGACCAGATGACCAGATGACCAGGTGACCAGATGACCAGATAACCAGATGACCAGTTGACCAGATGACCAGATGACCAGATGACCAAATTACCAAATGACGAGATGACGAGATGATGACGAGAAGACGAGATAATGAGATTACGAGATGATGACGAGAAGACGAGATGATTAGATGACCAGATAACCAGTTGACCAGATGACCAGATGACCAGATGACCAGATGACCAGATGACCAGATGACCAGATGACCAGATGACCAGATGACTAGATGAACAGATGACCAGATAACCAGACGACCAGATGACCAGATGACCAGATGACCAGATAACGCGATAACCAGATGACCGGATGACGGGATGAAGAGATGACGAGATGACGAGATGACGAGATGACGAGATGACGAGATGACGAGATGACGAGATGACGAGATGATGAGATGACGAGATGACGAGATGACGAGATGACGGAAGACGAGATGACGAGATGACGAGATGACGAGATGACAAGGTGATCAGATGACCAGATGACCAGATGACCAGATGACCGGATGACCGGATGACCAGATGACCAGATGACCAGATGATCAGATGACCAGATGACCAGATGACCAGATGACTAGATGACTAGATGAACGGATGATCAGATGATCAGATGACCAGATGACTAGATGACCAGATGTCGAGATGACGAGTTGACGAGATGACGAGATGACCAGTGACCAAATGACGAGATGACCAGATGACCAGATGACCAGATGACCAGATGACCAGATTATTAAATGACGAGATGACGAGTAGATGACGAGATGATGACGAGATGATGAGATGACGAGATGATCACGAGAAGACGAGATGATGAGAGGACCAGATGACCAGATGACCAGATGACCAGATGACCGGATGACTAGATGAACAGATGAACAGATGACCAGATAACCAGATGACCAGATGACCGGATGACCAGATGATCAGATGACCAGATGACCAGATGACCAGATGACCAGATGACCTGATGACCAGATGACCAGATTACAAGATGACGAAATGACGAGATGACGAGATGACGAAATGACGACGTGACGAGATGACGAGATAACGAGATAACCAGATGACCGGATGACCGGATGACGAGATGAAGAGATGACGAGATGACGAGATGACGAGATGACGAGATGACGAGATGACGAGATGACGCGATGACGAGATGACGAGATGACGAGATGACGAGATGACGAGGTGACGAGATGACGAGATAACGAGATAACTAGATAACCTGATGACGAGATGACTAGATGACGAGATGACGAGATAACTAGATGACTAGATAACCGGATGACGAGATGACGAGATGACGAGATGACGAGATGACGAGATGACGGAAGACGAGATGACGAGATGACGAGATGATGACCAGATGACCAGATGACCAGATGACCAGATGATCAGATGATCAGATGACCAGATGATCAGATGATCAGATGACCAGATGACCGCATAACCAGATGACCAGATGACCAGATGACCAGATGACCAAATAACGAGATGACGAGAAGACGAGATGATGACGAGAAGACGAGATGATGACGAGAAGACGAGATGATGACGAGAAGACGAGATGACCAGACGACCGGATGATCAGATGACCAGATGACCAGATGACCAGATGACCAGATGATCAGATGACCAGATGACGAGATTGCGAGATTACGAGATGACGAGATAACGAGATAACCAGATGACCGGATGACCGGTTGACGAGATGAAGAGATGACGAGATGACGAGATGACGAGATGACGAGATGACGAGATGATGACCGGATGACCAGATGACCAGATGACCAGATGATCAGATGATCAGATGACCAGATGACCGGATGACCAGATGACCAGATGACCGAAAGACCAGATGACCAGATGAACAGATGACCAGATGACCAGATGACCAGATAACCAGTTGACTAGTTGACCAGATGTCGAGATGACGAGTTGATGAGATGACGAGATGACCAGATGACCTGATGACCAGATGACCAGATGACGAGATGACGAGATGACGAGATGACGAGATGACGAGATGACGAGATGACGAGATGACGAGATGACGAGATGACGAGATGACGAGATGACGAGATGACGAGATGACGAGATGACGAGATGACGAGATGACGAGATGACGAGATAACAAGATGACGAGATGACGAGATGACGAGATAATGAGATAACTAGATACCCGGATGACGAGATGACGAGATGACGAGATGACAAGGTGACCAGATGACCAGATGACCAGATGACCAGATGACCGGATGACCGGATGACCAGTGGACCAGATGACCGGATGACCAGATGACCAGATGACCAGATGACCAAATGACGAGATGACGAGATGACGAGATGACGAGATGACGAGGTGACGAGATGACCAGACTACGAGATGACGAGATGACAAGATAATGACGAGAAGACAATATGATGAGATGACCAGATGAACAGATGACCAATTGATCGGATGACCAGATGACCAGATGACCAGATTACCAGATGACCAGATGACCAGATGACCAGATGACCAGATAACCAGATGACCAGATGACCGGATGACCAGATGAACAGATGACCAGATGACCAGATGACCAGATGACCAGTTGACCAGATGACGGAATGAGGAGATGACGGGATGACGAAACGATGACGAGATGACGAGATGACGAGATGACAAGATGACGAGATTGTTTTAGTCTTTTGCTGAAATTGTGAGGATGGTAGACAGTCAGGAAATGAAAATAGTATGACAGGATTAAAAAATGAATAATAGATTTATTTTGTACTGCGTAAACTCGACTAGACTTTGCTCGTACGACGCTCGAAGGCAACTAATATGGTCGAAAGACGCATCGATCGTGATCCCCTCGTAGCTCTTTCGCGCATGCGCGCGCTTCCACATCTCATCAAGAACGTCGACGAGCAACGCACCACGCAGGGCGGACGCACATTAAGCTTTTTCAACAGACCAGATGAACATATGACCAGATGACCAGATGACATGATGACCGGATGACCAGATGACCAGATGACCAGATGACGCGATGACGAGTTGACGAGATGACGAGATGACAAGATAAAGAGATGACGAGATGACGCGATGACGAGATGACGAGATGACGAGATGACGAGATGACGAGGTGACGAGATGACGAGATAACGAGATAACTAGATAACCTGATGACGAGATGACTAGATGACGAGATGACGAGATAACTAGATGACTAGATAACCGGATGACGAGATGACGAGATGACGAGATGACGAGATGACGAGATGACGGAAGACGAGATGACGAGATGACGAGATGATGACCAGATGACCAGATGACCAGATGACCAGATGATCAGATGATCAGATGACCAGATGATCAGATGATCAGATGACCAGATGACCGCATAACCAGATGACCAGATGACCAGATGACCAGATGACCAAATAACGAGATGACGAGAAGACGAGATGATGACGAGAAGACGAGATGATGACGAGAAGACGAGATGATGACGAGAAGACGAGATGACCAGACGACCGGATGATCAGATGACCAGATGACCAGATGACCAGATGACCAGATGATCAGATGACCAGATGACGAGATTGCGAGATTACGAGATGACGAGATAACGAGATAACCAGATGACCGGATGACCGGTTGACGAGATGAAGAGATGACGAGATGACGAGATGACGAGATGACGAGATGACGAGATGATGACCGGATGACCAGATGACCAGATGACCAGATGATCAGATGATCAGATGACCAGATGACCGGATGACCAGATGACCAGATGACCGAAAGACCAGATGACCAGATGAACAGATGACCAGATGACCAGATGACCAGATAACCAGTTGACTAGTTGACCAGATGTCGAGATGACGAGTTGATGAGATGACGAGATGACCAGATGACCTGATGACCAGATGACCAGATGACGAGATGACGAGATGACGAGATGACGAGATGACGAGATGACGAGATGACGAGATGACGAGATGACGAGATGACGAGATGACGAGATGACGAGATGACGAGATGACGAGATGACGAGATGACGAGATGACGAGATAACAAGATGACGAGATGACGAGATGACGAGATAATGAGATAACTAGATACCCGGATGACGAGATGACGAGATGACGAGATGACAAGGTGACCAGATGACCAGATGACCAGATGACCAGATGACCGGATGACCGGATGACCAGTGGACCAGATGACCGGATGACCAGATGACCAGATGACCAGATGACCAAATGACGAGATGACGAGATGACGAGATGACGAGATGACGAGATGACGAGGTGACGAGATGACCAGACTACGAGATGACGAGATGACAAGATAATGACGAGAAGACAAGATGATGAGATGACCAGATGAACAGATGACCAATTGATCGGATGACCAGATGACCAGATGACCAGATTACCAGATGACCAGATGACCAGATGACCAGATGACCAGATAACCAGATGACCAGATGACCGGATGACCAGATGAACAGATGACCAGATGACCAGATGACCAGATGACCAGTTGACCAGATGACGGAATGAGGAGATGACGGGATGACGAAACGATGACGAGATGACGAGATGACGAGATGACAAGATGACGAGATTGTTTTAGTCTTTTGCTGAAATTGTGAGGATGGTAGACAGTCAGGAAATGAAAATAGTATGACAGGATTAAAAAATGAATAATAGATTTATTTTGTACTGCGTAAACTCGACTAGACTTTGCTCGTACGACGCTCGAAGGCAACTAATATGGTCGAAAGACGCATCGATCGTGATCCCCTCGTAGCTCTTTCGCGCATGCGCGCGCTTCCACATCTCATCAAGAACGTCGACGAGCAACGCACCACGCAGGGCGGACGCACATTAAGCTTTTTCAACAGACCAGATGAACATATGACCAGATGACCAGATGACATGATGACCGGATGACCAGATGACCAGATGACCAGATGACGCGATGACGAGTTGACGAGATGACGAGATGACAAGATAAAGAGATGACGAGATGACGAGATGACGAGATGACGAGATGACGAGATGACGAGATGACGACATGACGAGATGACAAGATGACGAGACGATGACGAGACGATGACGAGACGATGACGAGACGATGACGAGACGATGACGAGACGATGACGAGACGATGACGAGACGATGACGAGACGATGACGAGACGATGACGAGACGATGACGAGACGATGACGAGACGATGACGAGACGATGACGAGACGATTTCGAGACGATGACGAGACGATGACGAGACGACGAGATGACGAGATGACGAGATGACGCGATGATGAGATGACGAGGTGACGAGATGACGAGATGACGACATAACTAGATAACTAGATGACTGGATGACCAGATGACCAGATGACCAGATGACCGGATGACCAGATGACCAGATGACCAGATGACCACATGACCAGATGACCAGATGACGAGATGACGAGATGACGAGATGATGAGATGACCAGATGACCAGTCGACCAGATGACCAGATGACCAGATGACCAGATGACGAAATGACGAGATGACGAAATGACGAGACGACCAGATGACCAGATGACCGGATGATCAGATGACCAGATGACCAGATGACCAGACGATGACGAGATAACGAGACGACGAGATGACCAGACGATGACGAGATAACGAGACGACGAGATGACGAGATGACGAGATGACGAGATGACGAGATGACGAGAAGACGAGCTGACGAGATGACGAGGTGACGAGATGACGAGATGACGAGATGACGAGATGACGAGGTGACGAGATGACGAGATGACGCGATGACGAGATGACGAGATGACGAGATGACGAGATGACGAGATGACGAGATGACGAAATGACGAGATGACGAGATGACGCGATGACGAGATGACGAGATGACGAGATGACGAGATGACAAGATGACGAGATAACGAGATGACGAGATAATGAGATAACTAGATAACCGGATGACGAGATGACGAGATGACGAGATAATGAGATAACTAGATACCCGGATGACGAGATGACGAGATGACGAGATGACAAGGTGACCAGATGACCAGATGACCAGATGACCAGATGACTACATGAACAGATGAGGATATAACCAGATGACCAGATGACCAGATGAGCAGATGACCAGATGACCAGATGACCAGATGACCAAATGACGAGATGACGAGATGACGAGATGACGAGATGACGAGATGACGAGGTGACGAGATGACCAGACTACGAGATGACGAGATGACAAGATAATGACGAGAAGACAAGATGATGAGATGACCAGATGAACAGATGACCAATTGATCGGATGACCAGATGACCAGATGACCGGATTACCAGATGACCAGATGACCAGATGACCAGATGACCAGATAACCAGATGACCAGATGACCGGATGACCAGATGAACAGATGACCAGATGACCAGATGACCAGATGACCAGTTGACCAGATGACGGAATGAGGAGATGACGGGATGACGAAACGATGACGAGATGACGAGATGACGAGATGACAAGATGACGAGATTGTTTTAGTCTTTTGCTGAAATTGTGAGGATGGTAGACAGTCAGGAAATGAAAATAGTATGACAGGATTAAAAAATGAATAATACATTTATTTTGTACTGCGTAAACTCGACTAGACTTTGCTCGTACGACGCTCGAAGGCAACTAATATGGTCGAAAGACGCATCGATCGTGATCCCCTCGTAGCTCTTTCGCGCATGCGCGCGCTTCCACATCTCATCAAGAACGTCGACGAGCAACGCACCACGCAGGGCGGACGCACATTAAGCTTTTTCAACAGACCAGATGAACATATGACCAGATGACCAGATGACATGATGACCGGATGACCAGATGACCAGATGACCAGATGACGCGATGACGAGTTGACGAGATGACGAGATGACAAGATAAAGAGATGACGAGATGACGAGATGACGAGATGACGAGATGACGAGATGACGAGATGACGACATGACGAGATGACAAGATGACGAGACGATGACGAGACGATGACGAGACGATGACGAGACGATGACGAGACGATGACGAGACGATGACGAGACGATGACGAGACGATGACGAGACGATGACGAGACGATGACGAGACGATGACGAGACGATGACGAGACGATGACGAGACGATGACGAGACGATTTCGAGACGATGACGAGACGATGACGAGACGACGAGATGACGAGATGACGAGATGACGCGATGATGAGATGACGAGGTGACGAGATGACGAGATGACGACATAACTAGATAACTAGATGACTGGATGACCAGATGACCAGATGACCAGATGACCGGATGACCAGATGACCAGATGACCAGATGACCACATGACCAGATGACCAGATGACGAGATGACGAGATGACGAGATGATGAGATGACCAGATGACCAGTCGACCAGATGACCAGATGACCAGATGACCAGATGACGAAATGACGAGATGACGAAATGACGAGACGACCAGATGACCAGATGACCGGATGATCAGATGACCAGATGACCAGATGACCAGACGATGACGAGATAACGAGACGACGAGATGACGAGATGACGAGAAGACGAGCTGACGAGATGACGAGGTGACGAGATGACGAGATGACGAGATGACGAGATGACGAGGTGACGAGATGACGAGATGACGCGATGACGAGATGACGAGATGACGAGATGACGAGATGACGAGATGACGAGATGACGAAATGACGAGATGACGAGATGACGCGATGACGAGATGACGAGATGACGAGATGACGAGATGACAAGATGACGAGATAACGAGATGACGAGATAATGAGATAACTAGATAACCGGATGACGAGATGACGAGATGACGAGATAATGAGATAACTAGATACCCGGATGACGAGATGACGAGATGACGAGATGACAAGGTGACCAGATGACCAGATGACCAGATGACCAGATGACTACATGAACAGATGAGGATATAACCAGATGACCAGATGACCAGATGAGCAGATGACCAGATGACCAGATGACCAGATGACCAGATGACCAGATGACGAGATGACGAGATGACGAGATGACGAAATGACGAGATGACGAGATGACGAGATGACGAGATGACGAGATGACGAGATGACGAGATGACGAGATAACAAGATGACGAGATGACGAGATGACGAGATAATGAGATAACTAGATACCCGGATGACGAGATGACGAGATGACGAGATGACAAGGTGACCAGATGACCAGATGACCAGATGACCAGATGACCGGATGACCGGATGACCAGTGGACCAGATGACCGGATGACCAGATGACCAGATGACCAGATGACCAAATGACGAGATGACGAGATGACGAGATGACGAGATGACGAGATGACGAGGTGACGAGATGACCAGACTACGAGATGACGAGATGACAAGATAATGACGAGAAGACAAGATGATGAGATGACCAGATGAACAGATGACCAATTGATCGGATGACCAGATGACCAGATGACCAGATGACCAGATGACCAGATGACCAGATGACTAGATGAACAGATGACCAGATAACCAGACGACCAGATGACCAGATGACCAGATGACCAGATAACGAGATAACCAGATGACCGGATGACGGGATGAAGAGATGACGAGATGACGAGATGACGAGATGACGAGATGACGAGATGACGCGCTGACGCGCTGACGAGATGACGAGATGACGAGATGACGAGATGACGAGATGACGAGATGATGAGATGACCAGATGACCAGATGACCAGATGACCAGATGATCAGATGACCAGATGACCGGATAACGAGATGACCGGATAACGAGATGACCAGATGACCAGATGACCATATGACCATATGATCAGATGACCAGATGACCAGATGACCAGATGAATAGATGACCTGATGACGAGATGACGAGGTGACGAGATGACGAGATGACGAGATGACGAGATGACGTGATGACGAGATGACGAGATGACGAGATGACGAGATGACGAGATGACGAGATTACGAGATGACGAGATGACGAGATGACGAGATGACAAGATGACGAGATAACGAGATGACGAGATAATGAGATAACTAGATAACCGGATGACGAGATGACGAGATGACGAGATAATGAGATAACTAGATACTCGGATGACGAGATGACGAGATGACGAGATGACGAGATGACAAGGTGACCAGATGACCAGATGACCAGATGACCAGATGACCGGATGACCGGATGACCAGATGACCAGATGACCGGATGACCAGATGACCAGATGACCAGATGACCAAATGACCAGATGACGAGATGACGAGATGACGAGATGACGAGATGACGAGATGACGAGATGACGAGATGACGAGATGACAAGATAATGACGAGAAGACAAGATGATGAGATGACCAGATGAACAGATGACCAGTTGACCGGATGACCAGATGACCAGATGACCAGATTACCAGATGTGTAAGATATAATGCGTACTTTTACACGCATATAACTTCGATATCGATACGAATTTGGGCGCTACGATCGTCCGAATTCGTAGAAATGTTGTAACGTGCGCATCGAACGATGGAGAAGGAGACAAAGACGAGTGTAATACAGAGTCGTTAACGTTCTCGCGAAAGGGACAGTCGTGCCCAGGCGATATGTAAAACGAAATATGTACAATAAACGAAGCATAGCCATCTCTGATTTTATAAAGTAATCCTGTATATTAATATACCCCCCCCCCCCCTCACAATTCAGAAGTGGGATTTACCGTAAAGTGAGTTATATACGTAAAGTGATCGCGAGATGTGCGGGAACGTTAACAAAAAAGAAAATATATATATGTCTATAGCTGTGTGCGTGAAAAAATATAGTTATATATATAGCTGTGTGCTGAAAAAATGTATATGTCTATAGCTGTGTGCGTGGAAAATATAGGTATATATATAGCTGTGTGCTGAACAAATGTATATGTCTATAGCTGTGTGCGTGAAAAAATATAGATATATATATAGCTGTGTGCTGAAAATATGTACATATCTATAGAAAATATGCATATACATATGTCTACAGCTGTGTGCTGTCGTCGAGAAAAATCGTGAAAGAGCTGTGTGCTATCACGTTGGGAACGCTTTTTCCTACCGAGTATTCTGCGAAAAAGAAAAAAAAAGAAATAAAACTGTGCGAAGTTTTCTATCGAATTCTATGGCGAAATAATATCGGGAGTTCGCGAGTAATATACGAAATTCGAATATCAGTGTATCCAATATTCGAGCCGAGAGAGTCGACCGTGTGTGTGTGTAGACTCTTCATGTACAGTGGTGTGTCATGCGTGTCTGAGGTAGTCAACCGTGACCACTTGCTATTATACGAGACGTTTTTGTTCATAACATTACCGAGAATAATTCGTGTGATACAAAAGAGACATAGAAATAAGAACTTTACGACTCGCGCGTGTATATGAACGTGTTTTCGTACTCTATATGTTCTCGATCATATTGTACGTGAAAAATAATATAGACAGTTTGGCTCGCAAATAATTCGAGCAAGTGATCATTGATCGTTCGTGTGGTGTTCGATCGTTGTGTGTGTGTATCGGTTTAACGTCTATACGGTTGTACGACGAATTTAAAATCATGGATCCGAGCAGCCTCATCGTCGCCGTTCTTAAGGACGTGCTTTTAAAAAATAATTTAAAGACGACGGGAAGTAAAGCGGAGCTTGTGACTCGTTTGCTAGAATTCGATCCGTCGAGTAAGTGGATGGACGATTTGGAGGCAGTGGGCGGTACCATGTATACAGGTGAAATTATCAACACCATTAACGAGGAAACGCGTGAAAATTCACGAACGAACATCGCATTCTCGGTGGGGAACGAATGTGAAATTCTTCAAAAAGAGTTGCAGTTAGCACGTAGAGAGTCTACATTAATGTTACGAGAGCTCGAACTCGTGAAACGTGAAAATGAGTTTTTGCGGTTACAATCTCACACGGAGCAACGTCCATCGAACACCACACCGTCATTGGATCCTCTCGAACAGTTCGATGTGATGACACGAAATCAACGACGGCCAGAGTTAAATGTCACACAGGTGCGTGATCTACTCGCGGATTTTGATGGGAAAAGTGACAATTACCAAAACTGGGAAAAACAGGTTCGATTGTTGGTAGCGACGTATAGTTTGGATGGGAACGCGACCAGAATTTTAATAGCGTCGAAGCTAAAAGGCAAAGCTCAAAGATGGTTTCATTCGAAGCCTGACTTCATTGAGATGAATGTGGAATCGCTCCTGAGCGAGATGAAGTCAATGTTTAGCGCCTCTGTCGACCGTGTGACTCGTCGTCGTCAGTTCGAGACAAGAGTTTGGAGAGCTGATGAAACGTTCAACGATTACGCACACGAAAAAATTATTCTGGCAAATAAGGTTCCTGTTGATGAGGAAGAAATCGTCGAACATATGATCGAGGGTATACCAGTCGCGAGTATGAGGAATCAGGCTCGCATGCAACGATTCAATACTGTCGACGAGCTCATCCGAGGGTTTGAAAAAATCTCCATACGCTTCGACCGGAAATCGTCACCGTCGAAACGTGATGGAAATGATTCCAAACCGACAGTCAATCATCACAAGAAAACGGAAACTGATGACCAGCGAAGAGTTATACGATGTTACAATTGCAACACGACCGGCCACCTCGCTGCCGTGTGCAAACAACCACAAAAGGAAAGGTCATGCTTCAAGTGTAAGGGGACCGGCCATTTTATGAAAAATTGCCCGTCGAATTCGTCACCTCAAGATACGAAAAAACAAGAAGTACACAACATCGAGAAAATACAAGAGGACGAGGGATTTTGGAAAATCGTCGAACTCCAGTTCAACGAGCCGGAAGAATCGCGTTGCGTTACGCTCGAGGTTTTGTTCGATACCGGTAGCCCTATAAGCTTCGTGAAGATGGCGATGGTTCCTTCTGTGGTAACGTACAAATGTTGTGAATTGTCTAACAAGTATAGTGGAATAAATAACACGCAACTCGACGTTAGGGGTATCGTATCGGTTGACTTGACGATTGACGGTATTACGCGACAGAATATACAGTTACACGTTGTTCCAAACGAAACGATGCGCAGCGCCGCAGTTATTGGACGTGACACACTACAAATTTTCGGTATGAGACTTACGATTCCAGCGAACACACTTGCAGTCGATACAGCGGTAAGAGAAATAATGAACATTGATATTGAAAGCGCGGATGAAACGATCGTTCCGTTAGATATAAACCCGAATATGTCGTCAGATATTTGTAAAGCTGTTTGTACAATTTTCGAAAACGACTATGTGAAACCAGAGCGTCCGAAGGTTCCGAAGGTTCAAGCGAAACTAACCTTAACATTGAAAGATTCAAATCCTTTTCACTACGCACCGCGTCGTTTGTCATTTGCTGAAAAGGATACGTTGCGCGAGATTTTAGATAAACTGCTCGCGAAAGGTGTCATTCGGCGTAGCGATTCCGATTATGCCTCACCCATAGTGCTCGTGAAAAAGAAATCCGGAGAGCTTAGGCTTTGTATCGACTATCGAACGCTCAATAAAATTATTGCACGCGACAATTATCCTTTGCCCTTGATCGAGGATCTGATAGACGCTCTGGGCGAAAAACGATTTTTCAGTCTACTTGATTTGCGAGACGGGTTTCATCACATAGCGGTAGCCGAGGAGTCTAGAAAGTACACCGCGTTTGTAACCCCTCTCGGTCAGTTCGAGTATTGCAAGATGCCTTTTGGCCTAAAGACAGCTCCATCGAAATTTCAGAGATACGTCAACGACGTGTTAGTAGATCTTATTAAATCCGGACAAATAATCGCGTACATGGACGATTTTCTAATCGCGACCAGAACCATTGAGGAACACCTAGAAGTGTTGAGGAAAACGCTCACGTTACTCGTCGAGAATAAACTCGAGCTCCGCGTTGACAAATGCAAATTTTTACAGACCGAGATAAATTATCTAGGGTATCACGTATCCGAAAAAGGCGTTAGCCCTACGAGCGAGGGGGTCGCAGCCATAGCACATTTTTCGGTACCACGCAATGTTCGTGACGTACAGTCGTTCCTTGGTATGTGTTCATACTTTCGTAAATTTGTGCAAGGCTTCTCGATCATCGCGGCTCCATTATACGAATTATTGAAAAAGAATATTGACTTCAAGTTCGGTAAAGAAGAGCTTGAGTCGTTTGAGATGCTTAAAAATAAGCTTATGAGCGCTCCAGTGATTGCTATTTACAGTCCCCGTGACGAGACAGAACTGCATACAGATGCAAGTTCTCTCGGGTTTGGTGCGATATTGTTCCAACGTAAACACGATAAACAGTTGCATCCTGTTTTGTATTTCTCAAAACGAGCGTCCGAGGCAGAGAGTAAACTGCACAGTTTCGAGTTAGAAACACTCGCGATTATTTACGCCTTGCGCAGATTTCGGGTCTATCTCCATGGAATTAAATTCAAGGTGGTTACGGACTGCAATTCCGTCGCTCTAACGCTAAGAAAAAAAGAAGTAAACCCTCGAGTAGCCCGGTGGGCGTTGGAGATGGAAAACTTCGACTATCAAATCGAGCATCGAAGCGGCAATCGTATGAAACATGTCGACGCGTTAAGTCGAGGACACAATTTTGTTCACGTAATCGAAGATAATTCGATGGAGCTCAATCTTGCTTTAAGTCAAAATAAAGATCCGGAAATCATAGCGATCAAAAATAGACTCGAGAAATCGGAAGATAGCCTTTTTGAGATGAGAAACGGTGTTGTTTACCGAAAAAAAGACGAAAGAATAATGTTTTATGTACCGGCGTCTATGGAGAGTAGTGTTGTTCGGCGGTACCACGACGATATGGGGCACATGAGTCCGGAAAAGGTGTGTGCCGTTATCAAGCAAAATTATTGGTTTCCTAAAATGACCGACAAAGTCAAAGCACACGTGAGAGACTGTCTCAAGTGCCTAGCATTCTCACCCTCTACGGGAAAATTCGAAGGTATGCTGCAAAATGTACCAAAAGGAGACACGCCTTTTCAAGTGATACACATCGATCACTGTGGTCCCGTCGAGAAACACCGACTCAAACAACACATACTTGTAGTGATAGACGCGTTTACGAAGTTTACAAAATTATACGCAGTAAAGTCGACGACGTCTAAAGAAACGATTGTTTGTTTAGCACAGTATTTTGCGAATTACAGTAGACCCCGAGTGTTAGTGTCTGATCGAGGCAGCTGTTTTACGTCAGCAGAATTTCAGGAGTTTGTACGAGATAACAATATTCGACACGTATTAATATCAACCGCGTCTCCTTGGGCCAATGGACAAGTCGAACGGGTAAATCGCGTCTTGAGTCCAATGATCGCGAAACTGACCGATAGTTCCTCTGGGAAATATTGGTATCGAACTCTTGTAGAAGTAGAACACGCGTTAAACAATACGGTCCACAAAACGACAAAAGAAACTCCGAGCAAGCTGTTATTTGGCGTAAGACAGCGTGGCGAGATCGTAGATGGCGTGAGCGATTTTCTCGATGACAGCCTGCCGGCTGAACCCCGTGATTTAGAAGCAGTTAGGTCGAAAGCAGCAGACAATATTATTAGAAGTCAGATCTACAACAAGACAAATGTCGACAAACACCGAAAAGAACCGCATGAGTACAAAGAAGGAGATTATGTTATGGTCAAGAATTTTGAAAGTACTCCAGGCGTATCAAAAAAGTTGATACCGCGCTTTAAAGGACCATACGTCGTAAAAAAATGTCTCCGTTTCGGACGGTATGTTGTCGGCGATGTAGAAAACTGTCCGGTCACTCAGCGGCCTTACGAGGGCGTTTGGGAGGCTGGGAATATGAAACTCTGGCGCGAATCGATAAGCGAAACAGATGAGTCGTAAAAAGGCAGTGACCGTGTCTAGGTTGGTAAGCGTAGATTAAGTATAAAGTTAAGACAAATGTACAGTTTTGACGACGAATTTTTATTTTTTATTATGTTTATCTTATAATAAGATATTATCGTTGCGAAGTTGTCCGAGACGGACAAGATGCCAGGATGGCCGAATGTAAGATATAATGCGTACTTTTACACGCATATAACTTCGATATCGATACGAATTTGGGCGCTACGATCGTCCGAATTCGTAGAAATGTTGTAACGTGCGCATCGAACGATGGAGAAGGAGACAAAGACGAGTGTAATACAGAGTCGTTAACGTTCTCGCGAAAGGGACAGTCGTGCCCAGGTGATATGTAAAACGAAATATGTACAATAAACGAAACATAGCCATCTCTGATTTTATAAAGTAATCCTGTATATTAATATACCCCCCCCCCCCTCACAGATGACCAGATGACCAGATGACCAGATGACCAGATAACCAGATGACCAGATGACCGGATGACCAGATGAACAGATGACCAGATGACAAGATGACCAGATGACCAGTTGACCAGATGACGGAATGACGAAACGATGACGAGATGACGAGATGACGAGATGACAAGATGACGAGATTGTTTTAGTCTTTTGCTGAAATTGTAAGGATGGTAGACAGTCAGGAAATGAAAATAGTATGACAGGATTAAAAAATGAATAATAGATTTATTTTGTACTGCGTAAACTCGACTAGACTTTGCTCGTACGACGCTCGAAGGCAACTAATATGGTCGAACGACGCATCGATCGTGATCCCCTCGTAGCTCTTTCGCGCATGCGCGCGCTTCCACATCTCATCAAGAACGTCGACGAGCAACGCACCACGCAGGGCGGACGCACATTAAGCTTTTTCAACAGACCAGATGAACATATGACCAGATGACCAGATGACATGATGACCGGATGACCAGATGACCAGATGACCAGATGACCAGATGACGCGATGACGAGTTGACGAGATGACGAGATGACGAGATGACAAGATGAAGAGATGACGAGATGACGAGATGACGAGATGACGAGATGACGAGATGACGAGATGACGAGATGACGAGATGACGAGATGACAAGATGACGAGACGATGACGAGACGATGACGAGACGATGACGAGACGATGACGAGACGATGACGAGACGATGACGAGACGATGACGAGACGATGACGAGACGATGACGAGACGATGACGAGACGATGACGAGACGATGACGAGACGATTTCGAGACGATGACGAGACGATGACGAGATGACGAGATGACGAGATGACGCGATGATGAGATGACGAGGTGACGAGATGACGAGATGATGACATAACGAGATAACTAGATGACTGGATGACCAGATGACCAGATGACCAGATGACCGGATGACCAGATGACCAGATGACCAGATGACCACATGACCAGATGACCAGATGACGAGATGACGAGATGACGAGATGATGAGATGACCAGATGACCAGTCGACCAGATGACCAGATGACCAGATGACCAGATGACCGGATGACCAGATGACGAAATGACGAGACGACCAGATGACCAGATGACCGGATGATCAGATGACCAGATGACCAGATGACCAGATGACCAGATGACCAGATGACCAGACGATGACGAGATAACGAGACGACGAGATGACGAGATGACGAGGTGACGAGATGACGAGGTGACGAGATGACGAGATGACGAGATGACGAGATGACGAGATGACGAGGTGACGAGATGACGAGATGACGCGATGACGAGATGACGAGATGACGAGATGACGAGATGACGAGATGACGAGATGACGAAATGACGAGATGACGAGATGACGAGATGACGAGATGACGCGATGACGAGATGACGAGATGACGAGATGACGAGATGACGAGATGACAAGATGACGAGATAACGAGATGACGAGATAATGAGATAACTAGATAACCGGATGACGACATGACGAGATGACGAGATAATGAGATAACTAGATACCCGGATGACGAGATGACGAGATGACAAGGTGACCAGATGACCAGATGACCAGATGACCAGATGAACGGATGACCGGATGACCAGATGACCAGATGACCGGATGACCAGATGACCAGATGACCAGATGACCGAATGACCAGATGACGAGATGACGAGATGACGAGATGACGAGATGACGAGATGACCAGACTACGAGATGACGAGATGACAAGATAATGACGAGAAGACAAGATGATGAGATGACCAGATGAACAGATGACCAATTGACCGGATGACCAGATGACCAGATGACCAGATTACCAGATGACCAGATGACCAGATGACCAGATGACCAGATAACCAGATGACCAGATGACCGGATGACCAGATGAACAGATGACCAGATGACCAGATGACCAGATGACCAGTTGACCAGATGACGGAATGAGGAGATGACGGGATGACGAAACGATGACGAGATGACGAGATGACGAGATGACAAGATGACGAGATTGTTTTAGTCTTTTGCTGAAATTGTGAGGATGGTAGACAGTCAGGAAATGAAAATAGTATGACAGGATTAAAAAATGAATAATAGATTTATTTTGTACTGCGTAAACTCGACTAGACTTTGCTCGTACGACGCTCGAAGGCAACTAATATGGTCGAACGACGCATCGATCGTGATCCCCTCGTAGCTCTTTCGCGCATGCGCGCGCTTCCACATCTCATCAAGAACGTCGACGAGCAACGCACCACGCAGGGCGGACGCACATTAAGCTTTTTCAACAGACCAGATGAACATATGACCAGATGACCAGATGACCAGATGACCAGATGACCAGATGACCAGATGACCAGATGACGCGATGACGAGTTGACGAGATGACGAGATGACAAGATGAAGAGATGACGAGATGACGAGATGACGAGATGACGAGATGACGAGATGACGAGACGATGACGAGACGATGACGAGACGATGACGAGACGATGACGAGACGATGACGAGACGATGACGAGACGATGACGAGACGATGACGAGACGATGACGAGACGATGACGAGACGATGACGAGACGACGAGATGACGAGATGACGAGATGACGCGATGACGAGATGACGCGATGACGAGATGACGAGATGACGAGGTGACGAGATGACGAGATGACGACATAACGAGATAACTAGATGACTGGATGACCAGATGACCAGATGACCAGATGACCGGATGACCAGATGACCAGATGACCAGATGACCACATGACCAGATGACCAGATGACGAGATGACGAGATGACGAGATGATGAGATGACCAGATGACCAGTCGACCAGATGACCAGACGACCAGATGACCAGATGACCGGATGACCAGATGACGAAATGACGAGACGACCAGATGACCAGATGACCGGATGATCAGATGACCAGATGACCAGATGACCAGATGACCAGATGACCAGACGATGACGAGATAACGAGACGACGAGATGACGAGATGACGAGTTGACGAGATGACGAGATGACGAGCTGACGAGATGACGAGGTGACGAGATGACGCGATGACGAGATGACGAGATGACGAGATGACGAGATGACGAGATGACGAGATGACGAAATGACGAAATGACGAGATGACGAGATGACGAGATGACGCGATGATGACCAGATGACCGCAGGACCAGATGACCAGATGACTAGATGACTAGATGAACAGATGACCAGATAACCAGATGACCAGATGACCAGATGACCACATGACCAGATAACGAGATAACCAGATGACCGGATGACGAGATGACGAGATGACGAGATGACGAGATGACGAGATGACGAGATGAGGCGAAGACGAGATGACGAGATGACGAGATGACTAGATGAACAGATGACCAGATAACCAGATGACCAGATGACCAGATGACCACATGACCAGATAACGAGATAACCAGATGACCGGATGACGAGATGAAGAGATGACGAGATGACGAGATGACGAGATGACGAGATGACGAGATGACGAGATGACGAGATGAGGCGAAGACGAGATGACGAGATGACGAGATGACGGAAGACGAGATGACGAGATGACGAGATGACAAGGTGACCAGATGACCAGATTACCCGATTACCAGATGACCGGATGACCGGATGACCAGATGACGAGATGACCGAATGATCAGATGACCAGATGACCAAATGACCAGATGACGAGATGACGAGATGACGAGATGACGAGATGACCAGACTACGAGATGCCGAGATGACAAGATAATGACGAGAAGACAAGATTACGAGATGACCAGATGACCAGATAACCAGTTGACCAGATGACCAAATGACCAGATGACGAGATGACGCGATGACGAGATGACGCGATGACGAGATGACGAGATGACGAGGTGACGAGATGACGAGATGACGACATAACGAGATAACTAGATGACTGGATGACCAGATGACCAGATGACCAGATGACCGGATGACCAGATGACCAGATGACCAGATGACCACATGACCAGATGACCAGATGACGAGATGACGAGATGACGAGATGATGAGATGACCAGATGACCAGTCGACCAGATGACCAGACGACCAGATGACCAGATGACCGGATGACCAGATGACGAAATGACGAGACGACCAGATGACCAGATGACCGGATGATCAGATGACCAGATGACCAGATGACCAGATGACCAGATGACCAGACGATGACGAGATAACGAGACGACGAGATGACGAGATGACGAGTTGACGAGATGACGAGATGACGAGCTGACGAGATGACGAGGTGACGAGATGACGCGATGACGAGATGACGAGATGACGAGATGACGAGATGACGAGATGACGAGATGACGAAATGACGAAATGACGAGATGACGAGATGACGAGATGACGCGATGATGACCAGATGACCGCAGGACCAGATGACCAGATGACTAGATGACTAGATGAACAGATGACCAGATAACCAGATGACCAGATGACCAGATGACCACATGACCAGATAACGAGATAACCAGATGACCGGATGACGAGATGACGAGATGACGAGATGACGAGATGACGAGATGACGAGATGAGGCGAAGACGAGATGACGAGATGACGAGATGACTAGATGAACAGATGACCAGATAACCAGATGACCAGATGACCAGATGACCACATGACCAGATAACGAGATAACCAGATGACCGGATGACGAGATGAAGAGATGACGAGATGACGAGATGACGAGATGACGAGATGACGAGATGACGAGATGACGAGATGAGGCGAAGACGAGATGACGAGATGACGAGATGACGGAAGACGAGATGACGAGATGACGAGATGACAAGGTGACCAGATGACCAGATTACCCGATTACCAGATGACCGGATGACCGGATGACCAGATGACGAGATGACCGAATGATCAGATGACCAGATGACCAAATGACCAGATGACGAGATGACGAGATGACGAGATGACGAGATGACCAGACTACGAGATGCCGAGATGACAAGATAATGACGAGAAGACAAGATTACGAGATGACCAGATGACCAGATAACCAGTTGACCAGATGACCAAATGACCAGATGACCAGATGACCAGGTGACCAGATATCCAGATGACCAGATGACCAGATGACTAGATGACCACATGTCGAGATGACGAGTTGACGAGATGACGAGATGACGAGATGACCAGATGACCTGATGACCAGATGACCAGATGAATAGATGACCGGATGACGAGATGACGAGATGACGAGATGTCGAGATGACGAGATGAAGAGATGACGAGATGACGAGATGACGAGATGACGAGATGACAAGATGACGCGATGACGAGATGACGAGATGACGAAATGACGAGATGACGAGATAACGAGGTAACCTGATGACGAGATGACGAGATGACTAGATGACGAGATGACGAGAAAACTAGATAACTAGATGACCGGATGACGAGATGACGAGATGACGAGATGACGAGATGATGACCAGATGACCAGATGACCAGATGACCAGATGATCAGATGATCAGATGACCAGATGATCAGATGATCAGATGACCAAATAACGGGATGACGAGAAGACGAGATGATGAGATGACGAGATGATGACGAGAAGACGAGATGATGAGATGACCAGATGACCAGTTGACCATATGACCAGATGACCAGATGACCAGATGACCAGATGACCAGATGACCAGATAACCAGATGAGTACATGAACAGATGACGAGATAACCAGATGACCAGATAAGCAGATAACCAGATGACCAGATGACCAGATGACCAGATGACCAGATGAACAGATGACCAAATAACGGTATGACGAGAAGACGAGATGATGAGATGACGAGATGATGACGAGAAGACGAGATGATGAGTTGACCATATGACCAGATGACCAGATGACGAGATGACCAGATGACCAGATGACCAGATGACCAGATGACCAGATGACTACATGAACAGATGAGGATATAACCAGATGACCAGATGAGCAGATGAGCAGATGACCAGATGACCAGATGACCAGATGACCAGATGACCAGATGACCAGATGACGAGATGACGAGATGACGAGATGCCGAGATGACGAAATGACGAGATGACGAGATGACGAGATGACGAGGTGACGAGATGACGAGATGACGCGATGACGAGATGACGATATGACCAGATGACCAGGTGAATAGATGACCGGATGACGAGATGACGAGATGACGAGATGACGAGATGACGAGATGACGAGATGACGAGATGACGAGATGACGAGATGACGAGATGACGAGATGACGAGATGACGAGATGACGAGATGACGAGATGACGAGATGACGAGATGACGAGATGACGAGATGACGAGATGACGAGGTGACGAGATGACGAGATGACGAGATAACTAGATAACTAGATAACCGGATGACGAGATGACGAGATAACGAGATGACGAGATGACGGAAGACGAGATGACGAGATGACGAGATGACGAGATGACGAGACGACAAGGTGACCAGATGACCAGATGACTAGATTACCAGATGACCGGATGACCAGACGACCAGATGACCGGATGATCAGATGACCAGATGACCAAATGACCAGATGACGAGATGACGAGATGACCAGACTACGAGATGACGAGATGACAAGATAACGACGAGAAGACAAGATGACGAGATGACCAGATGAACAGATGACCAGATGACCAGATGACCGAAAGACTAGATGACCAGATGAACAGATGACCAGATGACCATATGACCAGATGACCAGATGACCAGATGACCAGATGACGAGATGACGAGATGACGAGATGACCAGATGACGAGATGACGAGATGACGAAATGACGAGATGACGAGATGACGAGATGACGAGGTGACGAGATGACGAGATGACGCGATGACGCGATGACGTGATGACGAGATGACCAGATGACCAGATGAATAGATGACAGGATGACGAGATGACGAGATTACGAGATGACGAGATGACGAGATTACGAGATAACGGGATGACGAGATGACGAGATGACGAGATGACGAGATGACGAGATGACGAGATGACGAGATGACCAGATGACGAGATGACGAGATGACGAAATGACGAGATGACGAGATGACGAGATGACGAGATGACGAGATGACGAGGTGACGAGATGACGAGATGACGCGATGACGAGATGACGAGATGACGAGATGACGAGATGACGAGATGACGAGATGACGAAATGACGAGATGACGAGATGACGAGATGACGAGATGACGCGATGACGAGATGACGAGATGACGAGATGACGAGATGACGAGATGACAAGATGACGAGATAACGAGATGACGAGATAATGAGATAACTAGATAACCGGATGACGACATGACGAGATGACGAGATAATGAGATAACTAGATACCCGGATGACGAGATGACGAGATGACAAGGTGACCAGATGACCAGATGACCAGATGACCAGATGAACGGATGACCGGATGACCAGATGACCAGATGACCGGATGACCAGATGACCAGATGACCAGATGACCGAATGACCAGATGACGAGATGACGAGATGACGAGATGACGAGATGACGAGATGACCAGACTACGAGATGACGAGATGACAAGATAATGACGAGAAGACAAGATGATGAGATGACCAGATGAACAGATGACCAATTGACCGGATGACCAGATGACCAGATGACCAGATTACCAGATGACCAGATGACCAGATGACCAGATGACCAGATAACCAGATGACCAGATGACCGGATGACCAGATGAACAGATGACCAGATGACCAGATGACCAGATGACCAGTTGACCAGATGACGGAATGAGGAGATGACGGGATGACGAAACGATGACGAGATGACGAGATGACGAGATGACAAGATGACGAGATTGTTTTAGTCTTTTGCTGAAATTGTGAGGATGGTAGACAGTCAGGAAATGAAAATAGTATGACAGGATTAAAAAATGAATAATAGATTTATTTTGTACTGCGTAAACTCGACTAGACTTTGCTCGTACGACGCTCGAAGGCAACTAATATGGTCGAACGACGCATCGATCGTGATCCCCTCGTAGCTCTTTCGCGCATGCGCGCGCTTCCACATCTCATCAAGAACGTCGACGAGCAACGCACCACGCAGGGCGGACGCACATTAAGCTTTTTCAACAGACCAGATGAACATATGACCAGATGACCAGATGACCAGATGACCAGATGACCAGATGACCAGATGACCAGATGACGCGATGACGAGTTGACGAGATGACGAGATGACAAGATGAAGAGATGACGAGATGACGAGATGACGAGATGACGAGATGACGAGATGACGAGACGATGACGAGACGATGACGAGACGATGACGAGACGATGACGAGACGATGACGAGACGATGACGAGACGATGACGAGACGATGACGAGACGATGACGAGACGATGACGAGACGATGACGAGACGACGAGATGACGAGATGACGAGATGACGCGATGACGAGATGACGCGATGACGAGATGACGAGATGACGAGGTGACGAGATGACGAGATGACGACATAACGAGATAACTAGATGACTGGATGACCAGATGACCAGATGACCAGATGACCGGATGACCAGATGACCAGATGACCAGATGACCACATGACCAGATGACCAGATGACGAGATGACGAGATGACGAGATGATGAGATGACCAGATGACCAGTCGACCAGATGACCAGACGACCAGATGACCAGATGACCGGATGACCAGATGACGAAATGACGAGACGACCAGATGACCAGATGACCGGATGATCAGATGACCAGATGACCAGATGACCAGATGACCAGATGACCAGATGACCAGATGACCAGATGACCAGATGACCAGACGATGACGAGATAACGAGACGACGAGATGACGAGATGACGAGTTGACGAGATGACGAGATGACGAGCTGACGAGATGACGAGGTGACGAGATGACGCGATGACGAGATGACGAGATGACGAGATGACGAGATGACGAGATGACGAGATGACGAAATGACGAAATGACGAGATGACGAGATGACGAGATGACGCGATGATGACCAGATGACCGCAGGACTAGATGACCAGATGACTAGATGACTAGATGAACAGATGACCAGATAACCAGATGACCAGATGACCAGATGACCACATGACCAGATAACGAGATAACCAGATGACCGGATGACGAGATGACGAGATGACGAGATGACGAGATGACGAGATGACGAGATGAGGCGAAGACGAGATGACGAGATGACGAGATGACTAGATGAACAGATGACCAGATAACCAGATGACCAGATGACCAGATGACCACATGACCAGATAACGAGATAACCAGATGACCGGATGACGAGATGAAGAGATGACGAGATGACGAGATGACGAGATGACGAGATGACGAGATGACGAGATGACGAGATGAGGCGAAGACGAGATGACGAGATGACGAGATGACGGAAGACGAGATGACGAGATGACGAGATGACAAGGTGACCAGATGACCAGATTACCCGATTACCAGATGACCGGATGACCGGATGACCAGATGACGAGATGACCGAATGATCAGATGACCAGATGACCAAATGACCAGATGACGAGATGACGAGATGACGAGATGACGAGATGACCAGACTACGAGATGCCGAGATGACAAGATAATGACGAGAAGACAAGATTACGAGATGACCAGATGACCAGATAACCAGTTGACCAGATGACCAAATGACCAGATGACGAGATGACGCGATGACGAGATGACGCGATGACGAGATGACGAGATGACGAGGTGACGAGATGACGAGATGACGACATAACGAGATAACTAGATGACTGGATGACCAGATGACCAGATGACCAGATGACCGGATGACCAGATGACCAGATGACCAGATGACCACATGACCAGATGACCAGATGACGAGATGACGAGATGACGAGATGATGAGATGACCAGATGACCAGTCGACCAGATGACCAGACGACCAGATGACCAGATGACCGGATGACCAGATGACGAAATGACGAGACGACCAGATGACCAGATGACCGGATGATCAGATGACCAGATGACCAGATGACCAGATGACCAGATGACCAGACGATGACGAGATAACGAGACGACGAGATGACGAGATGACGAGTTGACGAGATGACGAGATGACGAGCTGACGAGATGACGAGGTGACGAGATGACGCGATGACGAGATGACGAGATGACGAGATGACGAGATGACGAGATGACGAGATGACGAAATGACGAAATGACGAGATGACGAGATGACGAGATGACGCGATGATGACCAGATGACCGCAGGACCAGATGACCAGATGACTAGATGACTAGATGAACAGATGACCAGATAACCAGATGACCAGATGACCAGATGACCACATGACCAGATAACGAGATAACCAGATGACCGGATGACGAGATGACGAGATGACGAGATGACGAGATGACGAGATGACGAGATGAGGCGAAGACGAGATGACGAGATGACGAGATGACTAGATGAACAGATGACCAGATAACCAGATGACCAGATGACCAGATGACCACATGACCAGATAACGAGATAACCAGATGACCGGATGACGAGATGAAGAGATGACGAGATGACGAGATGACGAGATGACGAGATGACGAGATGACGAGATGACGAGATGAGGCGAAGACGAGATGACGAGATGACGAGATGACGGAAGACGAGATGACGAGATGACGAGATGACAAGGTGACCAGATGACCAGATTACCCGATTACCAGATGACCGGATGACCGGATGACCAGATGACGAGATGACCGAATGATCAGATGACCAGATGACCAAATGACCAGATGACGAGATGACGAGATGACGAGATGACGAGATGACCAGACTACGAGATGCCGAGATGACAAGATAATGACGAGAAGACAAGATTACGAGATGACCAGATGACCAGATAACCAGTTGACCAGATGACCAAATGACCAGATGACCAGATGACCAGGTGACCAGATATCCAGATGACCAGATGACCAGATGACTAGATGACCACATGTCGAGATGACGAGTTGACGAGATGACGAGATGACGAGATGACCAGATGACCTGATGACCAGATGACCAGATGAATAGATGACCGGATGACGAGATGACGAGATGACGAGATGTCGAGATGACGAGATGAAGAGATGACGAGATGACGAGATGACGAGATGACGAGATGACAAGATGACGCGATGACGAGATGACGAGATGACGAAATGACGAGATGACGAGATAACGAGGTAACCTGATGACGAGATGACGAGATGACTAGATGACGAGATGACGAGAAAACTAGATAACTAGATGACCGGATGACGAGATGACGAGATGACGAGATGACGAGATGATGACCAGATGACCAGATGACCAGATGACCAGATGATCAGATGATCAGATGACCAGATGATCAGATGATCAGATGACCAAATAACGGGATGACGAGAAGACGAGATGATGAGATGACGAGATGATGACGAGAAGACGAGATGATGAGATGACCAGATGACCAGTTGACCATATGACCAGATGACCAGATGACCAGATGACCAGATGACCAGATGACCAGATAACCAGATGAGTACATGAACAGATGACGAGATAACCAGATGACCAGATAAGCAGATAACCAGATGACCAGATGACCAGATGACCAGATGACCAGATGAACAGATGACCAAATAACGGTATGACGAGAAGACGAGATGATGAGATGACGAGATGATGACGAGAAGACGAGATGATGAGTTGACCATATGACCAGATGACCAGATGACGAGATGACCAGATGACCAGATGACCAGATGACCAGATGACCAGATGACTACATGAACAGATGAGGATATAACCAGATGACCAGATGAGCAGATGAGCAGATGACCAGATGACCAGATGACCAGATGACCAGATGACCAGATGACCAGATGACGAGATGACGAGATGACGAGATGCCGAGATGACGAAATGACGAGATGACGAGATGACGAGATGACGAGGTGACGAGATGACGAGATGACGCGATGACGAGATGACGATATGACCAGATGACCAGGTGAATAGATGACCGGATGACGAGATGACGAGATGACGAGATGACGAGATGACGAGATGACGAGATGACGAGATGACGAGATGACGAGATGACGAGATGACGAGATGACGAGATGACGAGATGACGAGATGACGAGATGACGAGATGACGAGATGACGAGATGACGAGATGACGAGATGACGAGGTGACGAGATGACGAGATGACGAGATAACTAGATAACTAGATAACCGGATGACGAGATGACGAGATAACGAGATGACGAGATGACGGAAGACGAGATGACGAGATGACGAGATGACGAGATGACGAGACGACAAGGTGACCAGATGACCAGATGACTAGATTACCAGATGACCGGATGACCAGACGACCAGATGACCGGATGATCAGATGACCAGATGACCAAATGACCAGATGACGAGATGACGAGATGACCAGACTACGAGATGACGAGATGACAAGATAACGACGAGAAGACAAGATGACGAGATGACCAGATGAACAGATGACCAGATGACCAGATGACCGAAAGACTAGATGACCAGATGAACAGATGACCAGATGACCATATGACCAGATGACCAGATGACCAGATGACCAGATGACGAGATGACGAGATGACGAGATGACCAGATGACGAGATGACGAGATGACGAAATGACGAGATGACGAGATGACGAGATGACGAGGTGACGAGATGACGAGATGACGCGATGACGCGATGACGTGATGACGAGATGACCAGATGACCAGATGAATAGATGACAGGATGACGAGATGACGAGATTACGAGATGACGAGATGACGAGATTACGAGATAACGGGATGACGAGATGACGAGATGACGAGATGACGAGATGACGAGATGACGAGATGACGAGATGACGAGATGACGAGATGACGAGATGACGAGATGACGAGATGACGAGGTGACGAGATGACGAGGTGATGAGATGACGAGATGACGAGGTGACGAGATGACGAGATGACGAGATAACTAGATAACTAGATAACCGGATGACGAGATGACGAGATGACGAGATGATGGAAGACGAGATGACGAGATGACGAGATGACGAGATGACGAGACGACAAGGTGACCAGATGACCAGATGACCAGATTACCAGATGACCGGATGACCAGATGACCAGATGACCGGATGATCAGATGAATAGATGACCAAATGACCAGATGACGAGATGATGAGATGACCAGACTACGAGATGACGAGATGACAAGATAACGACAAGAAGACAAGATGATGAGATGACCAAATGAACAGATGACCAGATGACCAGATGACCGAAAGACCAGATGACCAGATGAACAGATGACCAGATGACCAGATGACCAGATAACCCGTTGACCAGTTGACCAGATGACTAAATGACGAAATGAGGAGATGACCAGATGAACAGATGACCAGATGACCAGATGACCAGATGACCAGATGACCAGATGACCAGATGACCAGATGACCAGATGACCAGGTGACCAGATGACCAGATGACCAGATGACTAGTTGACCAGATGTTGAGATGGATAGATGACCGGATGACGAGATGACGAGATGACGAAATGACGAGATGACGAGATGACGGGATGACGAGATGACGAGATGACAAGATGACGAGATGACAAGATGACGAGATGACGAGATGACGAGATGACGAGATGACGAGATGACGAGATGACGGAAGACGAGATGACGAGATGACGAGATGACGAGATGACAGGATGACGAGATGACGAGATGACGAGATGACGAGATAACAAGGTGATCAGATGACCAGATGACCAGATGACCAGATGTCGAGATGACGAGATGACGAGATGACTAGATGACGAGATGACGAGATGACGGGATGACGAGATGACGAGATGACGCGAAGACGAGATGACGAGATGACGAGATGACGAGATGACGAGATGACGAGATGACGAGATGACGAGATGACGAGATGACGAGATGACGAGATGACGAGATGACGAGATAACGAGATGACGAGATAACTAGATTACGAGATGACGGGATGCCGAGATAACGGAAGACGAGATGACGAGATGATGAGACGACGAGATGACCAGATGACCAGATGACCAGATGACCAGACGACCAGATGACCAGATGACCAGATGACCAGATGAACAGATGACCAGATAACCAGATGACCAGATGACCAGATGACCAGATGACCGGATGACCAGATGACCAGATGATCAGATGACCAGATGACCTGATAACCAGATGACCAGATGACCAGATGACCAGATGACCAGATGACGAGATGACGAGATGACGAGATGACGAGATAACGAGATGACGAAATGACGAGATGACGAGATGACGAGATGACGAGGTGACGAGATGACGAGATGACGCGATGACGAGATGACGATATGACCAGATGACCAGGTGAATAGATGACCGGATGACGAGATGACGAGATGACGAGATGACGAGATGACGAGATGACGAGATGACGAGATGACGAGATGACGAGGTGACGAGATGACGAGATGACGAGATAACTAGATAACTAGATAACCGGATGACGAGATGACGAGATGACGAGATGACGAGATGACGGAAGACGAGATGACGAGATGACGAGATGATGAGATGACCAGATGACCAGTTGACCATATGACCAGATGACCAGATGACCAGATGACCAGATGACCAGATGACCAGATAACCAGATGAGTACATGAACAGATGACGAGATAACCAGATGACCAGATAAGCAGATAACCAGATGACCAGATGACCAGATGAGCAGATGACCAGATGAACAGATGACCAAATAACGGTATGACGAGAAGACGAGATGATGAGATGACGAGATGATGAGATGACGAGATGATGACGAGAAGACGAGATGATGAGTTGACCATATGACCAGATGACCAGATGACGAGATGACCAGATGACCAGATGACCAGATGACCAGATGACCAGATGACTACATGAACAGATGAGGATATAACCAGATGACCAGATGAGCAGATGAGCAGATGACCAGATGACCAGATGACCAGATGAGCAGATGACCAGATGACCAGATGACGAGATGACGAGATGACGAGATGCCGAGATGACGAAATGACGAGATGACGAGATGACGAGATGACGAGGTGACGAGATGACGAGATGACGCGATGACGAGATGACGATATGACCAGATGACCAGGTGAATAGATGACCGGATGACGAGATGACGAGATGACGAGATGACGAGATGACGAGATGACGAGATGACGAGATGACGAGATGACGAGATGACGAGATGACGAGATGACGAGATGACGAGATGACGAGATGACGAGATGACGAGATGACGAGATGACGAGATGACGAGATGACGAGATGACGAGATGACGAGATGACGAGATGACGAGATGACGAGATGACGAGATGACGAGGTGACGAGATGACGAGATGACGAGATAACTAGATAACTAGATAACCGGATGACGAGATGACGAGATGACGAGATGACGAGATGACGGAAGACGAGATGACGAGATGACGAGATGACGAGATGACGAGATGACGAGACGACAAGGTGACCAGATGACCAGATGACTAGATTACCAGATGACCGGATGACCAGACGACCAGATGACCGGATGATCAGATGACCAGATGACCAAATGACCAGATGACGAGATGACGAGATGACCAGACTACGAGATGACGAGATGACAAGATAACGACGAGAAGACAAGATGACGAGATGACCAGATGAACAGATGACCAGATGACCAGATGACCGAAAGACTAGATGACCAGATGAACAGATGACCAGATGACCATATGACCAGATGACCAGATGACCAGATGACCAGATGACGAGATGACGAGATGACGAGATGACGAGATGACGAGATGACGAGATGACGAAATGACGAGATGACGAGATGACGAGATGACGAGGTGACGAGATGACGAGATGACGCGATGACGCGATGACGTGATGACGAGATGACCAGATGACCAGATGAATAGATGACAGGATGACGAGATGACGAGATTACGAGATGACGAGATGACGAGATTACGAGATAACGGGATGACGAGATGACGAGATGACGAGATGACGAGATGACGAGATGACGAGATGACGAGATGACGAGATGACGAGATGACGAGATGACGAGATGACGAGGTGACGAGATGACGAGGTGACGAGATGACGAGATGACGAGGTGACGAGATGACGAGATGACGAGATAACTAGATAACTAGATAACCGGATGACGAGATGACGAGATGACGAGATGATGGAAGACGAGATGACGAGATGACGAGATGACGAGACGACAAGGTGACCAGATGACCAGATGACCAGATTACCAGATGACCGGATGACCAGATGACCAGATGACCGGATGATCAGATGAATAGATGACCAAATGACCAGATGACGAGATGATGAGATGACCAGACTACGAGATGACGAGATGACAAGATAACGACAAGAAGACAAGATGATGAGATGACCAAATGAACAGATGACCAGATGACCAGATGACCGAAAGACCAGATGACCAGATGAACAGATGACCAGATGACCAGATGACCAGATAACCCGTTGACCAGTTGACCAGATGACTAAATGACGAAATGAGGAGATGACCAGATGAACAGATGACCAGATGACCAGATGACCAGATGACCAGATGACCAGATGACCAGATGACCAGATGACCAGATGACCAGGTGACCAGATGACCAGATGACCAGATGACTAGTTGACCAGATGTTGAGATGGATAGATGACCGGATGACGAGATGACGAGATGACGAAATGACGAGATGACGAGATGACGGGATGACGAGATGACGAGATGACAAGATGACGAGATGACAAGATGACGAGATGACGAGATGACGAGATGACGAGATGACGAGATGACGGAAGACGAGATGACGAGATGACGAGATGACGAGATGACAGGATGACGAGATGACGAGATGACGAGATGACGAGATAACAAGGTGATCAGATGACCAGATGACCAGATGACCAGATGTCGAGATGACGAGATGACGAGATGACTAGATGACGAGATGACGAGATGACGGGATGACGAGATGACGAGATGACGCGAAGACGAGATGACGAGATGACGAGATGACGAGATGACGAGATGACGAGATGACGAGATGACGAGATGACGAGATGACGAGATGACGAGATGACGAGATAACGAGATGACGAGATAACTAGATTACGAGATGACGAGATGCCGAGATAACGGAAGACGAGATGACGAGATGATGAGACGACGAGATGACCAGATGACCAGATGACCAGATGACCAGACGACCAGATGACCAGATGACCAGATGACCAGATGAACAGATGACCAGATAACCAGATGACCAGATGACCAGATGACCAGATGACCGGATGACCAGATGACCAGATGATCAGATGACCAGATGACCTGATAACCAGATGACCAGATGACCAGATGACCAGATGACCAGATGACGAGATGACGAGATGACGAGATGACGAGATAACGAGATGACGAAATGACGAGATGACGAGATGACGAGATGACGAGGTGACGAGATGACGAGATGACGCGATGACGAGATGACGATATGACCAGATGACCAGGTGAATAGATGACCGGATGACGAGATGACGAGATGACGAGATGACGAGATGACGAGATGACGAGATGACGAGATGACGAGATAACGAGGTGACGAGATGACGAGATGACGAGATAACTAGATAACTAGATAACCGGATGACGAGATGACGAGATGACGAGATGACGAGATGACGGAAGACGAGATGACGAGATGACGAGATGATGAGATGACCAGATGACCAGTTGACCATATGACCAGATGACCAGATGACCAGATGACCAGATGACCAGATGACCAGATAACCAGATGAGTACATGAACAGATGACGAGATAACCAGATGACCAGATAAGCAGATAACCAGATGACCAGATGACCAGATGACCAGATGACCAGATGAACAGATGACCAAATAACGGTATGACGAGAAGACGAGATGATGAGATGACGAGATGATGACGAGAAGACGAGATGATGAGATGACCAGATGACCAGTTGACCATATGACCAGATGACCAGATGACGAGATGACCAGATGACCAGATGACCAGATGACCAGATGACCAGATGACTACATGAACAGATGAGGATATAACCAGATGACCAGATGAGCAGATGAGCAGATGACCAGATGACCAGATGACCAGATGACCAGATGACCAGATGACCAGATGACGAGATGACGAGATGACGAGATGCCGAGATGACGAAATGACGAGATGACGAGATGACGAGATGACGAGGTGACGAGATGACGAGATGACGCGATGACGAGATGACGATATGACCAGATGACCAGGTGAATAGATGACCGGATGACGAGATGACGAGATGACGAGATGACGAGATGACGAGATGACGAGATGACGAGATGACGAGATGACGAGATGACGAGATGACGAGATGACGAGATGACGAGATGACGAGATGACGAGATGACGAGATGACGAGATGACGAGATGACGAGATGACGAGATGACGAGATGACGAGATGACGAGATGACGAGGTGACGAGATGACGAGATAACGAGATAACTAGATAACTAGATAACCGGATGACGAGATGACGAGATGACGAGATGACGAGATGACGGAAGACGAGATGACGAGATGACGAGATGACGAGATGACGAGACGACAAGGTGACCAGATGACCAGATGACTAGATTACCAGATGACCGGATGACCAGACGACCAGATGACCGGATGATCAGATGACCAGATGACCAAATGACCAGATGACGAGATGACGAGATGACCAGACTACGAGATGACGAGATGACAAGATAACGACGAGAAGACAAGATGACGAGATGACCAGATGAACAGATGACCAGATGACCAGATGACCGAAAGACTAGATGACCAGATGAACAGATGACCAGATGACCATATGACCAGATGATCAGATGACCAGATGACCAGATGACGAGATGACGAGATGACGAGATGACGAGATGACGAGATGACGAGATGACGAAATGACGAGATGACGAGATGACGAGATGACGAGGTGACGAGATGACGAGATGACGCGATGACGCGATGACGTGATGACGAGATGACCAGATGACCAGATGAATAGATGACAGGATGACGAGATGACGAGATTACGAGATGACGAGATGACGAGATTACGAGATAACGGGATGACGAGATGACGAGATGACGAGATGACGAGATGACGAGATGACGAGATGACGAGATGACGAGATGACGAGATGACGAGATGACGAGATGACGAGATGACGAGATGACGAGGTGACGAGATGACGAGGTGACGAGATGACGAGATGACGAGGTGACGAGATGACGAGATGACGAGATAACTAGATAACTAGATAACCGGATGACGAGATGACGAGATGACGAGATGATGGAAGACGAGATGACGAGATGACGAGATGACGAGATGACGAGATGACGAGATGACGAGATGACGAGATGACGAGATGACGAGATGACGAGATGACGAGATGACGAGATGACGAGATGACGAGATGACGAGATGACGAGATGACGAGATGACGAGATGACGAGGTGACGAGATGACGAGATGACGAGATAACTAGATAACCGGATGACGAGATGACGAGATGACGAGATGACGAGATGACGGAAGACGAGATGACGAGATGACGAGATGACGAGACGACAAGGTGACCAGATGACCAGATGACTAGATTACCAGATGACCGGATGACCAGACGACCAGATGACCGGATGATCAGATGACCAGATGACCAAATGACCAGATGACGAGATGACGAGATGACCAGACTACGAGATGACGAGATGACAAGATAACGACGAGAAGACAAGATGACGAGATGACCAGATGAACAGATGACCAGATGACCAGATGACCGAAAGACTAGATGACCAGATGAACAGATGACCAGATGACCATATGACCAGATGACCAGATGACCAGATGACCAGATGACGAGATGACGAGATGACGAGATGACGAGATGACGAGATGACGAGGTGACGAGATGACGAGGTGACGAGATGACGAGATGACGAGGTGACGAGATGACGAGATGACGAGATAACTAGATAACTAGATAACCGGATGACGAGATGACGAGATGACGAGATGATGGAAGACGAGATGACGAGATGACGAGATGACGAGACGACAAGGTGACCAGATGACCAGATGACCAGATTACCAGATGACCGGATGACCAGATGACCAGATGACTGGATGATCAGATGAATAGATGACCAAATGACCAGATGACGAGATGATGAGATGACCAGACTACGAGATGACGAGATGACAAGATAACGACAAGAAGACAAGATGATGAGATGACCAAATGAACAGATGACCAGATGACCAGATGACCGAAAGACCAGATGACCAGATGAACAGATGACCAGATGACCAGATGACCAGATAACCAGTTGACCAGTTGACCAGATGACGAAATGACGAAATGAGGAGATGACCAGATGAACAGATGACCAGATGACCAGATGACCAGATGACCAGATGACCAGATGACCAGATGACCAGATGACCAGATGACCAGGTGACCAGATGACCAGATGACCAGATGACCAGATGACTAGTTGACCAGATGTTGAGATGGATAGATGACCGGATGACGAGATGACGAGATGACGAAATGACGAGATGACGAGATGACGGGATGACGAGATGACGAGATGACAAGATGACGAGATGACAAGATGACGAGATGACGAGATGACGAGATGACGAGATGACGAGATGACGGAAGACGAGATGACGAGATGACGAGATGACGGGATGACGAGATGACGAGATGACGAGATGACGAGATAACAAGGTGATCAGATGACCAGATGACCAGATGACCAGATGACCAGATGTCGAGATGACGAGATGACGAGATGACTAGATGACGAGATGACGAGATGACGGGATGACGAGATGACGAGATGACGCGAAGACGAGATGACGAGATGACGAGATGACGAGATGACGAGATGACGAGATGACGAGATGACGAGATGACGAGATGACGAGATGACGAGATAACGAGATGACGAGATAACTAGATTACGAGATGACGAGATGCCGAGATAACGGAAGACGAGATAACGAGATGATGAGACGACGAGATGACCAGATGACCAGATGACCAGATGACCAGACGACCAGATGACCAGATGACCAGATGACTAGATGAACAGATGACCAGATAACCAGATGACCAGATGACCAGATGACCAGATGACCGGATGACCAGATGACCAGATGATCAGATGACCAGATGACCTGATAACCAGATGACCAGATGACCAGATGACCAGATGACCAGATGACGAGATGACGAGATGACGAGATAACGAGATGACGAAATGACGAGATGACGAGATGACGAGATGACGAGGTGACGAGATGACGAGATGACGCGATGACGAGATGACGATATGACCAGATGACCAGGTGAATAGATGACCGGTTGACGAGATGACGAGATGACGAGATGACGAGATGACGAGATGACGAGATGACGAGATGACGAGATGACGAGATGACGAGATGACGAGATGACGAGGTGACGAGATGACGAGATGACGAGATAACTAGATAACTAGATAACCGGATGACGAGATGACGAGATGACGAGATGACGAGATGACGGAAGACGAGATGACGAGATGACGAGATGACGAGATGACGAGACGACAAGGTGACCAGATGACCAGATGACTAGATTACCAGATGACCGGATGACCAGACGACCAGATGACCGGATGATCAGATGACCAGATGACCAAATGACCAGATGACGAGATGACGAGATGACCAGACTACGAGATGACGAGATGACAAGATAACGACGAGAAGACAAGATAACGAGATGACCAGATGAACAGATGACCAGATGACCAGATGACCAGATGACCGAAAGACTAGATGACCAGATGAACAGATGACCAGATGACCATATGACCAGATGACCAGATGACCAGATGACCAGATGACTAGATGACGAGATGACGAGATGACGAGATGACGAGATGACGAGATGACGAAATGACGAGATGACGAGATGACCGGAGAACCAGATGACCAGATGATCAGATAACCAGATGACCAGGTGACCAGATGATTAGATGACCAGATGACCAGGTGACCAGATGATCAGATGACCAGATGACCAGATGTCGAGATGACGAGATGACCAGATGACCAGATGACCAGATCACCAGATGACCAGATGACCATATGACCAGATGACAATATGACCAGATGACCAGATGACCAGATGACCAGATGACGAGATGACGAGATGACGAGATGACGAGATGCCGAGATGACGAAATGACGAGATGACGAGATGACGAGATGACGAGGTGACGAGATGACGAGATGACGCGATGACGAGATGACGATATGACCAGATAACCGGATGACGAGATGACGAGATGACGAGATGACGAGATGACGAGATGACGAGATGACGAGATGACGAGATGACGAGATGACGAGATGACGAGATGACGAGATGACGAGATGACGAGATGACGAGATGACGAGATGACGAGATGACGAGATGACGAGATGACGAGATGACGAGGTGACGAGATGACGAGATGACGAGATAACTAGATAACTAGATAACCGGATGACGAGATGACGAGATGACCAGATGACTAGATTACCAGATGACCGGATGACCAGACGACCAGATGACCGGATGATCAGATGACCAGATGACCAAATGACCAGATGACGAGATGACGAGATGACCAGACTACGAGATGACGAGATGACGAGATGACGAGATGACGAGATGACGAGATGACGAAATGACGAGATGACGAGATGACGAGGTGACGAGATGACGAGATGACGAGGTGTCGAGATGACGAGATGACGCGATGACGCGATGACGTGATGACGAGATGACCAGATGACCTGATGAATAGATGACAGGATGACGAGATGACGAGATTACGAGATGACGAGATTACGAGATTACGAGATGACGAGGTGACGAGATGACGAGATGACGAGATAACTAGATAACTAGATAACCGGATGACGAGATGACGAGATGACGAGATGATGGAAGACGAGATGACGAGATGACGAGACGACAAGGTGACCAGATGACCAGATGACCAGATTACCAGATGACCGGATGACCAGATGACCAGATGACCGGATGATCAGATGAATAGATGACCAAATGACCAGATGACGAGATGATGAGATGACCAGACTACGAGATGACGAGATGGCAAGATAACGACAAGAAGACAAGATGATGAGATGACCAAATGAACAGATGACCAGATAACCAGATGACCGAAAGACCAGATGACCAGATGAACAGATGACCAGATGAGCAGATGACCAGATAACCAGTTGACCAGTTGACCAGATGACGAAATGACGAAATGAGGAGATGACCAGATGAACAGATGACCAGATGACCAGATGACCAGATGACCAGATGACCAGATGACCAGATGACCAGATGACCAGATGACCAGGTGACCAGATGACCAGATGACCAGATGACCAGATGACTAGTTGACCAGATGTTGAGATGGATAGATGACCGGATGACGAGATGACGAGATGACGAAATGACGAGATGACGAGATGACGAGATGACGAGATGACGAGATGACGAGATGACGAGATAACGAGATGACGAGACGACGAGATGACGAGATGACGAGATGACGAGATGACGAGATGACGAGATGACGAGATGACGAGATGACGAGATGACGAGATGACGAGATGACGAGGTGACGAGATGACGAGATGACGAGATAACTAGATAACTAGATGACCGGATGACGAGATGACGAGATGACGAGATGACGAGATGACGAGATGACGAGATGACGAGATGACGAGACGACAAGGTGACCAGATGACCAGATGACCAGATTACCAGATGACCGGATGAGCAGACGACCAGATGACCGGATGATCAGATGACCAGATGACCAAATGACCAGATGACGAGATGACGAGATGACAAGATAACGACGAGAAGACAAGATGACGAGATGACCAGATGAACAGATGACCAGATGACCAGATGACCGAAAGACTAGATGACCAGATGAACAGATGACCAGATGACCATATGACCAGATGACCAGATGACCAGATGACCAGATGACGAGATGACGAGATAACGAGATGACGAGATGACGAGATGACGAGATGACGAAATGACGAGATGACGAGATGACGAGATGACGAGGTGACGAGATGACCAAATGACCAGATGACGAGATGACGAGATGACCAGACTACGAGATGCCGAGATGACAAGATAACGACGAGAAGACAAGATGACGGGATGACCAGATGAACAGATGACCAGATGACCAGATGACCGAAAGACTAGATGACCAGATGAACAGATGACCAGATGACCAGATGACCAGATGACCAGGTGACCAGATGACCAGATGACCAGATGACCAGATGACTAGTTGACCAGATGTTGAGATGGATAGATGAACGGATGACGAGATGACGAGATGACAAGATAACGACGAGAAGACAAGATGACGAGATGACCAGATGAACAGATGACCAGATGACCAGATGACCGAAAGACTAGATGACCAGATGAACAGATGACCAGATGACCATATGACCAGATGACCAGATGACCAGATAACCAGATGACCAGAAGACCAGATGACCACATGACCAGATAACGAGATAAACAGATGACCGGATGACGAGATGAAGAGATGACGAGATGACGAGATGACGAGATGACGAGATGACGAGATGACGCGATGACGAGATGACGAGATGACGAGATGACGAGATGACGAGATGACGAGATGACGAGATGACGAGATGACGAGATGATGAGATGACGAGATAACGAGGTGACCAGATGACCAGATGACCAGATGACCAGATGACCAGATGTCGAGATGACGAGTTGACGAGATGACGAGATGACCAGATCACCAGATCACCAGATCACCAGATGACCAGATGACCAGATGACCAGATGACGAGATGACGAGATGACGAGATGACGAGATGACGAGATGACGAGATGACGAGATGACGAGATGACGAAATTACGAGATGACGAGATGACGAGATGACGAGATGACGAGATGACGAGATAACGAGATGACGAGATAACTAGATTACGAGATGACGAGATGCCGAGATAACGGAAGACGAGATGACGAGATGATGAGACGACGAGATGACCAGATGACCAGATGACTGGATGACCAGATGTCGAGATGACGAGTTGACGAGATGACGAGATGAAGAGATGACCAGTTGACCAGATGACCAGATGACCAGATGACCGGATGACGAGATGACGAGATGACGAGATATTTAGATAACCGGATGACGAGATGACGAGATGACGAGATGACCGAAGACGAGATGACGAGATGACGAGATGACGAGATGACGAGATGACGAGATGACGAGATGACGAGATGACAAGATGACCAGATGACCGGAGAACCAGATGACCAGATGACCAGATAACCAGATGACCAGGTGACCAGATGACCAGATGACCAGATGACCAGGTGACCAGATGACCAGATGACCAGATGACCAGATGTCGAGATGACGAGTTGACGAGATGACGAGATGACCAGATGACCAGATGACCAGATGACCAGATGACCAGATGACCATATGACCAGATGACAATATGACCAGATGACCAGATGACCAGATGACCAGATGACGAGATGACGAGATGACGAGATGACGTGATGCCGAGATGACAAAATGACGAGATGACGAGATGACCAGATGACCAGGTGAATAGATGACCGGATGACGAGATGACGAGATGACGAGATGAAGAGATGACGAGATGACGAGATGACGAGATGACGAGATGACGAGATGACGAGATGACGAGATGACGAGATGACGAGATGACGAGATGACGAGATGACGAGATGACGAGATGACGAGGTGACGAGATGACGAGATAACTAGATAACTAGATAACCGGATGACGAGATGACGAGATGACGAAATGACGGAAGACGAGATGACGAGATGACGAGATGACGAGATGACGAGATGACGAGATGACGAGGTGACGAGATGACGAGATAACTAGATAACTAGATAACCGGATGACGAGATGACGAGATGACGAGATGACGGAAGACGAGATGACGAGATGACGAGATGACGAGATGACGAGACGACAAGGTGACCAGATGACCACATGACTAGATTACCAGATGACCGGATGACCAGACGACCAGATGACCGGATGATCAGATGACCAGATGACCAAATGACCAGATGACGAGATGACGAGATGACCAGACTTCGAGATGACGAGATGACAAGATAACGACGAGAAGACAAGATGACGGGATGACCAGATGAACAGATGACCAGATGACCAGATGACCGAAAGACTAGATGACCAGATGAACAGATGACCAGATGACCAGATGACCATATGACCAGATGACCAGATGACCAGATGACCAGATGACGAGATGACGAGATGACGAGATGACGAGATGACGAGATGACGAGATGACGAAATGACGAGATGACGAGATGACGAGATGACGAGGTGACGAGATGACGAGATGACGCGATGACGTGATGACGAGATGACCAGATGACCAGATGAATAGATGACAGGATGACGAGATGACGAGATTACGAGATGACGAGATGACGAGATGACGAGATAACGAGATGACGAGATGACGAGATGACGAGATGACGAGATGACGAGATGACGAGATGACGAGATGACGAGATGACGAGATGACGAGATGACGAGATGACGAGATGACGAGATGACGAGATGACGAGATGACGAGATGACGAGATGACGAGATGACGAGGTGACGAGATGACGAGGTGACGAGATGACGAGATGACGAGGTGACGAGATGACGAGATGACGAGATGACGAGATAACTAGATAACTAGATAACTAGATATCCGGATGACGAGATGACGAGATGATGGAAGACGAGATGACGAGATGACGAGATGACGAGACGACAAGGTGACCAGATGACCAGATGACCAGATTACCAGATGACCGGATGACCAGATGACCAGATGACCGGATGATCAGATGACCAGATGACCAAATGACCAGATGACGAGATGATGAGATGACCAGACTACGAGATGACGAGATGACAAGATAACGACAAGAAGACAAGATGATGAGATGACCAAATGAACAGATGACCAGATGACCAGATGACCGAAAGACCAGATGACCAGATGAACAGATGACCAGATGACCAGATGACCAGATAACCAGTTGACCAGTTGACCAGATGACGAAATGACGAAATGAGGAGATGACCAGATGACCAGATGACCAGATGACCAGATGACCAGATGACCAGATGACCAGATGACCAGATGACCAGGTGACCAGATGACCAGATGACCAGATGACCAGATGACTAGTTGACCAGATGTTGAGATGGATAGATGACCGGATGACGAGATGACGAGATGACGAAATGACGAGATGACGAGATGACGGGATGACGAGATGACGAGATGACAAGATGACGAGATGACAAGATGACGAGATGACGAGATGACGAGATGACGAGATGACGAGATGACGGAAGACGAGATGACGAGATGACGAGATGACGAGATGACGAGATGACGGGATGACGAGATGACGAGATGACGAGATGACGAGATGACGAGATGACGAGGTGACGAGATGACGAGATGACGAGATAACTAGATAACTAGATAACCGGATGACGAGATGACGAGATGACGAGATGACGAGATGACGGAAGACGAGATGACGAGATGACGAGATGACGAGACGACAAGGTGACCAGATGACCAGATGACTAGATTACCAGATGACCGGATGACCAGACGACCAGATGACCGGATGATCAGATGACCAGATGACCAAATGACCAGATGACGAGATGACGAGATGACCAGACTACGAGATGACGAGATGACAAGATAACGACGAGAAGACAAGATGACGAGATGACCAGATGAACAGATGACCAGATGACCAGATGACCGAAAGACTAGATGACCAGATGAACAGATGACCAGATGACCATATGACCAGATGACCAGATGACCAGATGACCAGATGACGAGATGACGAGATGACGAGATGACCAGATGACGAGATGACGAGATGACGAAATGACGAGATGACGAGATGACGAGATGACGAGGTGACGAGATGACGAGATGACGCGATGACGCGATGACGTGATGACGAGATGACCAGATGACCAGATGAATAGATGACAGGATGACGAGATGACGAGATTACGAGATGACGAGATGACGAGATTACGAGATAACGGGATGACGAGATGACGAGATGACGAGATGACGAGATGACGAGATGACGAGATGACGAGATGACGAGATGACGAGATGACGAGATGACGAGATGACGAGATGACGAGATGACGAGGTGACGAGATGACGAGGTGACGAGATGACGAGATGACGAGGTGACGAGATGACGAGATGACGAGATAACTAGATAACTAGATAACCGGATGACGAGATGACGAGATGACGAGATGATGGAAGACGAGATGACGAGATGACGAGATGACGAGACGACAAGGTGACCAGATGACCAGATGACCAGATTACCAGATGACCGGATGACCAGATGACCAGATGACCGGATGATCAGATGAATAGATGACCAAATGACCAGATGACGAGATGATGAGATGACCAGACTACGAGATGACGAGATGACAAGATAACGACAAGAAGACAAGATGATGAGATGACCAAATGAACAGATGACCAGATGACCAGATGACCGAAAGACCAGATGACCAGATGAACAGATGACCAGATGACCAGATGACCAGATAACCCGTTGACCAGTTGACCAGATGACTAAATGACGAAATGAGGAGATGACCAGATGAACAGATGACCAGATGACCAGATGACCAGATGACCAGATGACCAGATGACCAGATGACCAGATGACCAGATGACCAGGTGACCAGATGACCAGATGACCAGATGACTAGTTGACCAGATGTTGAGATGGATAGATGACCGGATGACGAGATGACGAGATGACGAAATGACGAGATGACGAGATGACGGGATGACGAGATGACGAGATGACAAGATGACGAGATGACAAGATGACGAGATGACGAGATGACGAGATGACGAGATGACGAGATGACGGAAGACGAGATGACGAGATGACGAGATGACGAGATGACAGGATGACGAGATGACGAGATGACGAGATGACGAGATAACAAGGTGATCAGATGACCAGATGACCAGATGACCAGATGTCGAGATGACGAGATGACGAGATGACTAGATGACGAGATGACGAGATGACGGGATGACGAGATGACGAGATGACGCGAAGACGAGATGACGAGATGACGAGATGACGAGATGACGAGATGACGAGATGACGAGATGACGAGATGACGAGATGACGAGATGACGAGATGACGAGATAACGAGATGACGAGATAACTAGATTACGAGATGACGAGATGCCGAGATAACGGAAGACGAGATGACGAGATGATGAGACGACGAGATGACCAGATGACCAGATGACCAGATGACCAGACGACCAGATGACCAGATGACCAGATGACCAGATGAACAGATGACCAGATAACCAGATGACCAGATGACCAGATGACCAGATGACCGGATGACCAGATGACCAGATGATCAGATGACCAGATGACCTGATAACCAGATGACCAGATGACCAGATGACCAGATGACGAGATGACGAGATGACGAGATGACGAGATGACGAGATAACGAGATGACGAAATGACGAGATGACGAGATGACGAGATGACGAGGTGACGAGATGACGAGATGACGCGATGACGAGATGACGATATGACCAGATGACCAGGTGAATAGATGACCGGATGACGAGATGACGAGATGACGAGATGACGAGATGACGAGATGACGAGATGACGAGATGACGAGATGACGAGGTGACGAGATGACGAGATGACGAGATAACTAGATAACTAGATAACCGGATGACGAGATGACGAGATGACGAGATGACGAGATGACGGAAGACGAGATGACGAGATGACGAGATGATGAGATGACCAGATGACCAGTTGACCATATGACCAGATGACCAGATGACCAGATGACCAGATGACCAGATGACCAGATAACCAGATGAGTACATGAACAGATGACGAGATAACCAGATGACCAGATAAGCAGATAACCAGATGACCAGATGACCAGATGAGCAGATGACCAGATGAACAGATGACCAAATAACGGTATGACGAGAAGACGAGATGATGAGATGACGAGATGATGAGATGACGAGATGATGACGAGAAGACGAGATGATGAGTTGACCATATGACCAGATGACCAGATGACGAGATGACCAGATGACCAGATGACCAGATGACCAGATGACCAGATGACTACATGAACAGATGAGGATATAACCAGATGACCAGATGAGCAGATGAGCAGATGACCAGATGACCAGATGACCAGATGACCAGATGACCAGATGACCAGATGACGAGATGACGAGATGACGAGATGCCGAGATGACGAAATGACGAGATGACGAGATGACGAGATGACGAGGTGACGAGATGACGAGATGACGCGATGACGAGATGACGATATGACCAGATGACCAGGTGAATAGATGACCGGATGACGAGATGACGAGATGACGAGATGACGAGATGACGAGATGACGAGATGACGAGATGACGAGATGACGAGATGACGAGATGACGAGATGACGAGATGACGAGATGACGAGATGACGAGGTGACGAGATGACGAGATGACGAGATGACGAGATGACGAGATGACGAGATGACGAGATGACGAGATGACGAGATGACGAGGTGACGAGATGACGAGATGACGAGATAACTAGATAACTAGATAACCGGATGACGAGATGACGAGATGACGAGATGACGAGATGACGGAAGACGAGATGACGAGATGACGAGATGACGAGATGACGAGACGACAAGGTGACCAGATGACCAGATGACTAGATTACCAGATGACCGGATGACCAGACGACCAGATGACCGGATGATCAGATGACCAGATGACCAAATGACCAGATGACGAGATGACGAGATGACCAGACTACGAGATGACGAGATGACAAGATAACGACGAGAAGACAAGATGACGAGATGACCAGATGAACAGATGACCAGATGACCAGATGACCGAAAGACTAGATGACCAGATGAACAGATGACCAGATGACCATATGACCAGATGACCAGATGACCAGATGACCAGATGACGAGATGACGAGATGACGAGATGACGAGATGACGAGATGACGAGATGACGAAATGACGAGATGACGAGATGACGAGATGACGAGGTGACGAGATGACGAGATGACGCGATGACGCGATGACGTGATGACGAGATGACCAGATGACCAGATGAATAGATGACAGGATGACGAGATGACGAGATTACGAGATGACGAGATGACGAGATTACGAGATAACGGGATGACGAGATGACGAGATGACGAGATGACGAGATGACGAGATGACGAGATGACGAGATGACGAGATGACGAGATGACGAGATGACGAGATGACGAGATGACGAGGTGACGAGATGACGAGGTGACGAGATGACGAGATGACGAGGTGACGAGATGACGAGATGACGAGATAACTAGATAACTAGATAACCGGATGACGAGATGACGAGATGACGAGATGATGGAAGACGAGATGACGAGATGACGAGATGACGAGACGACAAGGTGACCAGATGACCAGATGACCAGATTACCAGATGACCGGATGACCAGATGACCAGATGACCGGATGATCAGATGAATAGATGACCAAATGACCAGATGACGAGATGATGAGATGACCAGACTACGAGATGACGAGATGACAAGATAACGACAAGAAGACAAGATGATGAGATGACCAAATGAACAGATGACCAGATGACCAGATGACCGAAAGACCAGATGACCAGATGAACAGATGACCAGATGACCAGATGACCAGATAACCCGTTGACCAGTTGACCAGATGACTAAATGACGAAATGAGGAGATGACCAGATGAACAGATGACCAGATGACCAGATGACCAGATGACCAGATGACCAGATGACCAGATGACCAGATGACCAGATGACCAGGTGACCAGATGACCAGATGACCAGATGACTAGTTGACCAGATGTTGAGATGGATAGATGACCGGATGACGAGATGACGAGATGACGAAATGACGAGATGACGAGATGACGGGATGACGAGATGACGAGATGACAAGATGACGAGATGACAAGATGACGAGATGACGAGATGACGAGATGACGAGATGACGAGATGACGGAAGACGAGATGACGAGATGACGAGATGACGAGATGACAGGATGACGAGATGACGAGATGACGAGATGACGAGATAACAAGGTGATCAGATGACCAGATGACCAGATGACCAGATGTCGAGATGACGAGATGACGAGATGACTAGATGACGAGATGACGAGATGACGGGATGACGAGATGACGAGATGACGCGAAGACGAGATGACGAGATGACGAGATGACGAGATGACGAGATGACGAGATGACGAGATGACGAGATGACGAGATGACGAGATGACGAGATGACGAGATAACGAGATGACGAGATAACTAGATTACGAGATGACGAGATGCCGAGATAACGGAAGACGAGATGACGAGATGATGAGACGACGAGATGACCAGATGACCAGATGACCAGATGACCAGACGACCAGATGACCAGATGACCAGATGACCAGATGAACAGATGACCAGATAACCAGATGACCAGATGACCAGATGACCAGATGACCGGATGCCCAGATGACCAGATGATCAGATGACCAGATGACCTGATAACCAGATGACCAGATGACCAGATGACCAGATGACCAGATGACGAGATGACGAGATGACGAGATGACGAGATGACGAGATGACGAAATGACGAGATGACGAGATGACGAGATGACGAGGTGACGAGATGACGAGATGACGCGATGACGAGATGACGATATGACCAGATGACCAGGTGAATAGATGACCGGATGCCGAGATGACGAGATGACGAGATGACGAGATGACGAGATGACGAGATGACGAGATGACGAGATAACGAGGTGACGAGATGACGAGATGACGAGATAACTAGATAACTAGATAACCGGATGACGAGATGACGAGATGACGAGATGACGAGATGACGGAAGACGAGATGACGAGATGACGAGATGATGAGATGACCAGATGACCAGTTGACCATATGACCAGATGACCAGATGACCAGATGACCAGATGACCAGATGACCAGATAACCAGATGAGTACATGAACAGATGACGAGATAACCAGATGACCAGATAAGCAGATAACCAGATGACCAGATGACCAGATGACCAGATGACCAGATGAACAGATGACCAAATAACGGTATGACGAGAAGACGAGATGATGAGATGACGAGATGATGACGAGAAGACGAGATGATGAGATGACCAGATGACCAGTTGACCATATGACCAGATGACCAGATGACGAGATGACCAGATGACCAGATGACCAGATGACCAGATGACCAGATGACTACATGAACAGATGAGGATATAACCAGATGACCAGATGAGCAGATGAGCAGATGACCAGATGACCAGATGACCAGATGACCAGATGACGAGATGACGAGATGACGAGATGCCGAGATGACGAAATGACGAGATGACGAGATGACGAGATGACGAGGTGACGAGATGACGAGATGACGCGATGACGAGATGACGATATGACCAGATGACCAGGTGAATAGATGACCGGATGACGAGATGACGAGATGACGAGATGACGAGATGACGAGATGACGAGATGACGAGATGACGAGATGACGAGATGACGAGATGACGAGATGACGAGATGACGAGATGACGAGATGACGAGATGACGAGATGACGAGATGACGAGATGACGAGATGACGAGGTGACGAGATGACGAGATGACGAGATAACTAGATAACTAGATAACCGGATGACGAGATGACGAGATGACGAGATGACGAGATGACGGAAGACGAGATGACGAGATGACGAGATGACGAGATGACGAGACGACAAGGTGACCAGATGACCAGATGACTAGATTACCAGATGACCGGATGACCAGACGACCAGATGACCGGATGATCAGATGACCAGATGACCAAATGACCAGATGACGAGATGACGAGATGACCAGACTACGAGATGACGAGATGACAAGATAACGACGAGAAGACAAGATGACGAGATGACCAGATGAACAGATGACCAGATGACCAGATGACCGAAAGACTAGATGACCAGATGAACAGATGACCAGATGACCATATGACCAGATGACCAGATGACCAGATGACCAGATGACGAGATGACGAGATGACGAGATGACGAGATGACGAGATGACGAGATGACGAAATGACGAGATGACGAGATGACGAGATGACGAGGTGACGAGATGACGAGATGACGCGATGACGCGATGACGTGATGACGAGATGACCAGATGACCAGATGAATAGATGACAGGATGACGAGATGACGAGATTACGAGATGACGAGATGACGAGATTACGAGATAACGGGATGACGAGATGACGAGATGACGAGATGACGAGATGACGAGATGACGAGATGACGAGATGACGAGATGACGAGATGACGAGATGACGAGATGACGAGATGACGAGATGACGAGGTGACGAGATGACGAGGTGACGAGATGACGAGATGACGAGGTGACGAGATGACGAGATGACGAGATAACTAGATAACTAGATAACCGGATGACGAGATGACGAGATGACGAGATGATGGAAGACGAGATGACGAGATGACGAGATGACGAGATGACGAGATGACGAGATGACGAGATGACGAGATGACGAGATGACGAGATGACGAGATGACGAGATGACGAGATGACGAGATGACGAGATGACGAGATGACGAGATGACGAGATGACGAGATGACGAGATGACGAGATGACGAGATGACGAGGTGACGAGATGACGAGATGACGAGATAACTAGATAACCGGATGACGAGATGACGAGATGACGAGATGACGAGATGACGGAAGACGAGATGACGAGATGACGAGATGACGAGACGACAAGGTGACCAGATGACCAGATGACTAGATTACCAGATGACCGGATGACCAGACGACCAGATGACCGGATGATCAGATGACCAGATGACCAAATGACCAGATGACGAGATGACGAGATGACCAGACTACGAGATGACGAGATGACAAGATAACGACGAGAAGACAAGATGACGAGATGACCAGATGAACAGATGACCAGATGACCAGATGACCGGAAGACTAGATGACCAGATGAACAGATGACCAGATGACCATATGACCAGATGACCAGATGACCAGATGACCAGATGACGAGATGACGAGATGACGAGATGACGAGATGACGAGATGACGAGGTGACGAGATGACGAGGTGACGAGATGACGAGATGACGAGGTGACGAGATGACGAGATGACGAGATAACTAGATAACTAGATAACCGGATGACGAGATGACGAGATGACGAGATGATGGAAGACGAGATGACGAGATGATGAGATGACGAGACGACAAGGTGACCAGATGACCAGATGACCAGATTACCAGATGACCGGATGACCAGATGACCAGATGACTGGATGATCAGATGAATAGATGACCAAATGACCAGATGACGAGGTGATGAGATGACCAGACTACGAGATGACGAGATGACAAGATAACGACAAGAAGACAAGATGATGAGATGACCAAATGAACAGATGACCAGATGACCAGATGACCGAAAGACCAGATGACCAGATGAACAGATGACCAGATGACCAGATGACCAGATAACCAGTTGACCAGTTGACCAGATGACGAAATGACGAAATGAGGAGATGACCAGATGAACAGATGACCAGATGACCAGATGACCAGATGACCAGATGACCAGATGACCAGATGACCAGATGACCAGATGACCAGGTGACCAGATGACCAGATGACCAGATGACCAGATGACTAGTTGACCAGATGTTGAGATGGATAGATGACCGGATGACGAGATGACGAGATGACGAAATGACGAGATGACGAGATGACGGGATGACGAGATGACGAGATGACAAGATGACGAGATGACAAGATGACGAGATGACGAGATGACGAGATGACGAGATGACGAGATGACGGAAGACGAGATGACGAGATGACGAGATGACGAGATGACGGGATGACGAGATGACGAGATGACGAGATGACGAGATAACAAGGTGATCAGATGACCAGATGACCAGATGACCAGATGACCAGATGTCGAGATGACGAGATGACGAGATGACTAGATGACGAGATGACGAGATGACGGGATGACGAGATGACGAGATGACGCGAAGACGAGATGACGAGATGACGAGATGACGAGATGACGAGATGACGAGATGACGAGATGACGAGATGACGAGATGACGAGATGACGAGATAACGAGATGACGAGATAACTAGATTACGAGATGACGAGATGCCGAGATAACGGAAGACGAGATGACGAGATGATGAGACGACGAGATGACCAGATGACCAGATGACCAGATGACCAGACGACCAGATGACCAGATGACCAGATGACTAGATGAACAGATGACCAGATAACCAGATGACCAGATGACCAGATGACCAGATGACCGGATGACCAGATGACCAGATGATCAGATGACCAGATGACCTGATAACCAGATGACCAGATGACCAGATGACCAGATGACCAGATGACGAGATGACGAGATGACGAGATAACGAGATGACGAAATGACGAGATGACGAGATGACGAGATGACGAGGTGACGAGATGACGAGATGACGCGATGACGAGATGACGATATGACCAGATGACCAGGTGAATAGATGACCGGTTGACGAGATGACGAGATGACGAGATGACGAGATGACGAGATGACGAGATGACGAGATGACGAGATGACGAGGTGACGAGATGACGAGATGACGAGATAACTAGATAACTAGATAACCGGATGACGAGATGACGAGATGACGAGATGACGGAAGACGAGATGACGAGATGACGAGATGACGAGATGACGAGACGACAAGGTGACCAGATGACCAGATGACTAGATTACCAGATGACCGGATGACCAGACGACCAGATGACCGGATGATCAGATGACCAGATGACCAAATGACCAGATGACGAGATGACGAGATGACCAGACTACGAGATGACGAGATGACAAGATAACGACGAGAAGACAAGATAACGAGATGACCAGATGAACAGATGACCAGATGACCAGATGACCAGATGACCGAAAGACTAGATGACCAGATGAACAGATGACCAGATGACCATATGACCAGATGACCAGATGACCAGATGACCAGATGACTAGATGACGAGATGACGAGATGACGAGATGACGAGATGACGAGATGACGAAATGACGAGATGACGAGATGACCGGAGAACCAGATGACCAGATGATCAGATAACCAGATGACCAGGTGACCAGATGATTAGATGACCAGATGACCAGGTGACCAGATGACCAGATGACCAGATGACCAGATGTCGAGATGACGAGATGACCAGATGACCAGATGACCAGATCACCAGATGACCAGATGACCATATGACCAGATGACAATATGACCAGATGACCAGATGACCAGATGACCAGATGACGAGATGACGAGATGACGAGATGACGAGATGCCGAGATGACGAAATGACGAGATGACGAGATGACGAGATGACGAGGTGACGAGATGACGAGATGACGTGATGACGAGATGACGATATGACCAGATGACCGGATGACGAGATGACGAGATGACGAGATGACGAGATGACGAGATGACGAGATGACGAGATGACGAGATGACGAGATGACGAGATGACGAGATGACGAGATGACGAGATGACGAGATGACGAGATGACGAGATGACGAGATGACGAGATGACGAGGTGACGAGATGACGAGATGACGAGATAACTAGATAACTAGATAACCGGATGACGAGATGACGAGATGACCAGATGACTAGATTACCAGATGACCGGATGACCAGACGACCAGATGACCGGATGATCAGATGACCAGATGACCAAATGACCAGATGACGAGATGACGAGATGACCAGACTACGAGATGACGAGATGACGAGATGACGAGATGACGAGATGACGAGATGACGAAATGACGAGATGACGAGATGACGAGGTGACGAGATGACGAGATGACGAGGTGTCGAGATGACGAGATGACGCGATGACGCGATGACGTGATGACGAGATGACCAGATGACCAGATGAATAGATGACAGGATGACGAGATGACGAGATTACGAGATGACGAGATTACGAGATTACGAGATGACGAGGTGACGAGATGACGAGATGACGAGATAACTAGATAACTAGATAACCGGATGACGAGATGACGAGATGACGAGATGATGGAAGACGAGATGACGAGATGACGAGACGACAAGGTGACCAGATGACCAGATGACCAGATTACCAGATGACCGGATGACCAGATGACCAGATGACCGGATGATCAGATGAATAGATGACCAAATGACCAGATGACGAGATGATGAGATGACCAGACTACGAGATGACGAGATGGCAAGATAACGACAAGAAGACAAGATGATGAGATGACCAAATGAACAGATGACCAGATGACCAGATGACCGAAAGACCAGATGACCAGATGAACAGATGACCAGATGAGCAGATGACCAGATAACCAGTTGACCAGTTGACCAGATGACGAAATGACGAAATGAGGAGATGACCAGATGAACAGATGACCAGATGACCAGATGACCAGATGACCAGATGACCAGATGACCAGATGACCAGGTGACCAGATGACCAGATGACCAGATGACCAGATGACTAGTTGACCAGATGTTGAGATGGATAGATGACCGGATGACGAGATGACGAGATGACGAAATGACGAGATGACGAGATGACGAGATGACGAGATGACGAGATGACGAGATGACGAGATAACGAGATGACGAGACGACGAGATGACGAGATGACGAGATGACGAGATGACGAGATGACGAGATGACGAGATGACGAGATGACGAGATGACGAGATGACGAGATGACGAGATGACGAGGTGACGAGATGACGAGATGACGAGATAACTAGATAACTAGATGACCGGATGACGAGATGACGAGATGACGAGATGACGAGATGACGGAAGACGAGATGACGAGATGACGAGATGACGAGATGACGAGACGACAAGGTGACCAGATGACCAGATGACCAGATTACCAGATGACCGGATGAGCAGACGACCAGATGACCGGATGATCAGATGACCAGATGACCAAATGACCAGATGACGAGATGACGAGATGACAAGATAACGACGAGAAGACAAGATGACGAGATGACCAGATGAACAGATGACCAGATGACCAGATGACCGAAAGACTAGATGACCAGATGAACAGATGACCAGATGACCATATGACCAGATGACCAGATGACCAGATGACCAGATGACGAGATGACGAGATGACGAGATGACGAGATGACGAGATGACGAGATGACGAAATGACGAGATGACGAGATGACGAGATGACGAGGTGACGAGATGACCAAATGACCAGATGACGAGATGACGAGATGACCAGACTACGAGATGCCGAGATGACAAGATAACGACGAGAAGACAAGATGACGGGATGACCAGATGAACAGATGACCAGATGACCAGATGACCGAAAGACTAGATGACCAGATGAACAGATGACCAGATGACCAGATGACCAGATGACCAGGTGACCAGATGACCAGATGACCAGATGACCAGATGACTAGTTGACCAGATGTTGAGATGGATAGATGAACGGATGACGAGATGACGAGATGACAAGATAACGACGAGAAGACAAGATGACGAGATGACCAGATGAACAGATGACCAGATGACCAGATGACCGAAAGACTAGATGACCAGATGAACAGATGACCAGATGACCATATGACCAGATGACCAGATGACCAGATAACCAGATGACCAGAAGACCAGATGACCACATGACCAGATAACGAGATAAACAGATGACCGGATGACGAGATGAAGAGATGACGAGATGACGAGATGACGAGATGACGAGATGACGAGATGACGCGATGACGAGATGACGAGATGACGAGATGACGAGATGACGAGATGACGAGATGACGAGATAACGAGATGACGAGATAACTAGATTACGAGATGACGAGATGCCGAGATAACGGAAGACGAGATGACGAGATGATGAGACGACGAGATGACCAGATGACCAGATGACTGGATGACCAGATGTCGAGATGACGAATTGACGAGATGACGAGATGAAGAGATGACCAGTTGACCAGATGACCAGATGACCAGATGACCGGATGACGAGATGACGAGATGACGAGATATTTAGATAACCGGATGACGAGATGACGAGATGACGAGATGACCGAAGACGAGATGACGAGATGACGAGATGACGAGATGACGAGATGACGAGATGACGAGATGACGAGATGACAAGATGACCAGATGACCGGAGAACCAGATGACCAGATGACCAGATAACCAGATGACCAGGTGACCAGATGACCAGATGACCAGATGACCAGGTGACCAGATGACCAGATGACCAGATGACCAGATGTCGAGATGACGAGTTGACGAGATGACGAGATGACCAGATGACCAGATGACCAGATGACCAGATGACCAGATGACCATATGACCAGATGACAATATGACCAGATGACCAGATGACCAGATGACCAGATGACGAGATGACGAGATGACGAGATGACGAGATGCCGAGATGACAAAATGACGAGATGACGAGATGACCAGATGACCAGGTGAATAGATGACCGGATGACGAGATGACGAGATGACGAGATGAAGAGATGACGAGATGACGAGATGACGAGATGACGAGATGACGAGATGACGAGATGACGAGATGACGAGATGACGAGATGACGAGATGACGAGATGACGAGATGACGAGGTGACGAGATGACGAGATAACTAGATAACTAGATAACCGGATGACGAGATGACGAGATGACGAAATGACGGAAGACGAGATGACGAGATGACGAGATGACGAGATGACGAGATGACGAGATGACGAGGTGACGAGATGACGAGATAACTAGATAACTAGATAACCGGATGACGAGATGACGAGATGACGAGATGACGGAAGACGAGATGACGAGACGACGAGATGACGAGATGACGAGACGACAAGGTGACCAGATGACCACATGACTAGATTACCAGATGACCGGATGACCAGACGACCAGATGACCGGATGATCAGATGACCAGATGACCAAATGACCAGATGACGAGATGACGAGATGACCAGACTTCGAGATGACGAGATGACAAGATAACGACGAGAAGACAAGATGACGGGATGACCAGATGAACAGATGACCAGATGACCAGATGACCGAAAGACTAGATGACCAGATGAACAGATGACCAGATGACCAGATGACCATATGACCAGATGACCAGATGACCAGATGACGAGATGACGAGATGACGAGATGACAAGATGACGAGATGACGAGATGACGAGATGACGAGATGACGAGATGACGGAAGACGAGATGACGGAAGACGAGATGACGAGATGACGAGATGACGAGATGACGGGATGACGAGATGACGAGATGACGAGATGACGAGATAACAAGGTGATCAGATGACCAGATGACCAGATGACCAGATGAACAGATGTCGAGATGACGAGTTGACGAGATGACGAGATGACCAGATGACCAGATGACCAGATGACCAGATCACCAGATCACCAGATGACCAGATGACCAGATGACCAGATGACGAGATGACGAGATGACGAGATGACGAGATGACGAGATGACGAGATGACGAAATGACAAGATGACGAGATGACGAGATGACGAGGTGACGAGATGACGAGATGACGCGATGACGAGATGACCAGATGAATAGATGACAGGATGACGAGATGACGAGATGACGAGACGACGAGATGACGAAATGACGAGATGACGAGATGACGAGATGACGCGATGATGACCAGATGACCGCAGGACCAGATGACCAGATGACTAGATGAACAGATGACCAGATAACCAGATGACCAGATGACCAGATGACCACATGACCAGATAACGAGATAACCAGATGACCGGATGACGAGATGAAGAGATGACGAGATGACGAGATGACGAGATGACGAGATGACGAGATGACGAGATGACAAGGTGACCAGATGACCAGATTACCCGATTACCAGATGACCGGATGACCGGATGACCAGATGACGAGATGACCGGATGATCAGATGACCAGATGACCAAATGACCAGATGACGAGATGACGAGATGACGAGATCACGAGATGACCAGACTACGAGATGCCGAGATGACAAGATAATGACGAGAAGACAAGATTACGAGATGACCAGATGAACAGATGACCAGATGACCAGATGACCGGAAGACCAGATGACCAGATGAACAGATGACCAGATGACCAGATGACCAGATACCCAGTTGCCCAGATGACCAAATGACCAGATGACCAGATGACCAGGTGACCAGATGTCCAGATGACCAGATGACCAGATGACTAGATGACCACATGTCGAGATGACGAGTTGACGAGATGACGAGATGACGAGATGACCAGATGACCTGATGACCAGATGACCAGATGAATAGATGACCGGATGACGAGATGACGAGTTGACGAGATGACGAGATGACGAGATGTCGAGATGACGAGATGAAGAGATGACGAGATGACGAGATGACGAGATGACGAGATGACGAGATGACAAGATGACGCGATGACGAGATGACGAGATGACGAAATGACGAGATGACGAGATGACGAGATGACGGGATGACGAGATGACGAGATGACGAGATGACGAGATAACAAGGTGATCAGATGACCAGATGACCAGATGACCAGATGAACAGATGTCGAGATGACGAGTTGACGTGATGACGAGATGACCAGATCACCAGATCACCAGATCACCAGATCACCAGATCACCAGATGACCAGATGACCAGATGACCAGATGACCAGATGACGAGATGACGAGATGACGAGATGACGAGATGACGAGATGACGAAATGACAAGATGACGAGATGACGAGATGACGAGGTGACGAGATGACGAGATGACGCGATGACGAGATGACCAGATGAATAGATGACAGGATGACGAGATGACGAGATGACGAGACGACGAGATGACGAAATGACGAGATGACGAGATGACGAGATGACGCGATGATGACCAGATGACCGCAGGACCAGATTACCAGATGACTAGATGAACAGATGACCAGATAACCAGATGACCAGATGACCAGATGACCACATGACCAGATAACGAGATAACCAGATGACCGGATGAAGAGATGAAGAGATGACGAGATGACGAGATGACGAGATGACGAGATGACGAGATGACGAGATGACGCGAAGACGAGATGACGAGATGACGAGATGACGAGATGACGAGATGACGGAAGACGAGATGACGAGATGACGAGATGACAAGGTGACCAGATGACCAGATTACCCGATTACCAAATGACCGGATGACCGGATGACCAGATGACGAGATGACCGGATGATCAGATGACCAGATGACCAAATGACCAGATGACGAGATGACGAGATGACGAGATGACGAGATGACCAGACTACGAGATGCCGAGATGACAAGATAATGACGAGAAGACAAGATTACGAGATGACCAGATGAACAGATGACCAGATGACCAGATGACCGGAAGACCAGATGACCAGATGAACAGATGACCGGATGACCAGATGACCAGATAACCAGTTGACCAGATGACCAAATGACCAGATGACCAGATGACCAGGTGACCAGATGTCCAGATGACCAGATGACCAGATGACTAGATGACCACATGTCGAGATGACGAGTTGACGAGATGACGAGATGACGAGATGACCAGATGACCTGATGACCAGATGACCAGATGAATAGATGACCGGATGACGAGATGACGAGTTGACGAGATGACGAGATGACGAGATGTCGAGATGACGAGATGAAGAGATGACGAGATGACGAGATGACGAGATGACGAGATGACGAGATGACGAGATGACGAGATGACAAGATGACGCGATGACGAGATGACGAGATGACGAAATGACGAGATGACGAGATAACGAGGTAACCTGATGACGAGATGACGAGATGACTAGATGACGAGATGACGAGAAAACTAGATAACTAGATAACCGGATGACGAGATGACGAGATGACGAGATGACGAGATGATGACCAGATGACCAGATGACCAGATGACCAGATGATCAGATGATTAGATGACCAAATAACGGGATGACGAGAAGACGAGATGATGAGATGACGAGATGATGACGAGAAGACGAGATGATGAGATGACCAGATGACCAGTTGACCATATGACCAGATGGCCAGATGACCAGATGACCAGATGACCAGATGACCAGATGACCAGATGACCAGATGACCAGATAACCAGATGAGTACATGAACAGATGACGAGATAACCAGATGACCAGATAAGCAGATGACCAGATGACCAGATGACCAGATGACCAGATGACCAGATGAACAGATGACCAAATAACGGTATGACGAGAAGACGAGATGATGAGATGACGAGATGATGACGAGAAGACGAGATGATGAGATGACCAGATGACCAGTTGACTATATGACCAGATGACCAGATGACGAGATGACCAGATGACCAGATGACCTGATGACCAGATGACCAGATGACCAGATGAATAGATGACCGGATGACGAGATGACGAGATGACGAGATGACGAGATGACGAGATGACAAGATGATGACCAGATGACCAGATGACCAGATGATCAGATGATCAGATGACCAGATGACCGGATAACCAGATGACCAGATGACCAGATGACCAGGTGACGAGATGACGAGATGACCAGATGACCAAAGAACGAGATGACGAGAAGACGAGATGATGACGAGAAGACGAGATGACCAGACGAGCGGATGAACAGATGACCAGATGACCAGATGACCAGATGACCAGATGACCAGGTGACCAGATGACCAGATGACCAGATGACCAGATGACCAGATGACCAGATGACCAGATGACCAGATGACCAGATGACCAGATGACCAGATGACCAGATGACCAGATGACCAGATGACCAGACGATGACGAGATGACGAGATGCCGAGATGACAAAATGACGAGATGACGAGATGACGAGATGACGAGGTGACGAGATGACGAGATGACGCGATGACGAGATGACGAGATGACGAGATGACCAGGTGAATAGATGACCGGATGACGAGATGACGAGATGACGAGATGACGAGATGACGAGATGACGAGATGACGAGATAACGAGATGACGAGACGACGAGATGACGAGATGACGAGATGACGAGATGACGAGATGACGAGATGACGAGAAGACGAGATGATGAGATGACCAGATGACCAGTTGACCATATGACCAGATGACCAGATGACCAGATGACCAGATGACCAGATAACCAGATGAGTACATGAACAGATGACGAGATAACCAGATGACCAGATAAGCAGATGACCAGATGACCAGATGACCAGATGACCAGATGACCAGATGAACAGATGACCAAATAACGGTATGACGAGAAGACGAGATGATGAGATGACGAGATGATGACGAGAAGACGAGATGATGAGATGACCAGATGACCAGTTGACTATATGACCAGATGACCAGATGACGAGATGACCAGATGACCAGATGACCAGATGACCAGATGACCAGATGACTACATGAGCAGATGAGCAGATGACCAGATGACCAGATGACCAGATGACCAGATGACCAGATGACCAGATGACCAGATGACCAGATGACGAGATGACGAGATGACGAGATGACGAAATGACGAGATGACGAGATGACGAGATGACGAGATGACGAGGTGACGAGATAATAAGATGACGAGATGACGAGATGACGAGATGACGAGATGACGCGATGACGAGATGACGAGATAACCGGATAACCAGATGACCAGATGAACAGATGACCAAATGACCAGGTGACGAGATAACCAGATGACCAGATGACCAGATGACCAAATGACCAGGTGACGAGATGACCAGATGACCCGATGACCAAATAACGAGATGACGAGAAGACGAGATGACTAGATGACGAGATGACCAGATGACCTGATGACCAGATGAACAGATGACCAAATGACCAGGTGACGAGATGACCAGATGACCCGATGACCAAATAACGAGATGACGAGAAGACGAGATGACGAGATGACGAGATGACCAGATGACCTGATGACCAGATGACCAGATGACCAGATGAATAGATGACCGGATGACGAGATGACGAGATGACGAGATGACGAGATGACGAGATGACGAGATGACGAGATGACAAGATGATGACCAGATGACCAGATGACCAGATGATCAGATGATCAGATGACCAGATGACCGGATAACCAGATGACCAGATGACCAGATGACCAGGTGACGAGATGACCAGATAACCAGATGACCAAATAACGAGATGACGAGAAGACGAGATGACCAGACGAGCGGATGAACAGATGACCAGATGACCAGATGACCAGATGACCAGATGACCAGGTGACAAGATGACCAGATGACCAGATGACCAGATGACCAGATGACCAGATGACCAGATGACCAGATGACCAGATGACCAGATGACCAGATGACCAGACGATGACGAGATGACGAGATGCCGAGATGACAAAATGACGAGATGACGAGATGACGAGGTGACGAGATGACGAGATGACGCGATGACGAGATGACGAGATGAAGAGATGACCAGGTGAATAGATGACCGGATGACGAGATGACGAGATGACGAGATGACGGGATGACGAGATGACGAGATGACGAGATGACGAGATGACGAGATAACAAGGTGATCAGATGACCAGATCACCAGATGACCAGATGAACAGATGTCGAGATGACGAGTTGACGTGATGACGAGATGACCAGATCACCAGATCACCAGATGACCAGATGACCAGATGACCAGATGACCAGATGACCAGATGACCAGATGACGAGATGACGAGATGACGAGATGACGAGATGACGAGATGACGAAATGACAAGATGACGAGATGACGAGATGACGAGGTGACGAGATGACGAGATGACGCGATGACGAGATGACCAGATGAATAGATGACAGGATGACGAGATGACGAGATGACGAGACGACGAGATGACGAAATGACGAGATGACGAGATGACGAGATGACGCGATGATGACCAGATGACCGCAGGACCAGATTACCAGATGACTAGATGAACAGATGACCAGATAACCAGATGACCAGATGACCAGATGACCACATGACCAGATAACGAGATAACCAGATGACCGGATGACGAGATGAAGAGATGACGAGATGACGAGATGACGAGATGACGAGATGACGAGATGACGAGATGACGCGAAGACGAGATGACGAGATGACGAGATGACGAGATGACGAGATGACGGAAGACGAGATGACGAGATGACGAGATGACAAGGTGACCAGATGACCAGATTACCCGATTACCAAATGACCGGATGACCGGATGACCAGATGACGAGATGACCGGATGATCAGATGACCAGATGACCAAATGACCAGATGACGAGATGACGCGATGACGAGATGACGAGATGACCAGACTACGAGATGCCGAGATGACAAGATAATGACGAGAAGACAAGATTACGAGATGACCAGATGAACAGATGACCAGATGACCAGATGACCGGAAGACCAGATGACCAGATGAACAGATGACCAGATGACCAGATGACCAGATAACCAGTTGACCAGATGACCAAATGACCAGATGACCAGATGACCAGGTGACCAGATGTCCAGATGACCAGATGACCAGATGACTAGATGACCACATGTCGAGATGACGAGTTGACGAGATGACGAGATGACGAGATGACCAGATGACCTGATGACCAGATGACCAGATGAATAGATGACCGGATGACGAGATGACGAGTTGACGAGATGACGAGATGACGAGATGTCGAGATGACGAGATGAAGAGATGACGAGATGACGAGATGACGAGATGACGAGATGACGAGATGACGAGATGACGAGATGACGAGATGACAAGATGACGCGATGACGAGATGACGAGATGACGAAATGACGAGATGACGAGATAACGAGGTAACCTGATGACGAGATGACGAGATGACTAGATGACGAGATGACGAGAAAACTAGATAACTAGATAACCGGATGACGAGATGACGAGATGACGAGATGACGAGATGATGACCAGATGACCAGATGACCAGATGACCAGATGATCAGATGATTAGATGACCAAATAACGGGATGACGAGAAGACGAGATGATGAGATGACGAGTTGATGACGAGAAGACGAGATGATGAGATGACCAGATGACCAGTTGACCATATGACCAGATGGCCAGATGACCAGATGACCAGATGACCAGATGACCAGATGACCAGATGACCAGATAACCAGATGAGTACATGAACAGATGACGAGATAACCAGATGACCAGATAAGCAGATGACCAGATGACCAGATGACCAGATGACCAGATGACCAGATGAACAGATGACCAAATAACGGTATGACGAGAAGACGAGATGATGAGATGACGAGATGATGACGAGAAGACGAGATGATGAGATGACCAGATGACCAGTTGACTATATGACCAGATGACCAGATGACGAGATGACCAGATGACCAGATGACCTGATGACCAGATGACCAGATGACCAGATGAATAGATGACCGGATGACGAGATGACGAGATGACGAGATGACGAGATGACGAGATGACAAGATGATGACCAGATGACCAGATGACCAGATGATCAGATGATCAGATGACCAGATGACCGGATAACCAGATGACCAGATGACCAGATGACCAGGTGACGAGATGACGAGATGACCAGATGACCAAAGAACGAGATGACGAGAAGACGAGATGATGACGAGAAGACGAGATGACCAGACGAGCGGATGAACAGATGACCAGATGACCAGATGACCAGATGACCAGATGACCAGGTGACCAGATGACCAGATGACCAGATGACCAGATGACCAGATGACCAGATGACCAGATGACCAGATGACCAGATGACCAGATGACCAGATGACCAGATGACCAGATGACCAGATGACCAGATGACCAGATGACCAGACGATGACGAGATGACGAGATGCCGAGATGACAAAATGACGAGATGACGAGATGACGAGATGACGAGGTGACGAGATGACGAGATGACGCGATGACGAGATGACGAGATGACGAGATGACCAGGTGAATAGATGACCGGATGACGAGATGACGAGATGACGAGATGACGAGATGACGAGATGACGAGATGACGAGATAACGAGATGACGAGACGACGAGATGACGAGATGACGAGATGACGAGATGACGAGATGACGAGATGACGAGAAGACGAGATGATGAGATGACCAGATGACCAGTTGACCATATGACCAGATGACCAGATGACCAGATGACCAGATGACCAGATGACCAGATAACCAGATGAGTAAATGAACAGATGACGAGATAACCAGATGACCAGATAAGCAGATGACCAGATGACCAGATGACCAGATGACCAGATGACCAGATGAACAGATGACCAAATAACGGTATGACGAGAAGACGAGATGATGAGATGACGAGAAGACGAGATGATGAGATGACCAGATGACCAGTTGACTATATGACCAGATGACCAGATGACGAGATGACCAGATGACCAGATGACCAGATGACCAGATGACCAGATGACTACATGAGCAGATGAGCAGATGACCAGATGACCAGATGACCAGATGACCAGATGACCAGATGACCAGATGACCAGATGACCAGATGACCAGATGACGAGATGACGAGATGACGAGATGACGAAATGACGAGATGACGAGATGACGAGATGACGAGATGACGAGGTGACGAGATAATAAGATGACGAGATGACGAGATGACGAGATGACGAGATGACGCGATGACGAGATGACGAGATAACCGGATAACCAGATGACCAGATGAACAGATGACCAAATGACCAGGTGACGAGATAACCAGATGACCAGATGACCAGATGACCAAATGACCAGGTGACGAGATGACCAGATGATCCGATGACCAAATAACGAGATGACGAGAAGACGAGATGACTAGATGACGAGATGACCAGATGACCTGATGACCAGATGAACAGATGACCAAATGACCAGGTGACGAGATGACCAGATGACCCGATGACCAAATAACGAGATGACGAGAAGACGAGATGACGAGATGACGAGATGACCAGATGACCTGATGACCAGATGACCAGATGACCAGATGAATAGATGACCGGATGACGAGATGACGAGATGACGAGATGACGAGATGACGAGATGACGAGATGACGAGATGACGAGATGACAAGATGATGACCAGATGACCAGATGACCAGATGATCAGATGATCAGATGACCAGATGACCGGATAACCAGATGACCAGATGACCAGATGACCAGGTGACGAGATGACCAGATAACCAGATGACCAAATAACGAGATGACGAGAAGACGAGATGACCAGACGAGCGGATGAACAGATGACCAGATGACCAGATGACCAGATGACCAGATGACCAGGTGACAAGATGACCAGATGACCAGATGACCAGATGACCAGATGACCAGATGACCAGATGACCAGATGACCAGATGACCAGATGACCAGATGACCAGACGATGACGAGATGACGAGATGCCGAGATGACAAAATGACGAGATGACGAGATGACGAGGTGACGAGATGACGAGATGACGCGATGACGAGATGACGAGATGAAGAGATGACCAGGTGAATAGATGACCGGATGACGAGATGACGAGATGACGAGATGACGAGATGACGAGATGACGAGATGACGAGATGACGAGATGACGAGATAACGAGATGACGAGACGACGAGATGACGAGATGACGAGATGACGAGATGACGAGATGACGAGATGACGAGATGACGAGATGACGAGATGACGAGATGACGAGATGACGAGATGACGAGATGACGAGGTGACGAGATGACGAGATGACGAGATAACTAGATAACTAGATAACCGGATGACGAGATGACGAGATGACGAGATGACGAGATGACGAGATGATGACCAGATGACCGCAGGACCAGATGACCAGATGACTAGATGAACAGATGACCAGATAACCAGATGACCAGAAGACCAGATGACCACATGACCAGATAACGAGATAAACAGATGACCGGATGACGAGATGAAGAGATGACGAGATGACGAGATGACGAGATGACGATATGACGAGATGACGCAATGACGAGATGACGAGATGACGAGATGACGAGATGACGAGATGACGAGATGACGAGATGACGAGATGACGAGATGACGGAAGTCGAGATGACGAGATGACGGGATGACGGAAGACGAGATGACGAGATGACGGGATGACGAGATGATGAGATGACGAGATGACGAGATAACAAGGTGACCAGATGACCAGATGACCAGATGACCAGATGACCAGATGACGTGATAACCAGATGACCAGATGACCAGATGACCATATGACCAGGTGACCAGATGACGAGATGACCAGATGACCAGATGACTGGATGACCAGATGTCGAGATGACGAGTTGACGAGATGACGAGATGAAGAGATGACCAGTTGACCAGATGACCAGATGACCAGATGACCGGATGACGAGATGAAGAGATGACGAGATATTTAGATAACCGGATGACGAGATGACGAGATGACGAGATGACCGAAGACGAGATGACGAGATGACGAGATGACGAGATGACGAGATGACGAGATGACGAGATGACGAGATGACGAGATGACGAGATGACAAGATGACCAGATGACCGGAGAACCAGATGACCAGATGACCAGATAACCAGATGACCAGGTGACCAGATGACCAGATGACCAGATGACCAGGTGACCAGATGACCAGATGACCAGATGACCAGATGACGAGATGCCGAGATGACAAAATGACGAGATGACGAGATGACGAGATGACGCGATGACGAGATGACGATATGACCAGATGACCAGGTGAATAGATGACCGGATGACGAGATGACGAGATGACGAGATGACGAGATGACGAGATGACGGAAGTCGAGATGACGAGATGACGGGATGACGGAAGACGAGATGACGAGATGACGGGATGACGAGATGACAAGATGACGCGATGACGAGATGACGAGATGACGAAATGACGAGATGACGAGATAACGAGGTAACCTGATGACGAGATGACGAGATGACTAGATGACGAGATGACGAGAAAACTAGATAACTAGATAACCGGATGACGAGATGACGAGATGACGAGATGACGAGATGATGACCAGATGACCAGATGACCAGATGACCAGATGACCAGATGATCAGATGATTAGATGACCAAATAACGGGATGACGAGAAGACGAGATGATGAGATGACGAGATGATGACGAGAAGACGAGATGATGAGATGACCAGATGACATGTTGACCATATGACCAGATGACCAGATGACCAGATGACCAGATGACCAGATGACCAGATGACCAGATGACCAGATAACCAGATGAGTACATGAACAGATGACGAGATAACCAGATGACCAGATAAGCAGATGACCAGATGACCAGATGACCAGATGACCAGATGACCAAATAACGGTATGACGAGAAGACGAGATGATGAGATGACGAGATGATGACGAGAAGACGAGATGATGAGATGACCAGATGACCAGTTGACTATATGACCAGATGACCAGATGACGAGATGACCAGATGACCAGATGACCAGATGACCAGATGACCAGATGACCAGATGACCAGATGACCAGATGACCAGATGACCAGATGACTACATGAGCAGATGAGGATATAACCAGATGACCAGATGAGCAGTTGAGCAGATGACCAGATGACCAGATGACCAGATGACCAGATGACCAGATGACCAGATGACCAGATGACGAGATGACGAGATGACGAGATGACGAAATGACGAGATGACGAGATGACGAGATCACGAGATCACGAGATGACGAGATGACGAGGTGACGAGATAATAAGATGACGAGATGACGAGATGACGAGATGACGAGATGACGAGATGACGCGATGACGAGATGACGAGATAACCGGATAACCAGATGACCAGATGAACAGATGACCTGATGACCAGATGACCAGATGACCAGATGACCAGATGAATAGATGACCGGATGACGAGATGACGAGATGACGAGATGACAAGATGATGACCAGATGACCAGATGACCAGATGATCAGATGATCAGATGACCAGATGACCGGATAACCAGATGACCAGATGACCAGATGACCAGGTGACGAGATGACCAGATGACCAGATGACCAAATAACGAGATGACGAGAAGACGAGATGATGACGAGAAGACGAGATGACCAGACGAGCGGATGAACAGATGACCAGATGACCAGATGACCAGATGACCAGGTGACAAGATGACCAGATGACCAGATGACCCGATGACCAGATGACTAGATGACCAGATGACCAGATGACCAGATGACCAGATGACCAGATGACCAGACGATGACGAGATGACGAGATGCCGAGATGACAAAATGACGAGATGACGAGATGACGAGGTGACGAGATGACGAGGTGACGAGATGACGAGATGACGCGATGACGAGATGACGAGATGACGAGATGACCAGGTGAATAGATGACCGGATGACGAGATGACGAGATGACGAGATGACGAGATGACGAGATGACGAGATGACGAGATAACGAGATGACGAGACGACGAGATGACGAGATGACGAGATGACGAGATGACGAGATGACGAGATGACGAGATGACGAGATGACGAGATGACGAGATGACGAGATGACGAGATGACGAGATGACGAGGTGACGAGATGACGAGATAACTAGATAACTAGATAACCGGATGACGAGATGACGAGATGACGAGATGACGAGATGACGAGATGACGAGATGACGAGATGACGAGATGACGAGATGACGAGATGATGACCAGATGACCGCAGGACCAGACGACCAGATGACTAGATGAACAGATGACCAGATAAGCAGATGACCAGATGACCAGATGACCAGATGACCACATGACCAGATAACGAGATAACCAGATGACCGGATGACGAGATGACGAGATGACGAGATGACGAGATGACGAGATGACGAGATGACGAGATGACGAGATGACGAGATAACGAGATGACGAGATAACTAGATTACGAGATGACGAGATGCCGAGATAACGGAAGACGAGATGACGAGATGACGAGATGATGAGACGACGAGATGACCAGATGACCAGATGACCAGATGACCAGATGACGAGATGACGAGATGACGAGATGACGAGATGACGAGATGACGAGATGACGAGATGACGAGATGACGAGATGACGAGATGACGAGGTGACGAGATGACGAGATAACTAGATAACTAGATAACCGGATGACGAGATGACGAGATGACGAGATGACGAGATGACGAGATGATGACCAGATGACCGCAGGACCAGATGACCAGATGACTAGATGAACAGATGACCAGATAACCAGATGACCAGAAGACCAGATGACCACATGACCAGATAACGAGATAAACAGATGACCGGATGACGAGATGAAGAGATGACCAGATGACGAGATGACGAGATGACGATATGACGAGATGACGCGATGACGAGATGACGAGATGACGAGATGACGAGATGACGAGATGACGAGATGACGAGATGACGAGATGACGAGATGACGAGATGACGAGATGACGAGATGACGAGATGACGAGATGACGAGATGACGAGATAACTAGATAACTAGATAACCGGATGACGAGATGAAGAGATGACCAGATGACGAGATGACGAGATGACGATATGACGAGATGACGCGATGACGAGATGACGAGGTGACGAGATGACGAGATGACGAGATAACTAGATAACTAGATAACCGGATGACGAGATGACGAGATGACGAGATGACGAGATGATGACCAGATGACCGCAGGACCAGATGACCAGATGACTAGATGAACAGATGACCAGATAACCAGATGACCAGAAGACCAGATGACCACATGACCAGATAACGAGATAAACAGATGACCGGATGACGAGATGAAGAGATGACGAGATGACGAGATGACGAGATGACGATATGACGAGATGACGCGATGACGAGATGACGAGATGACGAGATGACGAGATGACGAGATGACGAGATGACGAGATGACGAGATGACGAGATGACGAGATGACGAGATGACGGAAGACGAGATGACGAGATGACGGGATGACGAGATGATGAGATGAGGAGATGACGAGATAACAAGGTGACCAGATGACCAGATGACCAGATGACCAGATGACCAGATGACCAGATGACCAGATGACGAGATGACGAGATGACGAAATTACGAGATGACGAGATGACGAGATGACGAGGTGACGAGATGACGAGATGACGCGATGACGAGATGACGAGATGACGAGATGACGAGATGACGAGATGACGAAATGACGAGATGACGAGATGACGAGATGACGAGATGACGCGATGACGAGATGACGAGATGACGAGATGATGACCAGATGACCGCAGGACCAGACGACCAGATGACTAGATGAACAGATGACCAGATAAGCAGATGACCAGATGACCAGATGACCAGATGACCACATGACCAGATAACGAGATAACCAGATGACCGGATGACGAGATGAAGAGATGACGAGATGACGAGATGACGAGATGACGAGATGACGAGATGACGAGATGACGAGATGACGAGATGACGAGATGACGAGATGACGAGATGACGAGATAACGAGATGACGAGATAACTAGATTACGAGATGACGAGATGCCGAGATAACGGAAGACGAGATGACGAGATGACGAGATGATGAGACGACGAGATGACCAGATGACCAGATGACCAGATGACCAGATGACCAGACGACCAGATGACCAGATGACCAGATGACTAGATGAACAGATGACCAGATAACCAGATGACCAGATGACCAGATGACCAGATGACCGGATGAACAGATGACCAGATGATCAGATGACCAGATGACGTGATAACCAGATGACCAGATGACCAGATGACCATATGACCAGGTGACCAGATGACGAGATGACCAGATGACCAGATGACTGGATGACCAGATGTCGAGATGACGAGTTGACGAGATAACGAGATGAAGAGATGACCAGTTGACCAGATGACCAGATGACCAGATGACCGGATGACGAGATGACGAGATGACGAGATATTTAGATAACCGGATGACGAGATGACGAGATGACGAGATGACCGAAGACGAGATGACGAGATGACGAGATGACGAGATGACGAGATGACGAGATGACGAGATGACAAGATGACCCGATGACCGGAGAACCAGATGACCAGATGACCAGATAACCAGATGACCAGGTGACCAGATGACCAGATGACCAGATGACCAGGTGACCAGATGACCAGATGACCAGATGACCAGATGACGAGATGCCGAGATGACAAAATGACGAGATGACGAGATGACGAGATGATGAGATGACGAGATGACGAGATAACAAGGTGACCAGATGACCAGATGACCAGATGACCAGATGACCAGATGACCAGATGACCAGATGACCAGATGACGAGATGACGAGATGACGAGATGACGAGATGACGAAATTACGAGATGACGAGATGACGAGATGACGAGGTGACGAGATGACGAGATGACGCGATGACGAGATGACGAGATGACGAGATGACGAGATGACGAGATGACGAAATGACGAGATGACGAGATGACGAGATGACGAGATGACGCGATGACGAGATGACGAGATGACGAGATGACGAGATGACGAGATGATGACCAGATGACCGCAGGACCAGACGACCAGATGACTAGATGAACAGATGACCGGATGACGAGATGAAGAGATGACGAGATGACGAGATGACGAGATGACGAGATGACGAGATGACGAGATGACGAGATGACGAGATGACGAGATGACGAGATGACGAGATGACGAGATGACGAGATAACGAGATGACGAGATAACTAGATTACGAGATGACGAGATGCCGAGATAACGGAAGACGAGATGACGAGATGACGAGATGATGAGACGACGAGATGACCAGATGACCAGATGACCAGATGACCAGATGACCAGACGACCAGATGATCAGATGACCAGATGACTAGATGAACAGATGACCAGATAACCAGATGACCAGATGACCAGATGACCAGATGACCGAATGAACAGATGACCAGATGATCAGATGACCAGATGACGTGATAACCAGATGACCAGATGACCAGATGACCACATGACCAGGTGACCAGACGATGACGAGATGACGAGATGCCGAGATGACAAAATGACGAGATGACGAGATGACGAGGTGACGAGATGACGAGATGACGCGATGACGAGATGACGAGATGACGAGATGACCAGGTGAATAGATGACCGGATGACGAGATGACGAGATGACGAGACGACGAGATGACGAGATGACGAGATGACGAGATAACGAGATGACGAGACGACGAGATGACGAGATGACGAGATGACGAGATGACGAGATGACGAGATGACGAGATGACGAGATGACGAGATGACGAGATGACGAGATGACGAGATGACGAGATGACGAGGTGACGAGATGACGAGATAACTAGATAACTAGATAACCGGATGACGAGATGACGAGATGACGAGATGACGAGATGACGAGATGACGAGATGATGACCAGATGACCGCAGGACCAGATGACCAGATGACTAGATGAACAGATGACCAGATAACCAGATGACCAGAAGACCAGATGACCACATTACCAGATAACGAGATAAACAGATGACCGGATGACGAGATGAAGAGATGACCAGATGACGAGATAACGAGATGACGATATGACGAGATGACGCGATGACGAGATGACGAGATGACGAGATGACGAGATGACGAGATGACGAGATGACGAGATGACGAGATGACGAGATGACGAGATGACGAGATGACGAGATGACGAGATGACGAGATGACGAGATGACGAGATGACGAGGTGACGAGATGACGAGATGACGAGATAACTAGATAACTAGATAACCGGATGACGAGATGACGAGATGACGAGATGACGAGATGATGACCAGATGACCGCAGGACCAGATGACCAGATGACTAGATGAACAGATGACCAGATAACCAGATGACCAGAAGACCAGATGACCACATGACCAGATAACGAGATAAACAGATGACCGGATGACGAGATGAAGAGATGACGAGATGACGAGATGACGAGATGACGATATGACGAGATGACGCGATGACGAGATGACGAGATGACGAGATGACGAGATGACGAGATGACGAGATGACGAGATGACGAGATGACGAGATGACGCGATGACGAGATGACGAGATGACGAGATGATGACCAGATGACCGCAGGACCAGACGACCAGATGACTAGATGAACAGATGACCAGATAAGCAGATGACCAGAAGACCAGATGACCACATGACCAGATAACGAGATAAACAGATGACCGGATGACGAGATGATGAGATGAGGAGATGACGAGATAACAAGGTGACCAGATGACCAGATGACCAGATGACCAGATGACCAGATGACCAGATGACCAGATGACCAGATGACCAGATGACGAGATGACGAGATGACGAAATTACGAGATGACGAGATGACGAGATGACGAGGTGACGAGATGACGAGATGACGCGATGACGAGATGACGAGATGACGAGATGACGAGATGACGAGATGACGAAATGACGAGATGACGAGATGACGAGATGACGAGATGACGCGATGACGAGATGACGAGATGACGAGATGATGACCAGATGACCGCAGGACCAGACGACCAGATGACTAGATGAACAGATGACCAGATAAGCAGATGACCAGATGACCAGATGACCAGATGACCACATGACCAGATAACGAGATAACCAGATGACCGGATGACGAGATGAAGAGATGACGAGATGACGAGATGACGAGATGACGAGATGACGAGATGACGAGATGACGAGATGACGAGATGACGAGATGACGAGATGACGAGATGACGAGATAACGAGATGACGAGATAACTAGATTACGAGATGACGAGATGCCGAGATAACGGAAGACGAGATGACGAGATGACGAGATGATGAGACGACGAGATGACCAGATGACCAGATGACCAGATGACCAGATGACCAGACGACCAGATGACCAGATGACCAGATGACTAGATGAACAGATGACCAGATAACCAGATGACCAGATGACCAGATGACCAGATGACCGGATGAACAGATGACCAGATGATCAGATGACCAGATGACGTGATAACCAGATGACCAGATGACCAGATGACCATATGACCAGGTGACCAGATGACGAGATGACCAGATGACCAGATGACTGGATGACCAGATGTCGAGATGACGAGTTGACGAGATAACGAGATGAAGAGATGACCAGTTGACCAGATGACCAGATGACCAGATGACCGGATGACGAGATGACGAGATGACGAGATATTTAGATAACCGGATGACGAGATGACGAGATGACGAGATGACCGAAGACGAGATGACGAGATGACGAGATGACGAGATGACGAGATGACGAGATGACGAGATGACAAGATGACCCGATGACCGGAGAACCAGATGACCAGATGACCAGATAACCAGATGACCAGGTGACCAGATGACCAGATGACCAGATGACCAGGTGACCAGATGACCAGATGACCAGATGACCAGATGACGAGATGCCGAGATGACAAAATGACGAGATGACGAGATGACGAGATGACGAGGTGACGAGATGACGAGATGACGCGATGACGAGATGACGATATGACCAGATGACGAGGTGAATAGATGACGAGATGACGAGATGACGAGATGACGAGATGACGAGATGACGAGATGACGAGATGACGAGATGACGAGATGACGAGATGACGAGATGACGAGGTGACGAGATGACGAGATGACGAGATAACTAGATAACTAGATAACCGGATGACGAGATGACGAGATGACGAGATGATGGAAGACGAGATGACGAGATGACGAGATGACGAGATGACGAGATGACGAGATGACGAGATGACGAGATGACGGAAGACGAGATGACGAGATGACGGGATGACGAGATGATGAGATGACGAGATGACGAGATAACAAGGTGACCAGATGACCAGATGACCAGATGACCAGATGACCAGATGACCAGATGACCAGATGACCAGATGACGAGATGACGAGATGACGAGATGACGAGATGACGAAATTACGAGATGACGAGATGACGAGATGACGAGGTGACGAGATGACGAGATGACGCGATGACGAGATGACGAGATGACGAGATGACGAGATGACGAGATGACGAAATGACGAGATGACGAGATGACGAGATGACGAGATGACGCGATGACGAGATGACGAGATGACGAGATGACGAGATGACGAGATGATGACCAGATGACCGCAGGACCAGACGACCAGATGACTAGATGAACAGATGACCAGATAAGCAGATGACCAGATGACCAGATGAACACATGACCAGATAACGAGATAACCAGATGACCGGATGACGAGATGAAGAGATGACGAGATGACGAGATGACGAGATGACGAGATGACGAGATGACGAGATGACGAGATGACGAGATGACGAGATGACGAGATGACGAGATAACGAGATGACGAGATAACTAGATTACGAGATGACGAGATGCCGAGATAACGGAAGACGAGATGACGAGATGACGAGATGATGAGACGACGAGATGACCAGATGACCAGATGACCAGATGACCAGATGACCAGACGACCAGATGACCAGATGACCAGATGACTAGATGAACAGATGACCAGATAACCAGATGACCAGATGACCAGATGACCAGATGACCGGATGAACAGATGACCAGATGATCAGATGACCAGATGACGTGATAACCAGATGACCAGATGACCAGATGACCATATGACCAGGTGACTAGACGATGACGAGATGACGAGATGCCGAGATGACAAAATGACGAGATGACGAGATGACGAGGTGACGAGATGACGAGATGACGCGATGACGAGATGACGAGATGACGAGATGACCAGGTGAATAGATGACCGGATGACGAGATGACGAGATGACGAGACGACGAGATGACGAGATGACGAGATGACGAGATAACGAGATGACGAGACGACGAGATGACGAGATGACGAGATGACGAGATGACGAGATGACGAGATGACGAGATGACGAGATGACGAGATGACGAGATGACGAGATGACGAGATGACGAGATGACGAGGTGACGAGATGACGAGATAACTAGATAACTAGATAACCGGATGACGAGATGACGAGATGACGAGATGACGAGATGACGAGATGATGACCAGATGACCGCAGGACCAGATGACCAGATGACTAGATGAACAGATGACCAGATAACCAGATGACCAGAAGACCAGATGACCACATGACCAGATAACGAGATAAACAGATGACCGGATGACGAGATGAAGAGATGACGAGATGACGAGATGACGAGATGACGATATGACGAGATGACGCGATGACGAGATGACGAGATGACGAGATGACGAGATGACGAGATGACGAGATGACGAGATGACGAGATGACGAGATGACGAGATGACGAGATGACGAGATGACGAGATGACGAGATGACGAGGTGACGAGATGACGATATGACGAGATAACTAGATAACTAGATAACCGGATGACGAGATGACGAGATGACGAGATGACGAGATGATGACCAGATGACCGCAGGACCAGATGACCAGATGACTAGATGAACAGATGACCAGATAACCAGATGACCAGAAGACCAGATGACCACATGACCAGATAACGAGATAAACAGATGACCGGATGACGAGATGAAGAGATGACGAGATGACGAGATGACGAGATGACGATATGACGAGATGACGCGATGACGAGATGACGAGATGACGAGATGACGAGATGACGAGATGACGAGATGACGAGATGACGAGATGACGAGATGACGAGATGACGAGATGACGAGATGACGAGATGACGAGATGACGGAAGACGAGATGACGAGATGACGGGATGACGAGATGATGAGATGAGGAGATGACGAGATAACAAGGTGACCAGATGACCAGATGACCAGATGACCAGATGACCAGATGACCAGATGACCAGATGACCAGATGACGAGATTACGAGATGACGAGATGACGAAATTACGAGATGACGAGATGACGAGATGACGAGGTGACGAGATGACGAGATGACGCGATGACGAGATGACGAGATGACGAGATGACGAGATGACGAGATGACGAAATGACGAGATGACGAGATGACGAGATGACGAGATGACGCGATGACGAGATGACGAGATGACGAGATGATGACCAGATGACCGCAGGACCAGACGACCAGATGACTAGATGAACAGATGACCAGATAAGCAGATGACCAGATGACCAGATGACCAGATGACCACATGACCAGATAACGAGATAACCAGATGACCGGATGACGAGATTAAGAGATGACGAGATGACGAGATGACGAGATGACGAGATGACGAGATGACGAGATGACGAGATGACGAGATGACGAGATAACGAGATGACGAGATAACTAGATTACGAGATGACGAGATGCCGAGATAACGGAAGACGAGATGACGAGATGACGAGATGATGAGACGACGAGATGACCAGATGACCAGATGACCAGATGACCAGATGACCAGACGACCAGATGACCAGATGACCAGATGACTAGATGAACAGATGACCAGATAACCAGATGACCAGATGACCAGATGACCAGATGACCGGATGAACAGATGACCAGATGATCAGATGACCAGATGACGTGATAACCAGATGACCAGATGACCAGATGACCATATGACCAGGTGACCAGATGACGAGATGACCAGATGACCAGATGACTGGATGACCAGATGTCGAGATGACGAGTTGACGAGATAACGAGATGAAGAGATGACCAGTTGACCAGATGACCAGATGACCAGATGACCGGATGACGAGATGACGAGATGACGAGATATTTAGATAACCGGATGACGAGATGACGAGATGACGAGATGACCGAAGACGAGATGACGAGATGACGAGATGACGAGATGACGAGATGACGAGATGACGAGATGACAAGATGACCCGATGACCGGAGAACCAGATGACCAGATGACCAGATAACCAGATGACCAGGTGACCAGATGACCAGATGACCAGATGACCAGGTGACCAGATGACCAGATGACCAGATGACCAGATGACGAGATGCCGAGATGACAAAATGACGAGATGACGAGATGACGAGATGACGAGGTGACGAGATGACGAGATGACGCGATGACGAGATGACGATATGACCAGATGACCAGGTGAATAGATGACGAGATGACGAGATGACGAGATGACGAGATGACGAGATGACGAGATGACGAGATGACGAGATGACGAGATGACGAGGTGACGAGATGACGAGATGACGAGATAACTAGATAACTAGATAACCGGATGACGAGATGACGAGATGACGAGATGATGGAAGACGAGATGACGAGATGACGAGATGACGAGATGACGAGACGACAAGGTGACCAGATGACCAGATGACCAGATTACCAGATGACCGGATGACCAGATGACCAGATGACCGGATGATCAGATGACCAGATGACCAAATGACCAGATGACGAGATGATGAGATGACCAGACTACGAGATGACGAGATGACAAGATAACGACAAGAAGACAAGATGATGAGATGACCAAATGAACAGATGACCAGATGACCAGATGACCGAAAGACCAGATGACCAGATGAACAGATGACCAGATGACCAGATGACCAGATAACCAGTTGACCAGTTGACCAGATGACGAAATGACGAAATGAGGAGATGACCAGATGAACAGATGACCAGATGACCAGATGACCAGATGACCAGATGACCAGATGACCAGATGACCAGATGACCAGGTGACCAGATGACCAGATGACCAGATGACTAGTTGACCAGATGTTGAGATGGATAGATGACCGGATGACGAGATGACGAGATGACGAAATGACGAGATGACGAGATGACGGGATGACGAGATGACGAGATGACAAGATGACGAGATGACAAGATGACGAGATGACGAGATGACGAGATGACGAGATGACGAGATGACGGAAGACGAGATGACGAGATGACGAGATGACGAGATGACGGGATGACGAGATGACGAGATGACGAGATGACGAGATAACAAGGTGATCAGATGACCAGATGACCAGATGACCAGATGAACAGATGTCGGGATGACGAGTTGACGAGATGACGAGATGACCAGATCACCAGATCACCAGATCACCAGATCACCAGATGACCAGATGACCAGATGACCAGATGACCAGATGACGAGATGACGAGATGACGAGATGACGAGATGACGAGATGACGGAATGACAAGATGACGAGATGACGAGATGACGAGGTGACGAGATGACGAGATGACGCGATGACGAGATGACCAGATGAATAGATGACAGGACGACGAGATGACGAGATGACGAGATGACGAGATGACGAGATGACGAGATAACGAGATGACGAGACGACGAGATAACGAGATGACGAGATGACGAGGTGACGAGATGACGAGATGACGCGATGACGAGATGACCAGATGAATAGATGACAGGACGACGAGATGACGAGATGACGAGACGACGAGATGACGAGATGACGAGATAACGAGATGACGAGATGACGAGATAACGAGATGACGAGATCACGAGATGACGAGATGACGAGATGACGAGATAACGAGGTGACGAGATGACGAGATGACGAGATAACTAGATAACTAGATAACCGGATGACGAGATGACAAGATGACGAGATGATGGAAGACGAGATGACGAGATGACGAGATGACCAGATGACCAGATGACCAGATGACCAGATGACCAGATGACCAGATGACCAGATGACCAGATGACCAGATGTCGAGATGACGAGTTGACGAGATGACGAGATGACCGGATCACCAGATCACCAGATCACCAGATGACCAGATGACCAGATGACCATATGATCAGATGACAATATGACCAGATGACCAGATGACCAGATGACCAGATGACCAGATGACGAGATGACGAGATGACGAGATGCCGAGATGACGAAATGACGAGATGACGAGATGACGAGATGACGAGATGACGAGGTGACGAGATGACGAGATGACGCGATGACGAGATGACGAGATGACCAGATGACCAGATGACCAGGTGAATAGATGACCGGATGACGAGATGACGAGATGACGAGATGACGAGATGACGAGATGACGAGATATCGAGATGACGAGACGACGAGATGACGAGATGACGAGATGACGAGATGACGAGATGACGAGATGACGAGATGACGAGATGACGAGGTGACGAGATGACGAGATGACGAGATAACTAGATCACTAGATGACCGGATGACGAGATGACGAGATGACGAGATGACGAGATGACGGAAGACGAGATGACGAGATGACGAGATGACGAGATGACGAGATGACGAGATGACGAGACGACAAGGTGACCACATGACCAGATGACCAGATTACCAGATGACCGGATGACCAGACGACCAGATGACCGGATGATCAGATGACCAGATGACCAAATGACCAAATGACGAGATGACGAGATGACCAGACTACGAGATGACGAGATGACAAGATAACGACGAGAAGACAAGATGACGAGATGACCAGATGAACAGATGACCAGATGACCAGATGACCGAAAGACTAGATGACCAGATGAACAGATGACCAGATGACCATATGACCAGATGACCAGATGACCAGATGACCAGATGACGAGATGACGAGATGACGAGATGACGAGATGACGAGATGACGAGATGACGAGATGACGAAATGACGAGATGACGAGATGACGAGATGACGAGGTGACGAGATGACGAGATAACGCGATGACGAGATGACGATATGACCAGATGACCAGATGAATAGATGACAGGATGACGAGATGACGAGATGACGAGATGACGAGATGACGAGATGACGAGATGACAAGATAACGAGATGACGAGATAACTAGATTACGAGATGACGAGATGCCGAGATAACGGAAGACGAGATGACGAGATGATGAGACGACGAGATGACCAGATGACCAGATGACCAGATGACCAGATGACCAGACGACCAGATGACCAGATGACCAGATGACTAGATGAACAGATGACCAGATAACCAGATGACCAGATGACCAGATGACCAGATGACCGGATGACCAGATGACCAGATGATCAGATGACCAGATGACGTGATAACCAGATGACCAGATGACCAGATGACCATATGACCAGGTGACCAGATGACAAGATGACCAGATGACCAGATGACTGGATGACCAGATGTCGAGATGACGAGTTGACGAGATGACGAGATGAAGAGATGACCAGTCGACCAGATGACCAGATGACCAGATGACCGGATGACGAGATGACGAGATGACGAGATATTTAGATAACCGGATGACGAGATGACGAGATGACGAGATGACCGAAGACGAGATGACGAGATGACGAGATGACGAGATGACGAGATGACGAGATGACAAGATGACCAGATGACCGGAGAGCCAGATGACCAGATGACCAGATAACCAGATGACCAGGTGACCAGATGACAAGATGACCAGATGACCAGGTGACCAGATGACCAGATGACCAGATGACCAGATGTCGAGATGACGAGTTGACGAGATGACGAGATGACCAGATGACCAGATGACCAGATGACCAGATGACGAGATGACGAGATGACGAGATGACGAGATGCCGAGATGACAAAATGACGAGATGACGAGATGACGAGATGACGAGGTGACAAGATGACGAGATGACGCGATGACGAGATGACGATATGACCAGATGACCAGGTGAATAGATGACCGGATGACGAGATGACGAGATGACGAGATGACGAGATGACGAGATGACGAGATGACGAGATGACGAGATGACGAGATGACGAGATGACGAGATGACGAGGTGACGAGATGACGAGATGACGAGATAACTAGATAACTAGATAACCGGATGACGAGATGACGAGATGACGAGATGACGGAAGACGAGATGACGAGATGACGAGATGACGAGACGACAAGGTGACCAGATGACCAGATGACTAGATTACCAGATGACCGGATGACCAGACGACCAGATGACCGGATGATCAGATGACCAGATGACCAAATGACCAGATGACGAGATGACGAGATGACCAGACTACGAGATGACGAGATGACAAGATAACGACGAGAAGACAAGATGACGAGATGACCAGATGAACAGATGACCAGATGACCAGATGACCGAAAGACTAGATGACCAGATGAACAGATGACCAGATGACCATATGACCAGATGACCAGATGACCAGATGACCAGATGACGAGATGACGAGATGACGAGATGACGAGATGACGAGATGACGAGATGACGAAATGACGAGATGACGAGATGACGAGATGACGAGGTGACGAGATGACGAGATGACGCGATGACGTGATGACGAGATGACCAGATGACCAGATGAATAGATGACAGGATGCCGAGATGACGAGATTACGAGATGACAAGATGACCCGATGACCGGAGAACCAGATGACCAGATGACCAGATAACCAGATGACCAGGTGACCAGATGACCAGATGACCAGATGACCAGGTGACCAGATGACCAGATGACCAGATGACCAGATGACGAGATGCCGAGATGACAAAATGACGAGATGACGAGATGACGAGATGACGAGGTGACGAGATGACGAGATGACGCGATGACGAGATGACGATATGACCAGATGACGAGGTGAATAGATGACGAGATGACGAGATGACAAGATGACGAGATGACGAGATGACGAGATGACGAGATGACGAGATGACGAGATGACGAGGTGACGAGATGACGAGATGACGAGATAACTAGATAACTAGATAACCGGATGACGAGATGACGAGATGACGAGATGATGGAAGACGAGATGACGAGATGACGAGATGACGAGATGACGAGATGACGAGATGACGAGATGACGAGATGACGGAAGACGAGATGACGAGATGACGGGATGACGAGATGATGAGATGACGAGATGACGAGATAACAAGGTGACCAGATGACCAGATGACCAGATGACCAGATGACCAGATGACCAGATGACCAGATGACCAGATGACGAGATGACGAGATGACGAGATGACGAGATGACGAAATTACGAGATGACGAGATGACGAGATGACGAGGTGACGAGATGACGAGATGACGCGATGACGAGATGACGAGATGACGAGATGACGAGATGACGAGATGACGAAATGACGAGATGACGAGATGACGAGATGACGAGATGACGCGATGACGAGATGACGAGATGACGAGATGACGAGATGACGAGATGATGACCAGATGACCGCAGGACCAGACGACCAGATGACTAGATGAACAGATGACCAGATAAGCAGATGACCAGATGACCAGATGACCAGATGACCACATGACCAGATAACGAGATAACCAGATGACCGGATGACGAGATGAAGAGATGACGAGATGACGAGATGACGAGATGACGAGATGACGAGATGACGAGATGACGAGATGACGAGATGACGAGATGACGAGATGACGAGATAACGAGATGACGAGATAACTAGATTACGAGATGACGAGATGCCGAGATAACGGAAGACGAGATGACGAGATGACGAGATGATGAGACGACGAGATGACCAGATGCCCAGATGACCAGATGACCAGATGACCAGACGACCAGATGACCAGATGACCAGATGACTAGATGAACAGATGACCAGATAACCAGATGACCAGATGACCAGATGACCAGATGACCGGATGAACAGATGACCAGATGATCAGATGACCAGATGACGTGATAACCAGATGACCAGATGACCAGATGACCATATGACCAGGTGACCAGACGATGACGAGATGACGAGATGCCGAGATGACAAAATGACGAGATGACGAGATGACGAGGTGACGAGATGACGAGATGACGCGATGACGAGATGACGAGATGACGAGATGACCAGGTGAATAGATGACCGGATGACGAGATGACGAGATGACGAGACGACGAGATGACGAGATGACGAGATGACGAGATAACGAGATGACGAGACGACGAGATGACGAGATGACGAGATGACGAGATGACGAGATGACGAGATGACGAGATGACGAGATGACGAGATGACGAGATGACGAGATGACGAGATGACGAGATGACGAGATGACGAGGTGACGAGATGACGAGATAACTAGATAACTAGATAACCGGATGACGAGATGACGAGATGACGAGATGACGAGATGACGAGATGATGACCAGATGACCGCAGGACCAGATGACCAGATGACTAGATGAACAGATGACCAGATAACCAGATGACCAGAAGACCAGATGACCACATGACCAGATAACGAGATAAACAGATGACCGGATGACGAGATGAAGAGATGACGAGATGACGAGATGACGAGATGACGCGATGACGAGATGACGAGATGACGAGATGACGAGATGACGAGATGACGAGATGACGAGATGACGAGATGACGAGATGACGAGATGACGAGATGACGAGATGACGAGATGACGAGATGACGAGATGACGAGATGACGAGATGACGAGGTGACGAGATGACGATATGACGAGATAACTAGATAACTAGATAACCGGATGACGAGATGACGAGATGACGAGATGATGACCAGATGACCGCAGGACCAGATGACCAGATGACTAGATGAACAGATGACCAGATAACCAGATGACCAGAAGACCAGATGACCACATGACCAGATAACGAGATAAACAGATGACCGGATGACGAGATGAAGAGATGACGAGATGACGAGATGACGAGATGACGATATGACGAGATGACGCGATGACGAGATGACGAGATGACGAGATGACGAGATGACGAGATGACGAGATGACGAGATGACGAGATGACGAGATGACGAGATGACGAGATGACGAGATGACGAGATGACGAGATGACGAGATGACGGAAGACGAGATGACGAGATGACGGGATGACGAGATGATGAGATGAGGAGATGACGAGATAACAAGGTGACCAGATGACCAGATGACCAGATGACCAGATGACCAGATGATCAGATGACCAGATGACCAGATGACGAGATGACGAGATGACGAGATGACGAAATTACGAGATGACGAGATGACGAGATGACGAGGTGACGAGATGACGAGATGACGCGATGACGAGATGACGAGATGACGAGATGACGAGATGACGAGATGACGAAATGACGAGATGACGAGATGACGAGATGACGAGATGACGCGATGACGAGATGACGAGATGACGAGATGATGACCAGATGACCGCAGGACCAGACGACCAGATGACTAGATGAACAGATGACCAGATAAGCAGATGACCAGATGACCAGATGACCAGATGACCACATGACCAGATAACGAGATAACCAGATGACCGGATGACGAGATGAAGAGATGACGAGATGACGAGATGACGAGATGACGAGATGACGAGATGACGAGATGACGAGATGACGAGATGACGAGATGACGAGATGACGAGATAACGAGATGACGAGATAACTAGATTACGAGATGACGAGATGCCGAGATAACGGAAGACGAGATGACGAGATGACGAGATGATGAGACGACGAGATGACCAGATGACCAGATGACCAGATGACCAGATGACCAGACGACCAGATGACCAGATGACCAGATGACTAGATGAACAGATGACCAGATAACCAGATGACCAGATGACCAGATGACCAGATGACCGGATGAACAGATGACCAGATGATCAGATGACCAGATGACGTGATAACCAGATGACCAGATGACCAGATGACCATATGACCAGGTGACCAGATGACGAGATGACCAGATGACCAGATGACTGGATGACCAGATGTCGAGATGACGAGTTGACGAGATAACGAGATGAAGAGATGACCAGTTGACCAGATGACCAGATGACCAGATGACCGGATGACGAGATGACGAGATGACGAGATATTTAGATAACCGGATGACGAGATGACGAGATGACGAGATGACCGAAGACGAGATGACGAGATGACGAGATGACGAGATGACGAGATGACGAGATGACGAGATGACAAGATGACCCGATGACCGGAGAACCAGATGACCAGATGACCAGATAACCAGATGACCAGGTGACCAGATGACCAGATGACCAGATGACCAGGTGACCAGATGACCAGATGACCAGATGACCAGATGACGAGATGCCGAGATGACAAAATGACGAGATGACGAGATGACGAGATGACGAGGTGACGAGATGACGAGATGACGCGATGACGAGATGACGATATGACCAGATGACCAGGTGAATAGATGACGAGATGACGAGATGACGAGATGACGAGATGACGAGATGACGAGATGACGAGATGACGAGATGACGAGATGACGAGGTGACGAGATGACGAGATGACGAGATAACTAGATAACTAGATAACCGGATGACGAGATGACGAGATGACGAGATGATGGAAGACGAGATGACGAGATGACGAGATGACGAGATGACGAGACGACAAGGTGACCAGATGACCAGATGACCAGATTACCAGATGACCGGATGACCAGATGACCAGATGACCGGATGATCAGATGACCAGATGACCAAATGACCAGATGACGAGATGATGAGATGACCAGACTACGAGATGACGAGATGACAAGATAACGACAAGAAGACAAGATGATGAGATGACCAAATGAACAGATGACCAGATGACCAGATGACCGAAAGACCAGATGACCAGATGAACAGATGACCAGATGACCAGATGACCAGATAACCAGTTGACCAGTTGACCAGATGACGAAATGACGAAATGAGGAGATGACCAGATGAACAGATGACCAGATGACCAGATGACCAGATGACCAGATGACCAGATGACCAGATGACCAGATGACCAGGTGACCAGATGACCAGATGACCAGATGACCAGATGACCAGATGACTAGTTGACCAGATGTTGAGATGGATAGATGACCGGATGACGAGATGACGAGATGACGAAATGACGAGATGACGAGATGACGGGATGACGAGATGACGAGATGACAAGATGACGAGATGACAAGATGACGAGATGACGAGATGACGAGATGACGAGATGACGAGATGACGAGATGACGAGATAACAAGGTGATCAGATGACCAGATGACCAGATGACCAGATGAACAGATGTCGGGATGACGAGTTGACGAGATGACGAGATGACCAGATCACCAGATCACCAGATCACCAGATCACCAGATGACCAGATGACCAGATGACCAGATGACGAGATGACGAGATGACGAGATGACGAGATGACGAGATGACGGAATGACAAGATGACGAGATGACGAGATGACGAGGTGACGAGATGACGAGATGACGCGATGACGAGATGACCAGATGAATAGATGACAGGACGACGAGATGACGAGATGACGAGACGACGAGATGACGAGATGACGAGATAACGAGATGACGAGACGACGAGATAACGAGATGACGAGATCACGAGATGACGAGATGACGAGATGACGAGATAACGAGGTGACGAGATGACGAGATGACGAGATAACTAGATAACTAGATAACCGGATGACGAGATGACAAGATGACGAGATGATGGAAGACGAGATGACGAGATGACGAGATGACCAGATGACCAGATGACCAGATGACCAGATGACCAGATGACCAGATGACCAGATGACCAGATGACCAGATGTCGAGATGACGAGTTGACGAGATGACGAGATGACCAGATCACCAGATCACCAGATCACCAGATGACCAGATGACCAGATGACCATATGATCAGATGACAATATGACCAGATGACCAGATGACCAGATGACCAGATGACCAGATGACGAGATGACGAGATGACGAGATGCCGAGATGACGAAATGACGAGATGACGAGATGACGAGATGACGAGGTGACGAGATGACGAGATGACGCGATGACGAGATGACGAGATGACCAGATGACCAGATGACCAGGTGAATAGATGACCGGATGACGAGATGACGAGATGACGAGATGACGAGATGACGAGATGACGAGATATCGAGATGACGAGACGACGAGATGACGAGATGACGAGATGACGAGATGACGAGATGACGAGATGACGAGATGACGAGATGACGAGGTGACGAGATGACGAGATGACGAGATAACTAGATCACTAGATGACCGGATGACGAGATGACGAGATGACGAGATGACGAGATGACGGAAGACGAGATGACGAGATGACGAGATGACGAGATGACGAGATGACGAGACGACAAGGTGACCACATGACCAGATGACCAGATTACCAGATGACCGGATGACCAGACGACCAGATGACCGGATGATCAGATGACCAGATGACCAAATGACCAAATGACGAGATGACGAGATGACCAGACTACGAGATGACGAGATGACAAGATAACGACGAGAAGACAAGATGACGAGATGACCAGATGAACAGATGACCAGATGACCAGATGACCGAAAGACTAGATGACCAGATGAACAGATGACCAGATGACCATATGACCAGATGACCAGATGACCAGATGACCAGATGACGAGATGACGAGATGACGAGATGACGAGATGACGAGATGACGAGATGACGAAATGACGAGATGACGAGATGACGAGATGACGAGGTGACGAGATGACGAGATAACGCGATGACGAGATGACGATATGACCAGATGACCAGATGAATAGATGACAGGATGACGAGATGACGAGATGACGAGATGACGAGATGACGAGATGACGAGATGACAAGATAACGAGATGACGAGATAACTAGATTACGAGATGACGAGATGCCGAGATAACGGAAGACGAGATGACGAGATGATGAGACGACGAGATGACCAGATGACCAGATGACCAGATGACCAGATGACCAGACGACCAGATGACCAGATGACCAGATGACTAGATGAACAGATGACCAGATAACCAGATGACCAGATGACCAGATGACCAGATGACCGGATGACCAGATGACCAGATGATCAGATGACCAGATGACGTGATAACCAGATGACCAGATGACCAGATGACCATATGACCAGGTGACCAGATGACAAGATGACCAGATGACCAGATGACTGGATGACCAGATGTCGAGATGACGAGTTGACGAGATGACGAGATGAAGAGATGACCAGTCGACCAGATGACCAGATGACCAGATGACCGGATGACGAGATGACGAGATGACGAGATATTTAGATAACCGGATGACGAGATGACGAGATGACGAGATGACCGAAGACGAGATGACGAGATGACGAGATGACGAGATGACGAGATGACGAGATGACAAGATGACCAGATGACCGGAGAGCCAGATGACCAGATGACCAGATAACCAGATGACCAGGTGACCAGATGACAAGATGACCAGATGACCAGGTGACCAGATGACCAGATGACCAGATGACCAGATGTCGAGATGACGAGTTGACGAGATGACGAGATGACCAGATGACCAGATGACCAGATGACCAGATGACGAGATGACGAGATGACGAGATGACGAGATGCCGAGATGACAAAATGACGAGATGACGAGATGACGAGATGACGAGGTGACAAGATGACGAGATGACGCGATGACGAGATGACGATATGACCAGATGACCAGGTGAATAGATGACCGGATGACGAGATGACGAGATGACGAGATGACGAGATGACGAGATGACGAGATGACGAGATGACGAGATGACGAGATGACGAGATGACGAGATGACGAGATGACGAGGTGACGAGATGACGAGATGACGAGATAACTAGATAACTAGATAACCGGATGACGAGATGACGAGATGACGAGATGACGGAAGACGAGATGACGAGATGACGAGATGACGAGATGACGAGATGACGAGACGACAAGGTGACCAGATGACCAGATGACTAGATTACCAGATGACCGGATGACCAGACGACCAGATGACCGGATGATCAGATGACCAGATGACCAAATGACCAGATGACGAGATGACGAGATGACCAGACTACGAGATGACGAGATGACAAGATAACGACGAGAAGACAAGATGACGAGATGACCAAATGAACAGATGACCAGATGACCAGATGACCGAAAGACCAGATGACCAGATGAACAGATGACCAGATGACCAGATGACCAGATAACCAGTTGACCAGTTGACCAGATGACGAAATGACGAAATGAGGAGATGACCAGATGAACAGATGACCAGATGACCAGATGACCAGATGACCAGATGACCAGATGACCAGATGACCAGATGACCAGGTGACCAGATGACCAGATGACCAGATGACCAGATGACTAGTTGACCAGATGTTGAGATGGATAGATGACCGGATGACGAGATGACGAGATGACGAAATGACGAGATGACGAGATGACGGGATGACGAGATGACGAGATGACAAGATGACGAGATGACAAGATGACGAGATGACGAGATGACGAGATGACGAGATGACGGAAGACGAGATGACGAGATGACGAGATGACGAGATGACGGGATGACGAGATGACGAGATGACGAGATGACGAGATAACAAGGTGATCAGATGACCAGATGACCAGATGACCAGATGAACAGATGTCGAGATGACGAGTTGACGAGATGACGAGATGACCAGATGACCAGATCACCAGATCACCAGATCACCAGATGACCAGATGACCAGATGACCAGATGACGAGATGACGAGATGACGAGATGACGAGATGACGAGATGACGAAATGACAAGATGACGAGATGACGAGATGACGAGATGCCGAGATAACGGAAGACGAGATGACGAGATGACGAGATGATGAGACGACGAGATGACCAGATGACCAGATGACCAGATGACCAGATGACCAGACGACCAGATGACCAGATGACCAGATGACTAGATGAACAGATGACCAGATAACCAGATGACCAGATGACCAGATGACCAGATGACCGGATGACCAGATGACCAGATGATCAGATGACCAGATGACGTGATAACCAGATGACCAGATGACCAGATGACCATATGACCAGGTGACCAGATGACAAGATGACCAGATGACCAGATGACTGGATGACCAGATGTCGAGATGACGAGTTGACGAGATGACGAGATGAAGGGATGACCAGTCGACCAGATGACCAGATGACCAGATGACCAGATGACCAGATGACCAGATGACGAGATGACGAGATGACGAGATGACGAGATGACGAGATGACGGAATGACAAGATGACGAGATGACGAGATGACGAGGTGACGAGATGACGAGATGACGCGATGACGAGATGACCAGATGAATAGATGACAGGACGACGAGATGACGAGATGACGAGACGACGAGATGACGAGATGACGAGATAACGAGATGACGAGACGACGAGATAACGAGATGACGAGATCACGAGATGACGAGATGACGAGATGACGAGATAACGAGGTGACGAGATGACGAGATGACGAGATAACTAGATAACTAGATAACCGGATGACGAGATGACAAGATGACGAGATGATGGAAGACGAGATGACGAGATGACGAGATGACCAGATGACCAGATGACCAGATGACCAGATGACCAGATGACCAGATGACCAGATGACCAGATGACCAGATGTCGAGATGACGAGTTGACGAGATGACGAGATGACCAGATGACCAGATCACCAGATCACCAGATCACCAGATCACCAGATGACCATATGATCAGATGACAATATGACCAGATGACCAGATGACCAGATGACCAGATGACCAGATGACGAGATGACGAGATGACGAGATGCCGAGATGACGAAATGACGAGATGACGAGATGACGAGATGACGAGGTGACGAGATGACGAGATGACGCGATGACGAGATGACGAGATGACGAGATGACCAGATGACCAGGTGAATAGATGACCGGATGACGAGATAACGAGATGACGAGATGACGAGATGACGAGATGACGAGATATCGAGATGACGAGACGACGAGATGACGAGATGACGAGATGACGAGATGACGAGATGACGAGATGACGAGATGACGAGATGACGAGGTGACGAGATGACGAGATGACGAGATAACTAGATAACTAGATGACCGGATGACGAGATGACGAGATGACGAGATGACGAGATGACGGAAGACGAGATGACGAGATGACGAGATGACGAGATGACGAGATGACGAGACGACAAGGTGACCACATGACCAGATGACCAGATTACCAGATGACCGGATGACCAGACGACCAGATGACCGGATGATCAGATGACCAGATGACCAAATGACCAAATGACGAGATGACGAGATGACCAGACTACGAGATGACGAGATGACAAGATAACGACGAGAAGACAAGATGACGAGATGACCAGATGAACAGATGACCAGATGACCAGATGACCGAAAGACTAGATGACCAGATGAACAGATGACCAGATGACCATATGACCAGATGACCAGATGACCAGATGACCAGATGACGAGATGACGAGATGACGAGATGACGAGATGACGAGATGACGAGATGACGAAATGACGAGATGACGAGATGACGAGATGACGAGGTGACGAGATGACGAGATAACGCGATGACGAGATGACGATATGACCAGATGACCAGATGAATAGATGACAGGATGACGAGATGACGAGATGACGAGATGACGAGATGACGAGATGACGAGATGACAAGATAACGAGATGACGAGATAACTAGATTACGAGATGACGAGATGCCGAGATAACGGAAGACGAGATGACGAGATGATGAGACGACGAGATGACCAGATGACCAGATGACCAGATGACCAGATGACCAGACGACCAGATGACCAGATGACCAGATGACTAGATGAACAGATGACCAGATAACCAGATGACCAGATGACCAGATGACCAGATGACCGGATGACCAGATGACCAGATGATCAGATGACCAGATGACGTGATAACCAGATGACCAGATGACCATATGACCAGGTGACCAGATGACAAGATGACCAGATGACCAGATGACTGGATGACCAGATGTCGAGATGACGAGTTGACGAGATGACGAGATGAAGAGATGACCAGTCGACCAGATGACCAGATGACCAGATGACCGGATGACGAGATGACGAGATGACGAGATATTTAGATAACCGGATGACGAGATGACGAGATGACGAGATGACCGAAGACGAGATGACGAGATGACGAGATGACAAGATGACGAGATGACGAGATGACAAGATGACCAGATGACCGGAGAGCCAGATGACCAGATGACCAGATAACCAGATGACCAGGTGACCAGATGACAAGATGACCAGATGACCAGGTGACCAGATGACCAGATGACCAGATGACCAGATGTCGAGATGACGAGTTGACGAGATGACGAGATGACAAAATGACGAGATGACGAGATGACGAGATGACGAGGTGACAAGATGACGAGATGACGCGATGACGAGATGACGATATGACCAGATGACCAGGTGAATAGATGACCGGATGACGAGATGACGAGATGACGAGATGACGAGATGACGAGATGACGAGATGACGAGATGACGAGATGACGAGATGACGAGATGACGAGATGACGAGATGACGAGATGACGAGATGACGAGGTGACGAGATGACGAGATGACGAGATAACTAGATAACTAGATAACCGGATGACGAGATGACGAGATGACGAGATGACGGAAGAAGAGATGACGAGATGACGAGATGACGAGATGACGAGACGACAAGGTGACCAGATGACCAGATGACTAGATTACCAGATGACCGGATGACCAGACGACCAGATGACCGGATGATCAGATGACCAGATGACCAAATGACCAGATGACGAGATGACGAGATGACCAGACTACGAGATGACGAGATGACAAGATAACGACGAGAAGACAAGATGACGAGATGACCAGATGAACAGATGACCAGATGACCAGATGACCGAAAGACTAGATGACCAGATGAACAGATGACCAGATGACCATATGACCAGATGACCAGATGACCAGATGACCAGATGACGAGATGACGAGATGACGAGATGACGAGATGACGAGATGACGAGATGACGAAATGACGAGATGACGAGATGACGAGATGACGAGGTGACGAGATGACGAGATGACGCGATGACGTGATGACGAGATGACCAGATGACCAGATGAATAGATGACAGGATGCCGAGATGACGAGATTACGAGATGACGAGATGACGAGATAACGAGATGACGAGATGACGAGATGACGAGATGACGAGATGACGAGATGACGAGATGACGAGATGACGAGATGACGAGATGACGAGATGACGAGATGACGAGATGACGAGATGTCGAGATGACGAGGTGACGAGATGACGGAAGACGAGATGACGAGATGACGAGATGACGAGATGACGGGATGACGAGATGACGAGATGACGAGATGACGAGATAACAAGGTGATCAGATGACCAGATGACCAGATGACCAGATGAACAGATGTCGAGATGACGAGTTGACGAGATGACGAGATGACCAGATGACCAGATCACCAGATCACCAGATCACCAGATGACCAGATGACCAGATGACCAGATGACGAGATGACGAGATGACGAGATGACGAGATGACGAGATGACGAAATGACAAGATGACGAGATGACGAGATGACGAGATGCCGAGATAACGGAAGACGAGATGACGAGATGACGAGATGATGAGACGACGAGATGACCAGATGACCAGATGACCAGATGACCAGATGACCAGACGACCAGATGACCAGATGACCAGATGACTAGATGAACAGATGACCAGATAACCAGATGACCAGATGACCAGATGACCAGATGACCGGATGACCAGATGACCAGATGATCAGATGACCAGATGACGTGATAACCAGATGACCAGATGACCAGATGACCATATGACCAGGTGACCAGATGACAAGATGACCAGATGACCAGATGACTGGATGACCAGATGTCGAGATGACGAGTTGACGAGATGACGAGATGAAGGGATGACCAGTCGACCAGATGACCAGATGACCAGATGACCAGATGACCAGATGACCAGATGACGAGATGACGAGATGACGAGATGACGAGATGACGAGATGACGGAATGACAAGATGACGAGATGACGAGATGACGAGGTGACGAGATGACGAGATGACGCGATGACGAGATGACCAGATGAATAGATGACAGGACGACGAGATGACGAGATGACGAGACGACGAGATGACGAGATGACGAGATAACGAGATGACGAGACGACGAGATAACGAGATGACGAGATCACGAGATGACGAGATGACGAGATGACGAGATAACGAGGTGACGAGATGACGAGATGACGAGATAACTAGATAACTAGATAACCGGATGACGAGATGACAAGATGACGAGATGATGGAAGACGAGATGACGAGATGACGAGATGACCAGATGACCAGATGACCAGATGACCAGATGACCAGATGACCAGATGACCAGATGACCAGATGACCAGATGTCGAGATGACGAGTTGACGAGATGACGAGATGACCAGATGACCAGATCACCAGATCACCAGATCACCAGATCACCAGATGACCATATGATCAGATGACAATATGACCAGATGACCAGATGACCAGATGACCAGATGACCAGATGACGAGATGACGAGATGACGAGATGCCGAGATGACGAAATGACGAGATGACGAGATGACGAGATGACGAGGTGACGAGATGACGAGATGACGCGATGACGAGATGACGAGATGACGAGATGACCAGATGACCAGGTGAATAGATGACCGGATGACGAGATAACGAGATGACGAGATGACGAGATGACGAGATGACGAGATATCGAGATGACGAGACGACGAGATGACGAGATGACGAGATGACGAGATGACGAGATGACGAGATGACGAGATGACGAGATGACGAGGTGACGAGATGACGAGATGACGAGATAACTAGATAACTAGATGACCGGATGACGAGATGACGAGATGACGAGATGACGAGATGACGGAAGACGAGATGACGAGATGACGAGATGACGAGATGACGAGATGACGAGACGACAAGGTGACCACATGACCAGATGACCAGATTACCAGATGACCGGATGACCAGACGACCAGATGACCGGATGATCAGATGACCAGATGACCAAATGACCAAATGACGAGATGACGAGATGACCAGACTACGAGATGACGAGATGACAAGATAACGACGAGAAGACAAGATGACGAGATGACCAGATGAACAGATGACCAGATGACCAGATGACCGAAAGACTAGATGACCAGATGAACAGATGACCAGATGACCATATGACCAGATGACCAGATGACCAGATGACCAGATGACGAGATGACGAGATGACGAGATGACGAGATGACGAGATGACGAGATGACGAAATGACGAGATGACGAGATGACGAGATGACGAGGTGACGAGATGACGAGATAACGCGATGACGAGATGACGATATGACCAGATGACCAGATGAATAGATGACAGGATGACGAGATGACGAGATGACGAGATGACGAGATGACGAGATGACGAGATGACAAGATAACGAGATGACGAGATAACTAGATTACGAGATGACGAGATGCCGAGATAACGGAAGACGAGATGACGAGATGATGAGACGACGAGATGACCAGATGACCAGATGACCAGATGACCAGATGACCAGACGACCAGATGACCAGATGACCAGATGACTAGATGAACAGATGACCAGATAACCAGATGACCAGATGACCAGATGACCAGATGACCGGATGACCAGATGACCAGATGATCAGATGACCAGATGACGTGATAACCAGATGACCAGATGACCATATGACCAGGTGACCAGATGACAAGATGACCAGATGACCAGATGACTGGATGACCAGATGTCGAGATGACGAGTTGACGAGATGACGAGATGAAGAGATGACCAGTCGACCAGATGACCAGATGACCAGATGACCGGATGACGAGATGACGAGATGACGAGATATTTAGATAACCGGATGACGAGATGACGAGATGACGAGATGACCGAAGACGAGATGACGAGATGACGAGATGACAAGATGACGAGATGACGAGATGACAAGATGACCAGATGACCGGAGAGCCAGATGACCAGATGACCAGATAACCAGATGACCAGGTGACCAGATGACAAGATGACCAGATGACCAGGTGACCAGATGACCAGATGACCAGATGACCAGATGTCGAGATGACGAGTTGACGAGATGACGAGATGACAAAATGACGAGATGACGAGATGACGAGATGACGAGGTGACAAGATGACGAGATGACGCGATGACGAGATGACGATATGACCAGATGACCAGGTGAATAGATGACCGGATGACGAGATGACGAGATGACGAGATGACGAGATGACGAGATGACGAGATGACGAGATGACGAGATGACGAGATGACGAGATGACGAGATGACGAGATGACGAGATGACGAGATGACGAGGTGACGAGATGACGAGATGACGAGATAACTAGATAACTAGATAACCGGATGACGAGATGACGAGATGACGAGATGACGGAAGAAGAGATGACGAGATGACGAGATGACGAGATGACGAGACGACAAGGTGACCAGATGACCAGATGACTAGATTACCAGATGACCGGATGACCAGACGACCAGATGACCGGATGATCAGATGACCAGATGACCAAATGACCAGATGACGAGATGACGAGATGACCAGACTACGAGATGACGAGATGACAAGATAACGACGAGAAGACAAGATGACGAGATGACCAGATGAACAGATGACCAGATGACCAGATGACCGAAAGACTAGATGACCAGATGAACAGATGACCAGATGACCATATGACCAGATGACCAGATGACCAGATGACCAGATGACGAGATGACGAGATGACGAGATGACGAGATGACGAGATGACGAGATGACGAAATGACGAGATGACGAGATGACGAGATGACGAGGTGACGAGATGACGAGATGACGCGATGACGTGATGACGAGATGACCAGATGACCAGATGAATAGATGACAGGATGCCGAGATGACGAGATTACGAGATGACGAGATGACGAGATAACGAGATGACGAGATGACGAGATGACGAGATGACGAGATGACGAGATGACGAGATGACGAGATGACGAGATGACGAGATGACGAGATGACGAGATGACGAGATGACGAGATGTCGAGATGACGAGGTGACGAGATGACGAGGTGACGAGGTGACGAGATGACGAGATGACGAGGTGACGAGATGACGAGATGACGATATAACTAGATAACTAGATAACCGGATGATGAGATGACGAGATGACGAGATGATGGAAGACGAGATGACGAGATGACGAGATGACGAGATGACGAGACGACAAGGTGACCAGATGACCAGATGACCAGATTACCAGATGACCAGATGACCAGATGACCAGATGACCGGATGATCAGATGACCAGATGACCAAATGACCAGATGACGAGATGATGAGATGACCAGACTACGAGATGACGAGATGACAAGATAACGACAAGAAGACAAGATAATGAGATGACCAAATGAACAGATGACCAGATGACCAGATGACCGAAAGACCAGATGACCAGATGAACAGATGACCAGATGACCAGATAACCAGTTGACCAGTTGACCAGATGACGAAATGACGAAATGAGGAGATGACCAGATGAACAGATGACCAGATGACCAGATGACCAGATGACCAGATGACCAGATGACCAGATGACCAGATGACCAGGTGACCAGATGACCAGATGACCAGATGACCAGATGACTAGTTGACCAGATGTTGAGATGGATAGATGACCGGATGACGAGATGACGAGATGACGAAATGACGAGATGACGAGATGACGGGATGACGAGATGACGAGATGACAAGATGACGAGATGACAAGATGACGAGATGACGAGATGACGAGATGACGAGATGACGAGATGACGAGATGACGGAAGACGAGATGACGAGATGACGAGATGACGAGATGACGGGATGACGAGATGACGGGATGACGAGATGACGAGATAACAAGGTGATCAGATGACCAGATGACCAGATGACCAGATGAACAGATGTCGAGATGACGAGTTGACGAGATGACGAGATGACCAGATGACCAGATCACCAGATCACCAGATCACCAGATGACCAGATGACCAGATGACCAGATGACGAGATGACGAGATGACGAGATGACGAGATGACGAGATGACGAAATGACAAGATGACGAGATGACGAGATGACGAGATGCCGAGATAACGGAAGACGAGATGACGAGATGACGAGATGATGAGACGACGAGATGACCAGATGACCAGATGACCAGATGACCAGATGACCAGACGACCAGATGACCAGATGACCAGATGACTAGATGAACAGATGACCAGATAACCAGATGACCAGATGACCAGATGACCAGATGACCGGATGACCAGATGACCAGATGATCAGATGACCAGATGACGTGATAACCAGATGACCAGATGACCAGATGACCATATGACCAGGTGACCAGATGACAAGATGACCAGATGACCGGAGAGCCAGATGACCAGATGACCAGATAACCAGATGACCAGGTGACCAGATGACCAGATGACCAGATGACCAGGTGACCAGATGACCAGATGACCAGATGACCAGATGTCGAGATGACGAGTTGACGAGATGACGAGATGACCAGATGACCAGATCACCAGATCACCAGATGACCAGATGACCATATGACCAGATGACAATATGACCAGATGACCAGATGACCAGATGACCAGATGACGAGATGACGAGATGACGAGATGACGAGATGCCGAGATGACAAAATGACGAGATGACGAGATGACGAGATGACGAGGTGACAAGATGACGAGATGACGCGATGACGAGATGACGATATGACCAGATGACCAGGTGAATAGATGACCGGATGACGAGATGACGAGATGACGAGATGACGAGATGACGAGATGACGAGATGACGAGATGACGAGATGACGAGATGACGAGATGACGAGATGACGAGATGACGAGGTGACGAGATGACGAGATGACGAGATAACTAGATAACTAGATAACCGGATGACGAGATGACGAGATGACGAGATGACGGAAGACGAGATGACGAGATGACGAGATGACGAGATGACGAGACGACAAGGTGACCAGATGACCAGATGACTAGATTACCAGATGACCGGATGACCAGACGACCAGATGACCGGATGATCAGATGACCAGATGACCAAATGACCAGATGACGAGATGACGAGATGACCAGACTACGAGATGACGAGATGACAAGATAACGACGAGAAGACAAGATGACGAGATGACCAGATGAACAGATGACCAGATGACCAGATGACCGAAAGACTAGATGACCAGATGAACAGATGACCAGATGACCATATGACCAGATGACCAGATGACCAGATGACCAGATGACGAGATGACGAGATGACGAGATGACGAGATGACGAGATGACGAGATGACGAAATGACGAGATGACGAGATGACGAGATGACGAGGTGACGAGATGACGAGATGACGCGATGACGTGATGACGAGATGACCAGATGACCAGATGAATAGATGACAGGATGACGAGATGACGAGATTACGAGATGACGAGATGACGAGATAACGAGATGACGAGATGACGAGATGACGAGATGACGAGATGACGAGATGACGAGATGACGAGATGACGAGATGACGAGATGACGAGATGACGAGATGACGAGATGACGAGATGACGAGATGTCGAGATGACGAGGTGACGAGATGACGAGGTGACGAGGTGACGAGATGACGAGATGACGAGGTGACGAGATGACGAGATGACGATATAACTAGATAACTAGATAACCGGATGACGAGATGACGAGATGACGAGATGATGTAAGACGAGATGACGAGATGACGAGATGACGAGATGACGAGACGACAAGGTGACCAGATGACCAGATGACCAGATTACCAGATGACCGGATGACCAGATGACCAGATGACCGGATGATCAGATGACCAGATGACCAAATGACCAGATGACGAGATGATGAGATGACCAGACTACGAGATGACGAGATGACAAGATAACGACAAGAAGACAAGATAATGAGATGACCAAATGAACAGATGACCAGATGACCAGATGACCGAGAGACCAGATGACCAGATGAACAGATGACCAGATGACCAGATGACCAGATAACCAGTTGACCAGTTGACCAGATGACGAAATGACGAAATGAGGAGATGACCAGATGAACAGATGACCAGATGACCAGATGACCAGATGACCAGATGACCAGATGACCAGATGACCAGGTGACCAGATGACCAGATGACCAGATGACTAGTTGACCAGATGTTGAGATGGATAGATGACCGGATGACGAGATGACGAGATGACGAAATGACGAGATGACGAGATGACGGGATGACGAGATGACGAGATGACAAGATGACGAGATGACAAGATGACGAGATGACGAGATGACGAGATGACGAGATGACGAGATGACGAGATGACGGAAGACGAGATGACGAGATGACGAGATGACGAGATGACGGGATGACGAGATGACGAGATGACGAGATGACGAGATAACAAGGTGATCAGATGACCAGATGACCAGATGACCAGATGAACAGATGTCGAGATGACGAGTTGACGAGATGACGAGATGACCAGATCACCAGATCACCAGATCACCAGATCACCAGATCACCAGATGACCAGATGACCAGATGACGAGATGACGAGATGACGAGATGACGAGATGACGAGATGACGAAATGACAAGATGACGAGATGACGAGATGACGAGATGCCGAGATAACGGAAGACGAGATGACGAGATGACGAGATGATGAGACGACGAGATGACCAGATGACCAGATGACCAGATGACCAGATGACCAGACGACCAGATGACCAGATGACCAGATGACCAGATGAACAGATGACCAGATAACCAGATGACCAGATGACCAGATGACCAGATGACCGGATGAACAGATGACCAGATGATCAGATGACCAGATGACGTGATAACCAGATGACCAGATGACCAGATGACCATATGACCAGGTGACCAGATGACGAGATGACCAGATGACCAGATGACTGGATGACCAGATGTCGAGATGACGAGTTGACGAGATAACGAGATGAAGAGATGACCAGTTGACCAGATGACCAGATGACCAGATGACCGGATGACGAGATGACGAGATGACGAGATATTTAGATAACCGGATGACGAGATGACGAGATGACGAGATGACCGAAGACGAGATGACGAGATGACGAGATGACGAGATGACGAGATGACGAGATGACGAGATGACGAGATGACAAGATGACCCGATGACCGGAGAACCAGATGACCAGATGACCAGATAACCAGATGACCAGGTGACCAGATGACCAGATGACCAGATGACCAGGTGACCAGATGACCAGATGACCAGATGACCAGATGACGAGATGCCGAGATGACAAAATGACGAGATGACGAGATGACGAGATGACGAGGTGACGAGATGACGAGATGACGCGATGACGAGATGACGATATGACCAGATGACCAGGTGAATAGATGACCGGATGACGAGATGACGAGATGACGAGATGACGAGATGACGAGATGACGAGATGACGAGATGACGAGATGACGAGATGACGAGGTGACGAGATGACGAGATGACGAGATAACTAGATAACTAGATAACCGGATGACGAGATGACGAGATGACGAGATGATGGAAGACGAGATGACGAGATGACGAGATGACGAGATGACGAGACGACAAGGTGACCAGATGACCAGATGACCAGATTACCAGATGACCGGATGACCAGATGACCAGATGACCGGATGATCAGATGACCAGATGACCAAATGACCAGATGACGAGATGATGAGATGACCAGACTACGAGATGACGAGATGACAAGATAACGACAAGAAGACAAGATGATGAGATGACCAAATGAACAGATGACCAGATGACCAGATGACCGAAAGACCAGATGACCAGATGAACAGATGACCAGATGACCAGATGACCAGATAACCAGTTGACCAGTTGACCAGATGACGAAATGACGAAATGAGGAGATGACCAGATGAACAGATGACCAGATGACCAGATGACCAGATGACCAGATGACCAGATGACCAGATGACCAGATGACCAGATGACCAGGTGACCAGATGACCAGATGACCAGATGACCAGATGACCAGATGACTAGTTGACCAGATGTTGAGATGGATAGATGACCGGATGACGAGATGACGAGATGACGAAATGACGAGATGACGAGATGACGGGATGACGAGATGACGAGATGACAAGATGACGAGATGACAAGATGACGAGATGACGAGATGACGAGATGACGAGATGACGAGATGACGGAAGACGAGATGACGAGATGACGAGATGACGAGATGACGGGATGACGAGATGACGAGATGACGAGATGACGAGATAACAAGGTGATCAGATGACCAGATGACCAGATGACCAGATGAACAGATGTCGAGATGACGAGTTGACGAGATGACGAGATGACCAGATCACCAGATCACCAGATCACCAGATGACCAGATGACCAGATGACCAGATGACCAGATGACGAGATGACGAGATGACGAGATGACGAGATGACGAGATGACGAAATGACAAGATGACGAGATGACGAGATGACGAGGTGACGAGATGACGAGATGACGCGATGACGAGATGACCAGATGAATAGATGACAGGATGACGAGATGACGAGATGACGAGACGACGAGATGACGAGATGACGAGATAACGAGATGACGAGACGACGAGATAACGAGATGACGAGATCACGAGATGACGAGATGACGAGATGACGAGATAACGAGGTGACGAGATGACGAGATGACGAGATAACTAGATAACTAGATAACCGGATGACGAGATGACGAGATGACGAGATGACGAGATGACGGAAGACGAGATGACGAGATGACGAGATGACGAGATGACGAGATGACGAGATGACGAGATGACGAGATGACGGAAGACGAGATGACGAGATGACGAGATGACGAGATGACGGGATGACGAGATGACGAGATGACGAGATGACGAGATAACAAGGTGATCAGATGACCAGATGACCAGATGATCAGATGAACAGATGTCGAGATGACGAGTTGACGAGATGACGAGATGACCAGATCACCAGATCACCAGATCACCAGATCACCAGATCACCAGATGACCAGATGACCAGATGACGAGATGACGAGATGACGAGTTGACGAGATGACGAGATGACGAAATGACAAGATGACGAGATGACGAGATGACGAGGTGACGAGATGACGAGATGACGCGATGACGAGATGACCAGATGAATAGATGACGAGATGACGAGATGACGAGATGACGAGATGACGAGATAACGAGGTGACGAGATGACGAGATGACGAGATTACTAGATAACTAGATAACCGGATGACGAGATGACGAGATGACGAGATGATGGAAGACGAGATGACGAGATGACGAGATGACCAGATGACCAGATGACCAGATGACCAGATGACCAGATGTCGAGATGACGAGTTGACGAGATGACGAGATGACCAGATCACCAGATCACCAGATCACCAGATGACCAGATGACCAGATGACCATATGATCAGATGACAATATGACCAGATGACCAGATGACCAGATGACCAGATGACCAGATGACGAGATGACGAGATGACGAGATGCCGAGATGACGAAATGACGAGATGACGAGATGACGAGATGACGAGGTGACGAGATGACGAGATGACGCGATGACGAGATGACGAGATGACGAGATGACCAGATGACCAGGTGAATAGATGACCGGATGACGAGATGACGAGATGACGAGATGACGAGATGACGAGATATCGAGATGACGAGACGACGAGATGACGAGATGACGAGATGACGAGATGACGAGATGACGAGATGACGAGGTGACGAGATGACGAGATGACGAGATAACTAGATAACTAGATGACCGGATGACGAGATGACGAGATGACGAGATAACTAGATAACTAGATGACCGGATGACGAGATGACGAGATGACGAGATGACGAGATGACGGAAGACGAGATGACGAGATGACGAGATGACGAGATGACGAGATGACGAGACGACAAGGTGACCAGATGACCAGATGACCAGATTACCAGATGACCGGATGACCAGACGACCAGATGACCGGATGATCAGATGACTAGATGACCAAATGACCAGATAACGAGATGACGAGATGACCAGACTACGAGATGACGAGATGACAAGATAACGACGAGAAGACAAGATGACGAGATGACCAGATGAACAGATGACCAGATGACCAGATGACCGAAAGACTAGATGACCAGATGAACAGATGACCAGATGACCATATGACCAGATGACCAGATGACCAGATGACCAGATGACGAGATGACGAGATGACGAGATGACGAGATGACGAGATGACGAGATGACGAAATGACGAGATGACGAGATGACGAGATGACGAGGTGACGAGATGACGAGATAACGCGATGACGAGATGACGATATGACCAGATGACCAGATGAATAGATGACAGGATGACGAGATGACGAGATGACGAGATGACGAGATGACGAGATGACGAGATGACGAGATGACGAGATAACGATATGACGAGATAACTAGATTACGAGATGACGAGATGCCGAGATAACGGAAGACGAGATGACGAGATGATGAGACGACGAGATGACCAGATGACCAGATGACCAGATGACCAGATGACCAGACGACCAGATGACCAGATGACCAGATGACTAGATGAACAGATGACCAGATAACCAGATGACCAGATGACCAGATGACCAGATGACCGGATGACCAGATGACCAGATGATCAGATGACCAGATGACGTGATAACCAGATGACCAGATGACCAGATGACCATATGACCAGGTGACCAGATGACGAGATGACCAGATGACCAGATGACTGGATGACCAGATGTCGAGATGACGAGTTGACGAGATGACGAGATGAAGAGATGACCAGTCGACCAGATGACCAGATGACCAGATGACCGGATGACGAGATGACGAGATGACGAGATATTTAGATAACCGGATGACGAGATGACGAGATGACGAGATGACCGAAGACGAGATGACGAGATGACGAGATGACGAGATGACGAGATGACGAGATGACGAGATGACAAAATGACCAGATGACCGGAGAGCCAGATGACCAGATGACCAGATAACCAGATGACCAGGTGACCAGATGACCAGATGACCAGATGACCAGGTGACCAGATGACCAGATGACCAGATGACCAGATGTCGAGATGACGAGTTGACGAGATGACGAGATGACCAGATGACCAGATCACCAGATCACCAGATGAACAGATGACCATATGACCAGATGACAATATGACCAGATGACCAGATGACCAGATGACCAGATGACGAGATGACGAGATGACGAGATGACGAGATGCCGAGATGACAAAATGACGAGATGACGAGATGACGAGATGACGAGGTGACAAGATGACGAGATGACGCGATGACGAGATGACGATATGACCAGATGACCAGGTGAATAGATGACCGGATGACGAGATGACGAGATGACGAGATGACGAGATGACGAGATGACGAGATGACGAGATGACGAGATGACGAGATGACGAGATGACGAGGTGACGAGATGACGAGATGACGAGATAACTAGATAACTAGATAACCGGATGACGAGATGACGAGATGACGAGATGACGGAAGACGAGATGACGAGATGACGAGATGACGAGATGACGAGACGACAAGGTGACCAGATGACCAGATGACTAGATTACCAGATGATTGGATGACCAGACGACCAGATGACCGGATGATCAGATGACCAGATGACCAAATGACCAGATGACGAGATGACGAGATGACCAGACTACGAGATGACGAGATGACAAGATAACGACGAGAAGACAAGATGACGAGATGACCAGATGAACAGATGACCAGATGACCAGATGACCGAAAGACTAGATGAACAGATGACCAGATGACCATATGACCAGATGACCAGATGACCAGATGACCAGATGACGAGATGACGAGATGACGAGATGACGAGATGACGAGATGACGAGATGACGAAATGACGAGATGACGAGATGACGAGATGACGAGGTGACGAGATGACGAGATGACGCGATGACGTGATGACGAGATGACCAGATGACCAGATGAATAGATGACAGGATGACGAGATGACGAGATTACGAGATGACGAGATGACGAGATAACGAGATGACGAGATGACGAGATGACGAGATGACGAGATGACGAGATGACGAGATGACGAGATGACGAGATGACGAGATGACGAGATGACGAGATGACGAGATGACGAGATGACGAGATGACGAGGTGACGAGATGACGAGGTGACGAGGTGACGAGATGACGAGATGACGAGGTGACGAGATGACGAGATGACGATATAACTAGATAACTAGATAACCGGATGACGAGATGACGAGATGACGAGATGATGGAAGACGAGATGACGAGATGACGAGATGACGAGACGACAAGGTGACCAGATGACCAGATGACCAGATTACCAGATGACCGGATGACCAGATGACCAGATGACCGGATGATCAGATGACCAGATGACCAAATGACCAGATGACGAGATGATGAGATGACCAGACTACGAGATGACGAGATGACAAGATAACGACAAGAAGACAAGATGATGAGATGACCAAATGAACAGATGACCAGATGACCAGATGACCGAAAGACCAGATGACCAGATGAACAGATGACCAGATGACCAGATGACCAGATAACCAGTTGACCAGTTGACCAGATGACGAAATGACGAAATGAGGAGATGACCAGATGAACAGATGACCAGATGACCAGATGACCAGATGACCAGATGACCAGATGACCAGATGACCGGATGACCAGGTGACCAGATGACCAGATGACCAGATGACCAGATGACTAGTTGACCAGATGTTGAGATGGATAGATGACCGGATGACGAGATGACGAGATGACGAAATGACGAGATGACGAGATGACGGGATGACGAGATGACGAGATGACAAGATGACGAGATGACAAGATGACGAGATGACGAGATGACGAGATGACGAGATGACGAGATGACGAGATGACGGAAGACGAGATGACGAGATGACGAGATGACGAGATGACGGGATGACGAGATGACGAGATGACGAGATGACGAGATAACAAGGTGATCAGATGACCAGATGACCAGATGACCAGATGACCGAAAGACTAGATGACCAGATGAACAGATGACCAGATGACCATATGACCAGATGACCAGATGACCAGATGACCACATGACGAGATGACCAGATGACGAGATGACGAGATGACGAGATGACGAGATGACGAGATGACGAGATGACGAGATGACGAGATGACGAGATGACGAGATGACGAAATGACGAGATGACGAGATGACGAGATGACGAGGTGACGAGATGACGAGATGACGCGATGACGAGATGACGAGATGACGAGATGACGAGATGACGAGATGACGAGATGACGAGATGACGAGATGACGAGATGACGAGATGACGAGGTGACGAGATGACGAGATGACGAGGTGACGAGATGACGAGATGACCAGATAACTAGATAACTAGATAACTAGATAACCGGATGACGAGATGACGAGATGACGAGATGACCAGATGACCAGATGACCAGATGACCAGATGACCAGATGACCAGATGACTAGTTGACCAGATGTTGAGATGGATAGATGACCGGATGACGAGATGACGAGATGACGAAATGACGAGATGACGAGATGACGGGATGACGAGATGACTAGATGACAAGATGACGAGATAACAAGATGACGAGATGACGAGATGACGAGATGACAAGATGACGAGATGACGGAAGACGAGATGACGAGATGACGAGATGACGAGATGACGGGATGACGAGATGACGAGATGACGAGATGACGAGATAACAAGGTGATCAGATGACCAGATGACCAGATGTCGAGATGACGAGTTGACGAGATGACGAGATGACGAGATGACGAGATGACGGAAGACGAGATGACGAGATGACGAGATGACGAGATGACGAGATGACGGGACGACAAGGTGACCAGATGACCAGATGACCAGATTACCAGATGACCGGATGACCAGATGACCAGATGACCGGATGATCAGATGACCAGATGACCAAATAACCAGATGACGAGATGACGAGATGACCAGACTACGAGATGACGAGATGACAAGATAACGACGAGAAGACAAGATGATGAGATGACCAAATGAACAGATGACCAGATGACCAGATGACCGAAAGACCAGATGACCAGATGAACAGATGACCAGATGACCAGATGACCAGATAACCAGTTGACCAGTTGACCAGATGACGAAATGACGAAATGAGGAGATGACCAGATGAACAGATGACCAGATGACCAGATGACCAGATGACCAGATGACCAGATGACCAGATGACCAGATGACCAGATGACCAGGTGACCAGATGACCAGATGACCAGATGACCAGATGACTAGTTGACCAGATGTTGAGATGAATAGATGACCGGATGACGAGATGACGAGATGTCGAGATGACGAGATGACGAGATGACGAGATGACGAGATGACGAGATGACGAGATGACGAGATGACGAGATGACGAGGTGACGAGATGACGAGATGACGAGGTGACGAGATGACGAGATGACGAGATAACTAGATAACTAGATGAGCAGATAACCAGTTGACCAGTTGACCAGATGACGAAATGACGAAATGAGGAGATGACCAGATGAACAGATGACCAGATGACCAGATGACCAGATGACCAGATGACCAGATGACCAGATGACCAGATGACCATGTGACCAGATGACCCGATGACCAGATGACCAGATGACTAGTTGACCAGATGTTGAGATGGATAGATGACCGGATGACGAGATGACGAGATGACGAAATGACGAGATGACGATATGACGGGATGACGAGATGACGAGATGACCAGATGACGAGATGACAAGATGACGAGATTACGAGATGACGAGATGACGAGATGACGAGATGACGAGATGACGAGATGACGGTAGACGAGATGACGAGATGACGAGATGACGAGATGACGAGATGACGAGATAACAAGGTGATCAGATGACCAGATGACCAGATGACCAGATGTCGAGATGACAAGTTGACGAGATGACGAGATGACCAGATGACCAGATCACCAGATCACCAGATCACCAGATGACCACATGACCAGATGACCAGATGACGAGATGACGAGATGACGAGATGACGAAATGACAAGATGACGAGATGACGAGATGACGAGGTGACGAGATGACGAGATGACGCGATGACGAGATGACCAGATGAATAGATGACAGGATGACGAGATGGCGAGATGACGAGATGACGACATGACGAGATGACGAGATAACGAGATGACGAGACGACGAGATGACGAGATGACGAGATGACGAGATGACGAGATGACGAGATGACGGGATGACGAGATGACGAGATGACGAGATGACGAGATGACGAGATGACGAGATGACGAGATGACGAGGTGACGAGATGACGAGATGACGAGGTGCCGAGATGACGAGGTGACGAGATGACGAGGTGACGAGATGACGAGATGACGAGATGACGAGATGACGGAAGACGAGATGACGAGATGACGAGATGACGAGATGACGAGACGACAAGGTGACCAGATGACCAGATGACCAGATTACCAGATGACCGGATGACCAGATGACCAGATGACCGGATGATCAGATGACCAGATGACCAAATGACCAGATGACGAGATGACGAGATGACCAGACTACGAGATGACGAGATGACAAGATAACGACGAGAAGACAAGATGATGAGATGACCAAATGAACAGATGACCAGATGACCAGATGACCGAAAGACCAGATGACCAGATGAACAGATGACCAGATGACCAGATGACCAGATAACCAGTTGACCAGTTGACCAGATCACGAAATGACGAAATGAGGAGATGACCAGATGAACAGATGACCAGATGACCAGATGACCAGATGACCAGATGACCAGATGACCAGATGACCAGATGACCAGGTGACCAGATGACCAGATGACCAGATGACTAGTTGACCAGATGTTGAGATGAATAGATGACCGGATGACGAGATGACGAGATGACGAAATGACGAGATGACGAGATGACGGGATGACGGGATGACGAGATGACGAGATGACAAGATGACGAGATGGCGAGATGACGAGATGACGAGATGACGAGATGACGGAAGACGAGATGACGAGATGACGAGATGACGAGATGACGAGATGACGAGATGACAAGGTGACCAGATGACCAGATGACCAGATGACCAGGTGACTAGATGACCAGATGTCGAGATGACGAGATGACGAGATGATGACCAGATGACCAGATGACCAGATGACCAGATGACTAGTTGACCAGATGTTGAGATGGATAGATGACCGGATGACGAGATGACGAGATGACGAAATGACGAGATGACGAGATGACGGGATGACGAGATGACTAGATGACAAGATGACGAGATGACGAGATGACGAGATAACTAGATAACTAGATAACCGGATGACGAGATGACGAGATGACGAGATGATGGAAGACGAGATGACGAGATGACGAGATGACGAGATGACGAGACGACAAGGTGACCAGATGACCAGATGACCAGATTACCAGATGACCGGATGACCAGATGACCAGATGACCGGATGATCAGATGACCAGATGACCAAATGACCAGATGACGAGATGATGAGATGACCAGACTACGAGATGACGAGATGACAAGATAACGACAAGAAGACAAGATGATGAGATGACCAAATGAACAGATGACAAGATGACCAGATGACCGAAAGACCAGATGACCAGATGAACAGATGACCAGATGACCAGATGACCAGATAACCAGTTGACCAGTTGACCAGATGACGAAATGACGAAATGAGGAGATGACCAGATGAACAGATGACCAGATGACCAGATGACCAGATGACCAGATGACCAGATGACCAGATGACCAGATGACCAGGTGACCAGATGACCAGATGACCAGATGACCAGATGACTAGTTGACCAGATGTTGAGATGGATAGATGACCGGATGACGAGATGACGAGATGACGAGATGACGAATTGACGAGATGACGAGATGACGGGATGACGAGATGACGAGATGACAAGATGACGAGATGACAAGATGACGAGATGACGAGATGACGAGATGACGAGATGACGAGATGACGAGATGACGGAAGACGAGATGACGAGATGACGAGATGACGAGATGACGGGATGACGAGATGACGAGATGACGAGATGACGAGATAACAAGGTGATCAGATGACCAGATGACCAGATGACCAGATGAACAGATGTCGAGATGACGAGTTGACGAGATGACGAGATGACCAGATGACCAGATGACCAGATCACCAGATCACCAGATGACCAGATGACCAGATGACCAGATGACGAGATGACGAGATGACGAGATGACGAGATGACGAGATGACGAGATGACGAGATGACGAGATGACGAGATGACGAGGTGACGAGATGACGAGATGACGCGATGACGAGATGACCAGATGAATAGATGACAGGATGACGAGATGACAAGATGACGAGACGACGAGATGACGAGATGACGAGATAACGAGATGACGAGACGACGAGATAACGAGATGACGAGATGACGAGATGACGAGATGACGAGATGACGAGATAACGAGGTGACGAGATGACGAGATGACGAGATAACTAGATAACTAGATAACCGGATGACGAGATGACGAGATGACGAGATGATGGAAGACGAGATGACGAGATGACGAGATGATCAGATGACCAGATGACCAGATGACGAGATGACCAGATGACCAGATGACCAGATGACCAGGTGACCAGATGACCAGATGACCAGATGACCAGATGTCGAGATGACGAGTTGACGAGATGACGAGATGACCAGATGACCAGATCACCAGATCACCAGATGACCAGATGACCATATGACCAGATGACAATATGACCAGATGACCAGATGACCAGATGACCAGATGACCAGATGACGAGATGACGAGATGACGAGATGCCGAGATGACGAAATGACGAGATGACGAGATGACGAGATGACAAGGTGACGAGATGACGAGATGACGCGATGACGAGATGACGAGATGACGAGATGACCAGATGACCAGGTGAATAGATGACCGGATGACGAGATGACGAGATGACGAGATGACGAGATGACGAGATAACGAGATGACGAGACGACGAGATGACGAGATGACGAGATGACGAGATGACGAGATGACGAGATGACGAGATGACGAGATGATGAGATGACGAGATGACGAGATGACGAGATGACGAGATAACTAGATAACTAGATAACCGGATGACGAGATGACGAGATGACGAGATGACGAGATGACGAGATGACGGAAGACGAGATGACGAGATGACGAGATGACGAGACGTCAAGGTGACCAGATGACCAGATGACCAGATTACCAGATGACCGGATTACCAGACGACCAGATGACCGGATGATCAGATGACCAGATGACGAGATGACGAGATGACCAGACTACGAGATGACGAGATGACAAGATAACGACGAGAAGACAAGATGACGAGATGACCAGATGAACAGATGACCAGATGACCAGATGACCGAAAGACTAGATGACCAGATGAACAGATGACCAGATGACCATATGACCAGATGACCAGATGACCAGATGACGAGATGACGAGATGACGAGATGACGAGATGACGAGATGACGAGATGACGAGATGACGAGATGACGAGATGACGAGATGACGAGGTGACGAGATGACGAGATGACGCGATGACGAGATGACCAGATGAATAGATGACAGGATGACGAGATGACAAGATGACGAGACGATGAGATGACGAGATGACGAGATAACGAGATGACGAGACGACGAGATAACGAGATGACGAGATGACGAGATGACGAGATGACGAGATGACGAGATAACGAGGTGACGAGATGACGAGATGACGAGATAACTAGATAACTAGATAACCGGATGACGAGATGACGAGATGACGAGATGATGGAAGACGAGATGACGAGATGACGAGATGATCAGATGACCAGATGACCAGATGACGAGATGACCAGATGACCAGATGACCAGATGACCAGATGACCAGGTGACCAGATGACCAGATGACCAGATGACCAGATGTCGAGATGACGAGTTGACGAGATGACGAGATGACCAGATGACCAGATCACCAGATCACCAGATGACCAGATGACCAGATCACCAGATCACCAGATCACCAGATCACCAGATCACCAGATCACCAGATCACCAGATCACCAGATGACCAGATGACGAGATGACGAGATGACGAGATGACGAGATGACGAGATGACGAAATGACAAGATGACGAGATGACGAGATGACGCGATGACGAGATGACCAGATGAATAGATGACAGGATGACGAGATGACGAGATGACGAGATGACGAGATGACGAGATGACGAGATAACGAGATGACGAGACGACGAGATGACGAGATGACGAGATGACCAGATGACCAGGTGAATAGATGACCGGATGACGAGATGACGAGATGACGAGATGACGAGATGACGAGATAACGAGATGACGAGACGACGAGATGACGAGATGACGAGATGACGAGATGACGAGATGACGAGATGACGAGATGACGAGATGATGAGATGACGAGATGACGAGATGACGAGATGACGAGATAACTAGATAACTAGATAACCGGATGACGAGATGACGAGATGACGAGATGACGAGATGACGAGATGACGGAAGACGAGATGACGAGATGACGAGATGACGAGACGACAAGGTGACCAGATGACCAGATGACCAGATTACCAGATGACCGGATTACCAGACGACCAGATGACCGGATGATCAGATGACCAGATGACGAGATGACGAGATGACCAGACTACGAGATGACGAGATGACAAGATAACGACGAGAAGACAAGATGACGAGATGACCAGATGAACAGATGACCAGATGACCAGATGACCGAAAGACTAGATGACCAGATGAACAGATGACCAGATGACCATATGACCAGATGACCAGATGACCAGATGACGAGATGACGAGATGACGAGATGACGAGATGACGAGATGACGAGATGACGAGATGACGAGATGACGAGATGACGAGATGACGAGGTGACGAGATGACGAGATGACGCGATGACGAGATGACCAGATGAATAGATGACAGGATGACGAGATGACAAGATGACGAGACGATGAGATGACGAGATGACGAGATAACGAGATGACGAGACGACGAGATAACGAGATGACGAGATGACGAGATGACGAGATGACGAGATGACGAGATAACGAGGTGACGAGATGACGAGATGACGAGATAACTAGATAACTAGATAACCGGATGACGAGATGACGAGATGACGAGATGATGGAAGACGAGATGACGAGATGACGAGATGATCAGATGACCAGATGACCAGATGACGAGATGACCAGATGACCAGATGACCAGATGACCAGATGACCAGGTGACCAGATGACCAGATGACCAGATGACCAGATGTCGAGATGACGAGTTGACGAGATGACGAGATGACCAGATGACCAGATCACCAGATCACCAGATGACCAGATGACCAGATCACCAGATCACCAGATCACCAGATCACCAGATCACCAGATCACCAGATCACCAGATCACCAGATGACCAGATGACGAGATGACGAGATGACGAGATGACGAGATGACGAGATGACGAAATGACAAGATGACGAGATGACGAGATGACGCGATGACGAGATGACCAGATGAATAGATGACAGGATGACGAGATGACGAGATGACGAGATGACGAGATGACGAGATGACGAGATAACGAGATGACGAGACGACGAGATGACGAGATGACGAGATGACGAGATGACGAGATGACGAGATGACGAGATGACGAGATGACGAGATGACGAGATGACGAGATGACGAGATGACGAGATGACGAGGTGACGAGATGACGAGATGACGAGATGACGAGATGACGAGATGACGAGATGACGAGATGACGAGATGACGTGATGACGGAAGACGAGATGACGAGATGACGAGATGACGAGATGACGAGATGACGAGATGACGAGACGACAAGGTGACCAGATGACCAGATGACCAGATTACCAGATGACCGGATGACCAGACGACCAGATGACCGGATGATCAGATGACCAGATGACCAAATGACCAGATGACGAGATGACGAGATGACCAGACTACGAGATGACGAGATGACAAGATAACGACGAGAAGACAAGATGACGAGATGACCAGATGCACAGATGACCAGATGACCAGATGACCGAAAGACTAGATGACCAGATGAACAGATGACCAGATGACCATATGACCAGATGACCAGATGACCAGATGACCACATGACGAGATGACGAGATGACGAGATGACGAGATGACGAGATGACGAGATGACGAGATGACGAGATGACGAGATGACGAAATGACGAGATGACGAGATGACGAGATGACGAGGTGACGAGATGACGAGATGACGCGATGACGAGATGACGAGATGACGAGATGACGAGATGACGAGATGACGAGATGACGAGATGACGAGATGACGAGATGACGAGATGACGAGGTGACGAGATGACGAGATGACGAGGTGACGAGATGACGAGATGACCAGATAACTAGATAACTAGATAACTAGATAACCGGATGACGAGATGACGAGATGACGAGATGACCGGATGACCAGATGACCAGATGACCAGATGACCAGATGACCAGATGACTAGTTGACCAGATGTTGAGATGGATAGATGACCGGATGACGAGATGACGAGATGACGAAATGACGAGATGACGAGATGACGGGATGACGAGATGACTAGATGACAAGATGACGAGATGACAAGATGACGAGATGACGAGATGACGAGATGACAAGATGACGAGATGACGGAAGACGAGATGACGAGATGACGAGATGACGAGATGACGGGATGACGAGATGACGAGATGACGAGATGACGAGATAACAAGGTGATCAGATGACCAGATGACCAGATGTCGAGATGACGAGTTGACGAGATGACGAGATGACGAGATGACGAGATGACGGGACGACAAGGTGACCAGATGACCAGATGACCAGATTACCAGATGACCGGATGACCAGATGACCAGATGACCGGATGATCAGATGACCAGATGACCAAATAACCAGATGACGAGATGACGAGATGACCAGACTACGAGATGACGAGATGACAAGATAACGACGAGAAGACAAGATGATGAGATGACCAAATGAACAGATGACCAGATGACCAGATGACCGAAAGACCAGATGACCAGATGAACAGATGACCAGATGACCAGATGACCAGATAACCAGTTGACCAGTTGACCAGATGACGAAATGACGAAATGAGGAGATGACCAGATGAACAGATGACCAGATGACCAGATGACCAGATGACCAGATGACCAGATGACCAGATGACCAGATGACCAGATGACCAGGTGACCAGATGACCAGATGACCAGATGACCAGATGACTAGTTGACCAGATGTTGAGATGAATAGATGACCGGATGACGAGATGACGAGATGTCGAGATGACGAGATGACGAGATGACGAGATGACGAGATGACGAGATGACGAGATGACGAGATGACGAGATGACGAGGTGACGAGATGACGAGATGACGAGGTGACGAGATGACGAGATGACGAGATAACTAGATAACTAGATGACCAGATAACCAGTTGACCAGTTGACCAGATGACGAAATGACGAAATGAGGAGATGACCAGATGAACAGATGACCAGATGACCAGATGACCAGATGACCAGATGACCATGTGACCAGATGACCCGATGACCAGATGACCAGATGACTAGTTGACCAGATGTTGAGATGGATAGATGACCGGATGACGAGATGACGAGATGACGAAATGACGAGATGACGATATGACGGGATGACGAGATGACGAGATGACCAGATGACGAGATGACAAGATGACGAGATTACGAGATGACGAGATGACGAGATGACGAGATGACGGTAGACGAGATGACGAGATGACGAGATGACGAGATGACGAGATGACGAGATGACGAGATGACGAGATAACAAGGTGATCAGATGACCAGATGACCAGATGACCAGATGTCGAGATGACAAGTTGACGAGATGACGAGATGACCAGATGACCAGATGACCAGATCACCAGATCACCAGATCACCAGATGACCACATGACCAGATGACCAGATGACGAGATGACGAGATGACGAGATGACGAAATGACAAGATGACGAGATGACGAGATGACGAGGTGACGAGATGACGAGATGACGCGATGACGAGATGACCAGATGAATAGATGACAGGATGACGAGATGGCGAGATGACGAGATGACGACATGACGAGATGACGAGATAACGAGATGACGAGACGACGAGATGACGAGATGACGAGATGACGAGATGACGAGATGACGAGATGACGGGATGACGAGATGACGAGATGACGAGATGACGAGATGACGAGATGACGAGATGACGAGATGACGAGGTGACGAGATGACGAGATGACGAGATGACGAGGTGCCGAGATGACGAGGTGACGAGATGACGAGGTGACGAGATGACGAGATGACGAGATGACGAGATGACGGAAGACGAGATGACGAGATGACGAGATGACGAGATGACGAGACGACAAGGTGACCAGATGACCAGATGACCAGATTACCAGATGACCGGATGACCAGATGACCAGATGACCGGATGATCAGATGACCAGATGACCAAATGACCAGATGACGAGATGACGAGATGACCAGACTACGAGATGACGAGATGACAAGATAACGACGAGAAGACAAGATGATGAGATGACCAAATGAACAGATGACCAGATGACCAGATGACCGAAAGACCAGATGACCAGATGAACAGATGACCAGATGACCAGATGACCAGATAACCAGTTGACCAGTTGACCAGATCACGAAATGACGAAATCAGGAGATGACCAGATGAACAGATGACCAGATGACCAGATGACCAGATGACCAGATGACCAGATGACCAGATGACCAGATGACCAGGTGACCAGATGACCAGATGACCAGATGACTAGTTGACCAGATGTTGAGATGAATAGATGACCGGATGACGAGATGACGAGATGACGAAATGACGAGATGACGAGATGACGGGATGACGGGATGACGAGATGACGAGATGACAAGATGACGAGATGGCGAGATGACGAGATGACGAGATGACGAGATGACGGAAGACGAGATGACGAGATGACGAGATGACGAGATGACGAGATGACGAGATGACGAGATGACGAGATGACGAGATGACAAGGTGACCAGATGACCAGATGACCAGATGACCAGGTGACTAGATGACCAGATGTCGAGATGACGAGATGACGAGATGATGACCAGATGACCAGATGACCAGATGACCAGATGACTAGTTGACCAGATGTTGAGATGGATAGATGACCGGATGACGAGATGACGAGATGACGAAATGACGAGATGACGAGATGACGGGATGACGAGATGACTAGATGACAAGATGACGAGATGACGAGATGACGAGATAACTAGATAACTAGATAACCGGATGACGAGATGACGAGATGACGAGATGATGGAAGACGAGATGACGAGATGACGAGATGACGAGATGACGAGACGACAAGGTGACCAGATGACCAGATGACCAGATTACCAGATGACCGGATGACCAGATGACCAGATGACCGGATGATCAGATGACCAGATGACCAAATGACCAGATGACGAGATGATGAGATGACCAGACTACGAGATGACGAGATGACAAGATAACGACAAGAAGACAAGATGATGAGATGACCAAATGAACAGATGACAAGATGACCAGATGACCGAAAGACCAGATGACCAGATGACCAGATGACCAGATGACCAGATGACCAGGTGACCAGATGACCAGATGACCAGATGACCAGATGACTAGTTGACCAGATGTTGAGATGGATAGATGACCGGATGACGAGATGACGAGATGACGAATTGACGAGATGACGAGATGACGGGATGACGAGATGACGAGATGACAAGATGACGAGATGACAAGATGACGAGATGACGAGATGACGAGATGACGAGATGACGAGATGACGAGATGACGGAAGACGAGATGACGAGATGACGAGATGACGAGATGACGGGATGACGAGATGACGAGATGACGAGATGACGAGATAACAAGGTGATCAGATGACCAGATGACCAGATGACCAGATGAACAGATGTCGAGATGACGAGTTGACGAGATGACGAGATGACCAGATGACCAGATGACCAGATCACCAGATCACCAGATGACCAGATGACCAGATGACCAGATGACGAGATGACGAGATGACGAGATGACGAGATGACGAGATGACGAGATGACGAGATGACGAGATGACGAGATGACGAGATGACGAGGTGACGAGATGACGAGATGACGCGATGACCAGATGAATAGATGACAGGATGACGAGATGACAAGATGACGAGACGACGAGATGACGAGATGACGAGATAACGAGATGACGAGACGACGAGATAACGAGATGACGAGATGACGAGATGACGAGATGACGAGATGACGAGATAACGAGGTGACGAGATGACGAGATGACGAGATAACTAGATAACTAGATAACCGGATGACGAGATGACGAGATGACGAGATGATGGAAGACGAGATGACGAGATGACGAGATGATCAGATGACCAGATGACCAGATGACGAGATGACCAGATGACCAGATGACCAGATGACCAGGTGACCAGATGACCAGATGACCAGATGACCAGATGTCGAGATGACGAGTTGACGAGATGACGAGATGACCAGATGACCAGATCACCAGATCACCAGATGACCAGATGACCATATGACCAGATGACAATATGACCAGATGACCAGATGACCAGATGACCAGATGACCAGATGACGAGATGACGAGATGACGAGATGCCGAGATGACGAAATGACGAGATGACGAGATGACGAGATGACAAGGTGACGAGATGACGAGATGACGCGATGACGAGATGACGAGATGACGAGATGACCAGATGACCAGGTGAATAGATGACCGGATGACGAGATGACGAGATGACGAGATGACGAGATGACGAGATGACGAGATAACGAGATGACGAGACGACGAGATGACGAGATGACGAGATGACGAGATGACGAGATGACGAGATGACGAGATGACGAGATGACGAGATGATGAGATGACGAGATGACGAGATGACGAGATGACGAGATAACTAGATAACTAGATGACCGGATGACGAGATGACGAGATGACGAGATGACGAGATGACGGAAGACGAGATGACGAGATGACGAGATGACGAGACGACAAGGTGACCAGATGACCAGATGACCAGATTACCAGATGACCGGATTACCAGACGACCAGATGACCGGATGATCAGATGACCAGATGACGAGATGACGAGATGACCAGACTACGAGATGACGAGATGACAAGATAACGACGAGAAGACAAGATGACGAGATGACCAGATGAACAGATGACCAGATGACCAGATGACCGAAAGACTAGATGACCAGATGAACAGATGACCAGATGACCATATGACCAGATGACCAGATGACCAGATGACGAGATGACGAGATGACGAGATGACGAGATGACGAGATGACGAGATGACGAGATGACGAAATGACGAGATGACGAGATGACGAGGTGACGAGATGACGAGATGACGCGATGACGAGATGACGATATGACCAGATGACCAGATGAATAGATGACAGGATGACGAGATGACGAGATGACGAGATGACGAGATGACGAGATGACGAGATGACGAGATGACGAGATGACGAGATGACGAGATGACGTGATGACGAGATGACGAGATGACGAGATGACGAGATGACGAGATGACGAGATGACGAGATGACGAGATGACGAGATGACGAGATGACCAGATGACCAGATGAATAGATGACAGGATGACGAGATGACGAGATGACGAGATGACGAGATAACGAGATGACGAGATAACTAGATAACTAGATAACCGGATGACGAGATGACAAGATGATGGAAGACGAGATATCGAGATGACGAGATGACCAGATGACCAGATGACCAGATGACCAGATGACCAGATGACCAGGTGACCAGGTGACCAGATGACCAGATGACCAGATGAGCAGATGACTAGTTGACCAGATGTTGAGATGGATAGATGAACGGATGACGAGATGACGAGATGACGAAATGACGAGATGACGAGATGACGCGATGACGAGATGACGAGATGACAAGATGACGAGATGACAAGATGACGAGATGACGAGATGACGAGATGACGAGATGACGGAAGACGAGATGACGAGATGACGAGATGACGAGATGACGGGATGACGAGATGACGAGATGACGAGATGACGAGATAACAAGGTGATCAGATGACCAGATGACCAGATGACCAGATGACCAGATGTCGAGATGACGAGATGACCAGATGACCAGATCACCAGATCACCAGATCACCAGATCACCAGATGACCAGATGACCAGATGACGAGATGACGAGATGACGAGATGACGAGATGACGAGATGACGAGATGACGAAATGACAAGATGACGAGATGACGAGATGACGCGATGACGCGATGACGAGATGACCAGATGAATAGATGACAGGATGACGAGATGACGAGATGACGAGATGACGAGATGACGAGATGACGAGATGACGAGACAACGAGATGACGAGACGACGAGATGACGAGATGACGAGATGACGAGATGACGAGATGACGAGATGACGAGATGACGAGATGACGAGATGACGAGATGACGAGATGACGAGGTGACGAGATGACGAGATGACGAGATGACGAGATGACGAGGTGACGAGATGACGAGATGACGAGATGACGAGGTGACGAGATGACGAGATGACGAGATGACGAGATGACGAGATGACGGAAGACGAGATGACGGAAGACGAGATGACGAGATGACGAGATGACGAGATGACGAGATGACGAGATGACGAGATGACGAGACGACAAGGTGACCAGATGACCAGATGACCAGATTACCAGATGACCGGATGACCAGACGACCAGATGACCGGATGATCAGATGACCAGATGACCAAATAACCAGATGACGAGATGACGAGATGACCAGACTACGAGATGACGAGATGACAAGATAACGACGAAAAGACAAGATGATGAGATGACCAAATGAACAGATGACCAGATGACCAGATGACCGAAAGACCAGATGACCAGATGAACAGATGACCAGATGACCAGATGACCAGATAACCAGTTGACCAGTTGACCAGATGACGAAATGACGAAATGAGGAGATGACCAGATGAACAGATGACCAGATGACCAGATGACCAGATGACCAGATGACCAGATGACCAGATGACCAGGTGACCAGATGACCAGATGACCAGATGACCAGATGACTAGTTGACCAGATGTTGAGATGAATAGATGACCGGATGACGAGATGACGAGATGACGAGATGACGAGATGACGAGATGACGAGATGACGAGATGACGAGATGACGAGATGACGAGATGACGAGGTGACGAGATGACGAGATGACGAGGTGACGAGATGACGAGATGACGAGATAACTAGATAACTAGATAACCGGATGACGAGATGACGAGATGACGAGATGATGGAAGATGAGATGACGAGATGACGAGATGACGAGATGACGAGACGACAAGGTGACCAGATGACCAGATGACCAGATGACCAGATTACCAGATGACCGGATGACCAGATGATCAGATGACCAGATGACCAAATGACCAGATGACGAGATGACGAGATGACCAGACTACGAGATGACGAGATGAGGAGATGACCAGATGAACAGATGACCAGATGACCAGATGACCAGATGACCAGATGACCAGATGACCAGATGACCAGATGACCAGATGACCAGATGACCAGATAACCAGTTGACCAGTTGACCAGATGACGAAATGACGAAATGAGGAGATGACCAGATGAACAGATGACCAGATGACCAGATGACCAGATGACCAGATGACCAGATGACCAGATGACCAGATGACCAGGTGACCAGGTGACCAGATGACCAGATGACTAGTTGACCAGATGTTGAGATGAATAGATGACCGGATGACGAGATGACGAGATGACGAAATGACGCGATGACGAGATGACGGGATGACGGGATGACGAGATGACGAGATGACAAGATGACGAGATGGCGAGATGACGAGATGACGAGATGACGAGATGACGAGATGACGAGATGACGAGATGACGAGATGACGAGATGACAAGGTGACCAGATGACCAGATGACCAGATGACCAGGTGACTAGATGACCAGATGTCGAGATGACGAGATGACGAGATGATGACAAGATGACCAGATGACTAGATGAACAGATGACCAGATAACCAGATGACCAGATGAACAGATGACCACATGACCAGATAACGAGATAACCAGATGACCGGATGACGAGATGAAGAGATGACGAGATGACGAGATGACGAGATGACGAGATGACGAGATGAGGCGATGACGAGATGACAAGATGACGAGATGACGAGATGACAAGGTGACGAGATGACAAGGTGACCAGATGACCAGATGACCAGATGACCAGATGACCAGATGACCAGATGTCGAGATGACGAGTTGACGAAATGACGAGATGACCAGATGACCAGATCACCAGATCACCAGATGACCAGATGACCAGATGACGAGATGACGAGATGACGAGATGACGAGATGACGAAATGACGAGATGACGAGATGACGAGATGACGAGGTGACGAGATGACGAGATGACGCGATGACGAGATGACGAGATGACGAGATGACGAGATGACGAGATGACGAGATGACGAAATGACGAGATGACGAGATGACGAGATGACGAGGTGACGAGATGACGAGATGACGAGATGACGCGATGACGAGATGACGAGATGACGAGATGATGACCAGATGACCGCAGGACCAGATGACCAGATGACTAGATGAACAGATGACCAGATGAACAGATGACCAGATGACCAGATGACCAGATGACCAGATGACCAGATGACCAGATGACCAGATGACCAGATGACCAGATGACCAGATAACCAGTTGACCAGTTGACCAGATGACGAAATGACGAAATGAGGAGATGACCAGATGAACAGATGACCAGATGACCAGATGACCAGATGACCAGATGACCAGATGACCAGATGACCAGATGACCAGGTGACCAGATGACCAGATGACCAGATGACTAGTTGACCAGATGTTGAGATGAATAGATGACCGGATGACGAGATGACGAGATGACGAAATGACGAGATGACGAGATGACGGGATGACGGGATGACGAGATGACGAGATGACAAGATGACGAGATGGCGAGATGACGAGATGACGAGATGACGAGATGACGGAAGACGAGATGACGAGATGACGAGATAACGAGATGACGAGATGACGAGATGACGAGATGACAAGGTGACCAGATGACCAGATGACCAGATGACCAGGTGACTAGATGACCAGATGTCGAGATGACGAGATGACGAGATGATGACCAGATGACCAGATGACTAGATGAACAGATGACCAGATAACCAGATGACCAGATGAACAGATGACCACATGACCAGATAACGAGATAACCAGATGACCGGATGACGAGATGAAGAGATGACGAGATGACGAGATGACGAGATGACGAGATGACGAGATGAGGCGATGACGAGATGACAAGATGACGAGATGACGAGATGACAAGGTGACGAGATGACAAGGTGACCAGATGACCAGATGACCAGATGACCAGATGACCAGATGACCAGATGTCGAGATGACGAGTTGACGAAATGACGAGATGACCAGATGACCAGATCACCAGATCACCAGATGACCAGATGACCAGATGACGAGATGACGAGATGACGAGATGACGAGATGACGAAATGACGAGATGACGAGATGACGAGATGACGAGGTGACGAGATGACGAGATGACGCGATGACGAGATGACGAGATGACGAGATGACGAGATGACGAGATGACGAGATGACGAAATGACGAGATGACGAGATGACGAGATGACGAGGTGACGAGATGACGAGGTGACGAGATGACGAGATGACGCGATGACGAGATGACGAGATGACGAGATGATGACCAGATGACCGCAGGACCAGATGACCAGATGACTAGATGAACAGATGACCAGATAACCAGATGACCAGATGACCAGATGACCACATGACCAGATAACGAGATAACCAGATGACCGGATGACGAGATGAAGAGATGACGAGATGACGAGATGACGAGATGACGAGATGACGCGATGACGAGATGACGAGATGACGAGATGACGAGATGACGAGATGACAAGGTGAACAGATGACAAGGTGAACAGATGACCAGATGGTTAGATGACCAGATGACCAGATGACCATATGACCAGATGACCAAATGACCAGATGACCAGATGACCAGACGATGACGAGATGACGAGATGACGAGATGACGAGATGACGAGATGACGAGATGACGAGATGACGAGATGACGAGAAGACGCGAAGACGAGATGACCAGATGACGAGATGGAAAGATGACGAGATGACGAGATGACGAGTCGACGAGATGAGGAGATGACGAGATGACCAGACTACGAGATGACGAGATGACAAGATAATGACGAGAAGACAAGATGATGAGATGACCAGATGAACAGATGACCAGATGACCAGATGACCGAAAGACCAGATGACCAGTTGACCAGATGACGAAATGACGAAATGAGGAGATGACCAGATGAACAGATGACCAGATGACCAGATGTCCAGATGACCAGATGACCAGATGACCAGATGACCAGATGACCAGGGGACTAGATGACCAGATGACCAGATGATCAGATGACTAGATGACCAGATGTCGAGATGAATAGATGACCGGATGACGAGATGACGAGATGACGAAATGACGAGATGACTAGATGACCAGATGTCGAGATGACGATATGACCAGATGACCAGATTACCAGATCACCAGATGACCAGATGACTATATGACCAGACGACCAGATGACCAGATGACCAGATGACGAGATGACGAGATGACGAGATGACAAGGTGAACAGATGACAAGGTGAACAGATGACCAGATGGTTAGATGACCAGATGACCGGATGACCGGATGACCAGATGACCAGATGACCAGATGACGAGATGAAGAGATGATGAGATGACGAGATGACGAGATGACGAGATGACGAGATGACGAGATGACGAGATGCCACGATGACGAGATGACGAGATGACGAGATGACGAGATGATGAGATGTCCAGATGAACAGATGACCAGATGACCAGATGACCAGATGACCAGATGACCATATGACCAGATAACCAGATGAAGAGATGACCAGATGACGAGATGAAGAGATGACGAGATGACGAGATGACGAGATGACGAGATGACGAGATGACGAGATGACGCGATGACGAGATGACAAGATGACGAGATGACGAGATGACAAGGTGACCAGATGACCAGATGACCAGATGACCAGATGACCAGATGACCAGATGACCAGATGTCGAGATGACGAGTTGACGAGATGACGAGATGACCAGATGACCAGATCACCAGATCACCAGATGACCAGATGACCAGATGACCAGATGACCAGATGACCAGATGACCAGATGACGAGATGACGAGATGACAAGATGACGAAATAACGAGATGACGAGATGACGAGATGACGAGATGACGAGATGACGAGATGACGCGATGACGAGATGACGAGATGACGCGATGACGAGATGACGAGATGACGAGATGACGAAATGACGAGATGACGAGATGACGAGATGACGAGGTGACGAGATGACGAGGTGACGAGATGACGAGATGACGCGATGACGAGATGACGAGATGACGAGATGATGACCAGATGACCGCAGGACCAGATGACCAGATGACTAGATGAACAGATGACCAGATAACCAGATGACCAGATGACCAGATGACCACATGACCAGATAACGAGATAACCAGATGACCGGATGACGAGATGAAGAGATGACGAGATGACGAGATGACGAGATGACGAGATTACGCGATGACGAGATGACGAGATGACGAGATGACGAGATGACAAGGTGAACAGATGACAAGGTGAACAGATGACCAGATGGTTAGATGACCAGATGACCAGATGACTATATGACCAGATGACCAAATGACCAGATGACCAGATGACCAGACGATGACGAGATGACGGGATGACGAGATGACGAGATGACGAGATGATGACGAGATGACGAGAAGACGAGAAGACGAGATGACCAGATGACGAGATGGAAAGATGACGAGATGACGAGATGACGAGTCGACGAGATGACGAGATGACGAGATGACCAGACTACGAGATGACGAGATGACAAGATAATGACGAGAAGACAAGATGATGAGATTACCAGATGAACAGATGACCAGATGACCAGATGACCGAAAGACCAGATGACCAGTTGACCAGATGACGAAATGACGAAATGAGGAGATGACCAGATGAACAGATGACCAGATGACCAGATGTCCAGATGACCAGATGACCAGATGACCAGATGACCGGATGACCAGGGGACTAGATGACCAGATGACCAGATGATCAGATGACTAGATGATCAGATGTCGAGATGAATAGATGACCGGATGACGAGATGACGAGATGACGAAATAACGAGATAACTAGATGACCAGATGTCGAGATGACGAGTTGACGAGATGACGATATGACCAGATGACCAGATTACCAGATCACCAGATGACCAGATGACTATATGACCAGATGACCAGATGACCAGATGACCAGATGACGAGATGACGAGATGACGAGATGACAAGGTGAACAGATGACAAGGTGAACAGATGACCAGATGGTTAGATGACCAGATGACCGGATGACCGGATGACCAGATGATCAGATGACCAGATGACGAGATGACGAGATGACGAGATGACGATATGACCAGACTACGAGATGACAAGATAATGACGAGAAGACAAGATGATGAGATGACCAGATGAACAGATGACCAGATGACCAGATGACCGAAAGACCAGATAACCAGATGAACAGATGACCAGATGACCAGATGAACAGATGACCAGATGACCAGATGACCAGATAACCAGTTGACCAGTTGACCAGATGACGAGTTGACGAAATGAGGAGATGACCAGATAAACAGATGACCAGATGACCAGATGACCAGATGACCAGATGACCAGATGACCAGATGAACAGATGACCAGACGATGACGAGATGACCAGATGATTAGACGATGACAAGATGACGAGATGACGAGATGACGAGATGACCAGATGATTAGACGATGACAAGATGACGAGATGACGAGATGACGAGATGACCAGATGACCAGATGACGAGATGACGAAATGAGGAGATGACCAGATAAACAGATAACCAGATGACCAGATGACCAGATGACCAGATGACCAGATGAACAGATGACCAGACGATGACGAGATGACCAGATGATTAGACGATGACAAGATGACGAGATGACGAGAAGACGAGATGACCAGATGACCAGATGACCAGATGACCAGATGAACAGATGACCAGACGATGACGAGATGACGAGATGACCAGATGATTAGATGATGACAAGATGACGAGATGACGAGATGTCGAGATGACGAGATGACGAGATGACGAGATGACGACATGATGACGAGGAGACGAGATGATGAGATGACCGGATGACCAGTTGACCAGATAACCAGATGACCAGATGACCAGATGACCAGATAACCAGATGACCGGATGACGAGATGACCATATGACCAGATAACCAGATGACCAGATGACCGGATGACCAGATGAACAGATGACCAGATGACCAGATGACCAGTTGACCAGATGACGGAATGAGGAGATGACGAGAGGACGAAACGATGACGAGATGACGAGATGACGAGATGACAAGATGACGAGATTGTTTTAGTCTTTTGCTGAAATTGTGAGGATGGTAGACAGTCAGGAAATGAAAATAGTATGACAGGATTAATAAATGAATAATAGATTCATTTTGTACTGCGTAAACTCGACTAGACTTTGCTCGTACGACGCTCGAAGGCAACTAACACGGTCGAACGACGCATCGATCGTGATCCCCTCGTTGCTCTTTCGCGCATGCACCCGCTTCCACATCTCATCAAGAACGTCGACGAACAACGCACCACGCAGGGCGGACGCACATTAAGCTTTTTCAACAGACGAGATGACGAGATGACCAGATGACTAGATGACCAGATGAACATATGACCAGATGACCAGATGACATGATGACCGGATGACCAGATGACCAGATGACCAGATGACGCGATGACGAGTTGACGAGATGGCGAGATGACGAGATGAAGAGATGACGAGATGACGATATGACGAGATGACGAGATGACGAGATGACGAGATGACGAGATGACGAGATGACGAGATGACAAGATGACAAGATGACGAGACGATGACGAGACGATGACGAGACGAGGACGAGACGATAACGAGACGATAACGAGACGATGACGAGACGATGACGAGACGATGACGAGACGATGACGAGACGATGACGAGACGACGAGATGACGAGATGACGAGATGACGCGATGACGAGATGACGAGATGACGAGATGACGAGATGACGAGGTGACGAGATGACGAGATAACTAGATAACTAGATAACCGGATGACGAGATGACGAGATGACGGAAGACGAGATGACGAGATGACGAGATGACGAGATGACGAGATGACGAGACGACAAGGTGACCAGATGACCAGATGACCAGATTACCAGATGACCGGATGACCAGATGACCAGATGACCGGATGATCAGATGACCAGATGACCAAATGACCAGATGACGATATGACGAGATGACGAGATGACCAGACTACGAGATGACGAGATGACAAGATAATGACGAGAAGACAAGATGATGAGATGACCAGATGAACAGATGACCAGATGACCAGATGACCGAAAGACCAGATTACCAGATGAACAGATTACCAGATGACCAGATGACCAGATAACCAGTTGACCAGTTGACCAGATGACGAAATGCCGAAATGAGGAGATGACCAGATGAACAGATGACCAGATGACCAGATGGCCAGATGACCAGATGACCAGATGACCAGATGACCAGATGACCAGGGGACTAGATGACCAGATGACCAGATGATCAGATGACAAGATGATGAGATGACCAGATGAACAGATGACCAGATGACCAGATGACCGAAAGACCAGATGACCAGATGAACAGATGACCAGATGACCAGATAACCAGTTGACCAGTTGACCAGATGACGAAATGACGAAATGAGGAGATGACCAGATGAACGGATGACCAGATGACCAGATGGCCAGATGACCAGATGACCAGATGACCAGATGACCAGATGACCAGGGGACTAGATGACCAGATGACCAGATGATCAGATGACTAGATGACCAGATGTCGAGATGAATAGATGACCGGATGACGAGATGACTAGATGACCAGATGTCGAGATGAACAGATGACGAGATAACCAGATGACCAGATGACCAGATGACCACATGACCAGATAACGAGATAACCAGATGACCGGATGACGAGATGAAGAGATGATGAGATGACGAGATGACGAGATGACGAGATGACGGGATGACGAGATGACGCGATGACAAGATGACGAGATGACGAGATGACGAGATGACGAGATGACGAGATGACGGAAGACGAGATGACGAGATGACGAGATGACGAGATGACAAGGTGACCAGATGACCAGATGACCAGATGACCAGATGACTAGATGAACAGATGTCGAGATGACGAGATGACGAGTTGACGAGATGACCAGATGACTAGATGAACAGATGACGAGATAACCAGATGACCAGATGACCAGATGACCACATGACCAGATAACGAGATAACCAGATGACCGGATGACGAGATGAAGAGATGATGAGATGACGAGATGACGAGATGACGAGATGACGAGATGACGAGATGACGCGATGACGAGATGACAAGATGACGAGATGACAAGATGACGAGATGACGGAAGACGAGATGACGAGATGACGAGATGACGAGATGACGAGATGACGAGATGACGAGATGACGAGATGACGAGATGACGAGATGACGAGATGCCACGATGACGAGATGCCACGATGACGAGATGCCACGATGACGAGATGCCACGATGACGAGATGACGAGATGACGAGATGATGAGATGTCCAGATGAACAGATGACCAGATGACCAGATGACCAGATGACCAGATGACCATATGACCAGATAACCAGATGAACAGATGACCCGATGACCAGTTGACCAGTTGACCAGATGACCAGATGACCAGATGACTAGATGACCAGATGACCGGATGTCCAGATGACGAGATGACGAGAAGACCAGATGACCAGATGACCAGATGACCAGATGACCAGATGACTAGATAACCAGATGACGATATGACGAGATGACGAGATGACGAGATGACGACATGACGAGATGACGAGATGACCAGATGACCAGTCGACCAGATGACCAGATGACCAGATGACCATATGACCAGATGACCAAATGACCAGATGACCAGATGACCAGACGATGACGAGATGACGAGATGACGAGATGACGAGATGACGAGATGACGAGATGACGAGATGACGAGATGACGAGAAGACGAGAAGACGAGATGACCAGATGACGAGATGGAAAGATGACGAGATGACGAGATGACGAGTCGACGAGATGACGAGATGACGAGATGACGAGATGACCAGACTACGAGATGACGAGATGACAAGATAATGATGAGAAGACAAGATGATGAGATGACCAGATGAACAGATGACCAGATGACCAGATGACCGAAAGACCAGATGACCAGATGAACAGATGACCAGATGACCAGATAACCAGTTGACCAGTTGACCAGATGACGAAATGACGAAATGAGGAGATGACCAGATGAACGGATGACCAGATGACCAGATGGCCAGATGACCAGATGACCAGATGACCAGATGACCAGATGACCAGGGGACTAGATGACCAGATGACCAGATGATCAGATGACTAGATGACCAGATGTCGAGATGAATAGATGACCGGATGACGAGATGACTAGATGACCAGATGTCGAGATGACGAGTTGACGAGATGACGATATGACCAGATGACCAGATGACCGGATGACCGGATGACCAGATGACCAGATGACCAGATGACCAGATGACCAGATGACCAGATGACCAGATGATCAGATGACCAGATGACCGGATAACCAGATGACCAGATGACCAGATGACCAGATGACCAGATGACTATATGACAAGGTGACCAGATGACCAGATGACCAGATGACCGGATAACGAGATGACGAGATGACGAGATATTTAGATAACCGGATGACGAGATGACGAGATGACGAGATGACCGAAAACGAGATGACGAGATGACGAGATGACGAGATGAGGAGATGACGAGATGACCAGATGACCAGATGACCGGAGAACCAGATGACGAGATGACGAGATGACAAGGTGACCAGATGACCAGATGACCAGATGACCAGATGACCAGATGACCAGGTGACCAGATGACCAGATGACCAGATAACCAGATGACCAGATGACCAGATGACCAGATGACCAGATGACCAGATGATCAGATGACCAGATGACCGGATAACCAGATGACCAGATGACCAGATGACGAGATAACGAGATGACGAGACGACGAGATGACGAGATGACGAGATGACGAGATGATGACCAGATGACCGCAGGACCAGATGACCAGATGACTAGATGAACAGATGACCAGATAACCAGATGACCAGATGACCAGATGACCACATGACCAGATAACGAGATAACCAGATGACCGGATGACGAGATGAAGAGATGACGAGATGACGAGATGACGAGATGACGAGATTACGCGATGACGAGATGACGAGATGACGAGATGACGAGATGACAAGGTGAACAGATGACAAGGTGAACAGATGACCAGATGGTTAGATGACCAGATGACCAGATGACTATATGACCAGATGACCAAATGACCAGATGACCAGATGACCAGACGATGACGAGATGACGGGATGACGAGATGACGAGATGACGAGATGATGACGAGATGACGAGAAGACGAGAAGACGAGATGACCAGATGACGAGATGGAAAGATGACGAGATGACGAGATGACGAGTCGACGAGATGACGAGATGACGAGATGACCAGACTACGAGATGACGAGATGACAAGATAATGACGAGAAGACAAGATGATGAGATTACCAGATGAACAGATGACCAGATGACCAGATGACCGAAAGACCAGATGACCAGTTGACCAGATGACGAAATGACGAAATGAGGAGATGACCAGATGAACAGATGACCAGATGACCAGATGTCCAGATGACCAGATGACCAGATGACCAGATGACCGGATGACCAGGGGACTAGATGACCAGATGACCAGATGATCAGATGACTAGATGACCAGATGTCGAGATGAATAGATGACCGGATGACGAGATGACGAGATGACGAAATAACGAGATAACTAGATGACCAGATGTCGAGATGACGAGTTGACGAGATGACGATATGACCAGATGACCAGATTACCAGATCACCAGATGACCAGATGACTATATGACCAGATGACCAGATGACCAGATGACCAGATGACGAGATGACGAGATGACGAGATGACAAGGTGAACAGATGACAAGGTGAACAGATGACCAGATGGTTAGATGACCAGATGACCGGATGACCGGATGACCAGATGATCAGATGACCAGATGACGAGATGACGAGATGACGAGATGACGATATGACCAGACTACGAGATGACAAGATAATGACGAGAAGACAAGATGATGAGATGACCAGATGAACAGATGACCAGATGACCAGATGACCGAAAGACCAGATAACCAGATGAACAGATGACCAGATGACCAGATGAACAGATGACCAGATGACCAGATGACCAGATAACCAGTTGACCAGTTGACCAGATGACGAGTTGACGAAATGAGGAGATGACCAGATAAACAGATGACCAGATGACCAGATGACCAGATGACCAGATGACCAGATGACCAGATGAACAGATGACCAGACGATGACGAGATGACCAGATGATTAGACGATGACAAGATGACGAGATGACGAGATGACGAGATGACCAGATGATTAGACGATGACAAGATGACGAGATGACGAGATGACGAGATGACCAGATGACCAGATGACGAGATGACGAAATGAGGAGATGACCAGATAAACAGATAACCAGATGACCAGATGACCAGATGACCAGATGACCAGATGAACAGATGACCAGACGATGACGAGATGACCAGATGATTAGACGATGACAAGATGACGAGATGACGAGAAGACGAGATGACCAGATGACCAGATGACCAGATGACCAGATGAACAGATGACCAGACGATGACGAGATGACGAGATGACCAGATGATTAGATGATGACAAGATGACGAGATGACGAGATGTCGAGATGACGAGATGACGAGATGACGAGATGACGACATGATGACGAGGAGACGAGATGATGAGATGACCGGATGACCAGTTGACCAGATAACCAGATGACCAGATGACCAGATGACCAGATAACCAGATGACCGGATGACGAGATGACCATATGACCAGATAACCAGATGACCAGATGACCGGATGACCAGATGAACAGATGACCAGATGACCAGATGACCAGTTGACCAGATGACGGAATGAGGAGATGACGAGAGGACGAAACGATGACGAGATGACGAGATGACGAGATGACAAGATGACGAGATTGTTTTAGTCTTTTGCTGAAATTGTGAGGATGGTAGACAGTCAGGAAATGAAAATAGTATGACAGGATTAATAAATGAATAATAGATTCATTTTGTACTGCGTAAACTCGACTAGACTTTGCTCGTACGACGCTCGAAGGCAACTAACACGGTCGAACGACGCATCGATCGTGATCCCCTCGTTGCTCTTTCGCGCATGCACCCGCTTCCACATCTCATCAAGAACGTCGACGAACAACGCACCACGCAGGGCGGACGCACATTAAGCTTTTTCAACAGACGAGATGACGAGATGACCAGATGACTAGATGACCAGATGAACATATGACCAGATGACCAGATGACATGATGACCGGATGACCAGATGACCAGATGACCAGATGACGCGATGACGAGTTGACGAGATGGCGAGATGACGAGATGAAGAGATGACGAGATGACGATATGACGAGATGACGAGATGACGAGATGACGAGATGACGAGATGACGAGATGACGAGATGACAAGATGACAAGATGACGAGACGATGACGAGACGATGACGAGACGAGGACGAGACGATAACGAGACGATAACGAGACGATGACGAGACGATGACGAGACGATGACGAGACGATGACGAGACGATGACGAGACGACGAGATGACGAGATGACGAGATGACGCGATGACGAGATGACGAGATGACGAGATGACGAGATGACGAGGTGACGAGATGACGAGATAACTAGATAACTAGATAACCGGATGACGAGATGACGAGATGACGGAAGACGAGATGACGAGATGACGAGATGACGAGATGACGAGATGACGAGACGACAAGGTGACCAGATGACCAGATGACCAGATTACCAGATGACCGGATGACCAGATGACCAGATGACCGGATGATCAGATGACCAGATGACCAAATGACCAGATGACGATATGACGAGATGACGAGATGACCAGACTACGAGATGACGAGATGACAAGATAATGACGAGAAGACAAGATGATGAGATGACCAGATGAACAGATGACCAGATGACCAGATGACCGAAAGACCAGATTACCAGATGAACAGATTACCAGATGACCAGATGACCAGATAACCAGTTGACCAGTTGACCAGATGACGAAATGCCGAAATGAGGAGATGACCAGATGAACAGATGACCAGATGACCAGATGGCCAGATGACCAGATGACCAGATGACCAGATGACCAGATGACCAGGGGACTAGATGACCAGATGACCAGATGATCAGATGACTAGATGACCAGATGTCGAGATGAATAGATGACCGGATGACGAGATGACGAGATGACGAAATGACGAGATGACGGGATGACGGGATGACGAGATGACGCGATGACAAGATGACGAGATGACGAGATGACGAGATGACGAGATGACGAGATGACGAGATGACGAGATGACAAGATTACCAGATCACCAGATGACCAGATGACTATATGACCAGATGACCAGATGACCAGATGACCAGATGACGAGATGACGAGATGACGAGATGACAAGGTGAACAGATGACAAGGTGAACAGATGACCAGATGGTTAGATGACCAGATGACCGGATGACCGGATGACCAGATGATCAGATGACCAGATGACGAGATGACGAGATGACGAGATGACGATATGACCAGACTACGAGATGACAAGATAATGACGAGAAGACAAGATGATGAGATGACCAGATGAACAGATGACCAGATGACCAGATGACCGAAAGACCAGATAACCAGATGAACAGATGACCAGATGACCAGATGAACAGATGACCAGATGACCAGATGACCAGATAACCAGTTGACCAGTTGACCAGATGACGAGTTGACGAAATGAGGAGATGACCAGATAAACAGATGACCAGATGACCAGATGACCAGATGACCAGATGACCAGATGACCAGATGAACAGATGACCAGACGATGACGAGATGACCAGATGATTAGACGATGACAAGATGACGAGATGACGAGATGACGAGATGACCAGATGATTAGACGATGACAAGATGACGAGATGACGAGATGACGAGATGACCAGATGACCAGATGACGAGATGACGAAATGAGGAGATGACCAGATAAACAGATAACCAGATGACCAGATGACCAGATGACCAGATGACCAGATGAACAGATGACCAGACGATGACGAGATGACCAGATGATTAGACGATGACAAGATGACGAGATGACGAGAAGACGAGATGACCAGATGACCAGATGACCAGATGACCAGATGAACAGATGACCAGACGATGACGAGATGACGAGATGACCAGATGATTAGATGATGACAAGATGACGAGATGACGAGATGTCGAGATGACGAGATGACGAGATGACGAGATGACGACATGATGACGAGGAGACGAGATGATGAGATGACCGGATGACCAGTTGACCAGATAACCAGATGACCAGATGACCAGATGACCAGATAACCAGATGACCGGATGACGAGATGACCATATGACCAGATAACCAGATGACCAGATGACCGGATGACCAGATGAACAGATGACCAGATGACCAGATGACCAGTTGACCAGATGACGGAATGAGGAGATGACGAGAGGACGAAACGATGACGAGATGACGAGATGACGAGATGACAAGATGACGAGATTGTTTTAGTCTTTTGCTGAAATTGTGAGGATGGTAGACAGTCAGGAAATGAAAATAGTATGACAGGATTAATAAATGAATAATAGATTCATTTTGTACTGCGTAAACTCGACTAGACTTTGCTCGTACGACGCTCGAAGGCAACTAACACGGTCGAACGACGCATCGATCGTGATCCCCTCGTTGCTCTTTCGCGCATGCACCCGCTTCCACATCTCATCAAGAACGTCGACGAACAACGCACCACGCAGGGCGGACGCACATTAAGCTTTTTCAACAGACGAGATGACGAGATGACCAGATGACTAGATGACCAGATGAACATATGACCAGATGACCAGATGACATGATGACCGGATGACCAGATGACCAGATGACCAGATGACGCGATGACGAGTTGACGAGATGGCGAGATGACGAGATGAAGAGATGACGAGATGACGATATGACGAGATGACGAGATGACGAGATGACGAGATGACGAGATGACGAGATGACGAGATGACAAGATGACAAGATGACGAGACGATGACGAGACGATGACGAGACGAGGACGAGACGATAACGAGACGATAACGAGACGATGACGAGACGATGACGAGACGATGACGAGACGATGACGAGACGATGACGAGACGACGAGATGACGAGATGACGAGATGACGCGATGACGAGATGACGAGATGACGAGATGACGAGATGACGAGATGACGAGACGACAAGGTGACCAGATGACCAGATGACCAGATTACCAGATGACCGGATGACCAGATGACCAGATGACCGGATGATCAGATGACCAGATGACCAAATGACCAGATGACGATATGACGAGATGACGAGATGACCAGACTACGAGATGACGAGATGACAAGATAATGACGAGAAGACAAGATGATGAGATGACCAGATGAACAGATGACCAGATGACCAGATGACCGAAAGACCAGATTACCAGATGAACAGATTACCAGATGACCAGATGACCAGATAACCAGTTGACCAGTTGACCAGATGACGAAATGCCGAAATGAGGAGATGACCAGATGAACAGATGACCAGATGACCAGATGGCCAGATGACCAGATGACCAGATGACCAGATGACCAGATGACCAGGGGACTAGATGACCAGATGACCAGATGATCAGATGACTAGATGACCAGATGTCGAGATGAATAGATGACCGGATGACGAGATGACGAGATGACGAAATGACGAGATGACGGGATGACGGGATGACGAGATGACGCGATGACAAGATGACGAGATGACGAGATGACGAGATGACGAGATGACGAGATGACGAGATGACGAGATGACAAGATGACGAGATGACGGAAGACGAGATGACGAGATGACGAGATGACGAGATGACGAGATGACAAGGTGACCAGATGACCAGATGACCAGATGACCAGATGACTAGATGAACAGATGTCGAGATGACGAGATGACGAGTTGACGAGATGACCAGATGACTAGATGAACAGATGACGAGATAACCAGATGACCAGATGACCAGATGACCACATGACCAGATAACGAGATAACCAGATGACCGGATGACGAGATGAAGAGATGATGAGATGACGAGATGACGAGATGACGAGATGACGGGATGACGAGATGACGCGATGACAAGATGACGAGATGACGAGATGACGAGATGACGAGATGACGAGATGACGGAAGACGAGATGACGAGATGACGAGATGACGAGATGACAAGGTGACCAGATGACCAGATGACCAGATGACCAGATGACTAGATGAACAGATGTCGAGATGACGAGATGACGAGTTGACGAGATGACCAGATGACTAGATGAACAGATGACGAGATAACCAGATGACCAGATGACCAGATGACCACATGACCAGATAACGAGATAACCAGATGACCGGATGACGAGATGAAGAGATGATGAGATGACGAGATGACGAGATGACGAGATGACGAGATGACGAGATGACGCGATGACGAGATGACAAGATGACGAGATGACAAGATGACGAGATGACGGAAGACGAGATGACGAGATGACGAGATGACGAGATGACGAGATGACGAGATGACGAGATGACGAGATGACGAGATGACGAGATGCCACGATGACGAGATGCCACGATGACGAGATGCCACGATGACGAGATGCCACGATGACGAGATGACGAGATGACGAGATGATGAGATGTCCAGATGAACAGATGACCAGATGACCAGATGACCAGATGACCAGATGACCATATGACCAGATAACCAGATGAACAGATGACCCGATGACCAGTTGACCAGTTGACCAGATGACCAGATGACCAGATGACTAGATGACCAGATGACCGGATGTCCAGATGACGAGATGACGAGAAGACCAGATGACCAGATGACCAGATGACCAGATGACCAGATGACTAGATAACCAGATGACGATATGACGAGATGACGAGATGACGAGATGACGACATGACGAGATGACGAGATGACCAGATGACCAGTCGACCAGATGACCAGATGACCAGATGACCATATGACCAGATGACCAAATGACCAGATGACCAGATGACCAGACGATGACGAGATGACGAGATGACGAGATGACGAGATGACGAGATGACGAGATGACGAGATGACGAGATGACGAGAAGACGAGAAGACGAGATGACCAGATGACGAGATGGAAAGATGACGAGATGACGAGATGACGAGTCGACGAGATGACGAGATGACGAGATGACGAGATGACCAGACTACGAGATGACGAGATGACAAGATAATGATGAGAAGACAAGATGATGAGATGACCAGATGAACAGATGACCAGATGACCAGATGACCGAAAGACCAGATGACCAGATGAACAGATGACCAGATGACCAGATAACCAGTTGACCAGTTGACCAGATGACGAAATGACGAAATGAGGAGATGACCAGATGAACGGATGACCAGATGACCAGATGGCCAGATGACCAGATGACCAGATGACCAGATGACCAGATGACCAGGGGACTAGATGACCAGATGACCAGATGATCAGATGACTAGATGACCAGATGTCGAGATGAATAGATGACCGGATGACGAGATGACTAGATGACCAGATGTCGAGATGACGAGTTGACGAGATGACGATATGACCAGATGACCAGATGACCGGATGACCGGATGACCAGATGACCAGATGACCAGATGACCAGATGACCAGATGACCAGATGACCAGATGATCAGATGACCAGATGACCGGATAACCAGATGACCAGATGACCAGATGACCAGATGACCAGATGACTATATGACAAGGTGACCAGATGACCAGATGACCAGATGACCGGATAACGAGATGACGAGATGACGAGATATTTAGATAACCGGATGACGAGATGACGAGATGACGAGATGACCGAAAACGAGATGACGAGATGACGAGATGACGAGATGAGGAGATGACGAGATGACCAGATGACCAGATGACCGGAGAACCAGATGACGAGATGACGAGATGACAAGGTGACCAGATGACCAGATGACCAGATGACCAGATGACCAGATGACCAGGTGACCAGATGACCAGATGACCAGATAACCAGATGACCAGATGACCAGATGACCAGATGACCAGATGACCAGATGATCAGATGACCAGATGACCGGATAACCAGATGACCAGATGACCAGATGACGAGATAACGAGATGACGAGACGACGAGATGACGAGACGACGAGATGACGAGATGACGAGATGACGAGATGACGAGATGACGAGATGACGAGATGACAAGATGACGAGATAACGAGATGACGAGGTGACGAGATGACGAGATAACTAGATAACTAGATAACCGGATGACGAGATGACGGAAGACGAGATGACGAGATGATGAGATGACGAGATGACGAGATGACGAGATGACCAGATGACCAGACGACCAGATGACCAGATGACCAGATGACTAGATGAACAGATGACCAGATAACCAGATGACCAGATGACCAGATGACCAGATGACCAGATGACCAGATGATCAGATGACCAGATGACCGGATAACCAGATGACCAGATGACCAGATGACGAGTTGGCGAGATGACGAGTAGACGAGATGACCAGTTGACCAGATGACCAGATGACCAGATGACCGGATGACGAGATGACGAGATGACGAGATGACGAGATATTTAGATAACCGGATGACGAGATGACGAGATGACGAGATGACCGATGACGAGATGACGAGATGACGAGATGACGAGATGACGAGATGACGAGATGACGAGATGACGAGATGACCAGATGACCGGAGAACCAGATGACCAGATGACCAGATAACCAGATGACCAGGTGACCAGATGACCAGATGACCAGATGACCAGATGACTAGATGACCAGATGTCGAGATGACGAGTTGACGAGATGACGAGATGACGAGATGACCAGATGACGAGATGACGAGATGACAAGGTGACCAGATGACCAGATGACCAGATGACCAGATGACCAGATGAGCAGGTGACCAGTTGACCAGATGATCAGATGACCAGATGTCGAGATGACGAGTTGACGAGATGACGAGATGACCAAATCACCAGATAACCAGATCACCAGATGATTAGATGACCATATGACCAGATGACCATATGACCAGATGACCAGATGACTAGATGACCAGATGACGAGATGACGAGATGACGAGATGACGAGATGACAAGGTGACCAGATGACCAGATGACCAGATGACCAGGTGACTAGATGACCAGATGTCGAGATGACGAGATGACGAGATGATGACCAGATGACCAGATGACTAGATGAACAGATGACCAGATAACCAGATGACCAGATGAACAGATGACCACATGACCAGATAACGAGATAACCAGATGACCGGATGACGAGATGAAGAGATGACGAGATGACGAGATGACGAGATGACGAGATGACGAGACGAGGCGATGACGAGATGACAAGATGACGAGATGACGAGATGACAAGGTGACGAGATGACAAGGTGACCAGATGACCAGATGACCAGATGACCAGATGACCAGATGACCAGATGTCGAGATGACGAGTTGACGAAATGACGAGATGACCAGATGACCAGATCACCAGATCACCAGATGACCAGATGACCAGATGACGAGATGACGAGATGACGAGATGACGAGATGACGAAATGACGAGATGACGAGATGACGAGATGACGAGGTGACGAGATGACGAGATGACGCGATGACGAGATGACGAGATGACGAGATGACGAGATGACGAGATGACGAGATGACGAAATGACGAGATGACGAGATGACGAGATGACGAGGTGACGAGATGACGAGGTGACGAGATGACGAGATGACGCGATGACGAGATGACGAGATGACGAGATGATGACCAGATGACCGCAGGACCAGATGACCAGATGACTAGATGAACAGATGACCAGATAACCAGATGACCAGATGACCAGATGACCACATGACCAGATAACGAGATAACCAGATGACCGGATGACGAGATGAAGAGATGACGAGATGACGAGATGACGAGATGACGAGATGACGAGATGACGAGATGACGCGATGACGAGATGACGAGATGACGAGATGACGAGATGACGAGATGACGAGATGACGAGATGACGAGACGACAAGGTGACCAGATGACCAGATGACCAGATGACCAGATTACCAGATGACCGGATGACCAGATGATCAGATGACCAGATGACCAAATGACCAGATGACGAGATGACGAGATGACCAGACTACGAGATGACGAGATGAGGAGATGACCAGATGAACAGATGACCAGATGACCAGATGACCAGATGACCAGATGACCAGATGACCAGATGACCAGATGACCAGATGACCAGATGACCAGATAACCAGTTGACCAGTTGACCAGATGACGAAATGACGAAATGAGGAGATGACCAGATGAACAGATGACCAGATGACCAGATGACCAGATGACCAGATGACCAGATGACCAGATGACCAGATGACCAGGTGACCAGATGACCAGATGACCAGATGACTAGTTGACCAGATGTTGAGATGAATAGATGACCGGATGACGAGATGACGAGATGACGAAATGACGAGATGACGAGATGACGGGATGACGGGATGACGAGATGACGAGATGGCGAGATGACGAGATGACGAGATGACGAGATGACGGAAGACGAGATGACGAGATGACGAGATGACGAGATGACGAGATGACGAGATGACGAGATGACAAGGTGACCAGATGACCAGATGACCAGATGACCAGGTGACTAGATGACCAGATGTCGAGATGACGAGATGACGAGATGATGACCAGATGACCAGATGACTAGATGAACAGATGACCAGATAACCAGATGACCAGATGAACAGATGACCACATGACCAGATAACGAGATAACCAGATGACCGGATGACGAGATGAAGAGATGACGAGATGACGAGATGACGAGATGACGAGATGACGAGATGAGGCGATGACGAGATGACGAGATGACGAGATGACAAGGTGACGAGATGACAAGGTGACCAGATGACCAGATGACCAGATGACCAGATGACCAGATGACCAGATGTCGAGATGACGAGTTGACGAAATGACGAGATGACCAGATCACCAGATCACCAGATCACCAGATGACCAGATGACCAGATGACGAGATGACGAGATGACGAGATGACGAGATGACGAGATGACGAAATGACGAGATGACGAGATGACGAGATGACGAGGTGACGAGATGACGAGATGACGCGATGACGAGATGACGAGATGACGAGATGACGAGATGACGAGATGACGAGATGACGAAATGACGAGATGACGAGATGACGAGATGACGAGGTGACGAGATGACGAGGTGACGAGATGACGAGATGACGCGATGACGAGATGACGAGATGACGAGATGATGACCAGATGACCGCAGGACCAGATGACCAGATGACTAGATGAACAGATGACCAGATAACCAGATGACCAGATGACCAGATGACCACATGACCAGATAACGAGATAACCAGATGACCGGATGACGAGATGAAGAGATGACGAGATGACGAGATGACGAGATGACGAGATGACGCGATGACGAGATGACGAGATGACGAGATGACGAGATGACGAGATGACAAGGTGAACAGATGACAAGGTGAACAGATGACCAGATGGTTAGATGACCAGATGACCAGATGACCATATGACCAGATGACCAAATGACCAGATGACCAGATGACCAGACGATGACGAGATGACGAGATGACGAGATGACGAGATGACGAGATGACGAGATGACGAGATGACGAGATGACGAGAAGACGCGAAGACGAGATGACCAGATGACGAGATGGAAAGATGACGAGATGACGAGATGACGAGTCGACGAGATGAGGAGATGACGAGATGACCAGACTACGAGATGACGAGATGACAAGATAATGACGAGAAGACAAGATGATGAGATGACCAGATGAACAGATGACCAGATGACCAGATGACCGAAAGACCAGATGACCAGTTGACCAGATGACGAAATGACGAAATGAGGAGATGACCAGATGAACAGATGACCAGATGACCAGATGTCCAGATGACCAGATGACCAGATGACCAGATGACCAGATGACCAGGGGACTAGATGACCAGATGACCAGATGATCAGATGACTAGATGACCAGATGTCGAGATGAATAGATGACCGGATGACGAGATGACGAGATGACGAAATGACGAGATGACTAGATGACCAGATGTCGAGATGACGATATGACCAGATGACCAGATTACCAGATCACCAGATGACCAGATGACTATATGACCAGACGACCAGATGACCAGATGACCAGATGACGAGATGACGAGATGACGAGATGACAAGGTGAACAGATGACAAGGTGAACAGATGACCAGATGGTTAGATGACCAGATGACCGGATGACCGGATGACCAGATGACCAGATGACCAGATGACGAGATGAAGAGATGATGAGATGACGAGATGACGAGATGACGAGATGACGAGATGACGAGATGACGAGATGACGAGATGACGAGATGACGAGATGCCACGATGACGAGATGACGAGATGACGAGATGACGAGATGATGAGATGTCCAGATGAACAGATGACCAGATGACCAGATGACCAGATGACCAGATGACCATATGACCAGATAACCAGATGAAGAGATGACCAGATGACGAGATGAAGAGATGACGAGATGACGAGATGACGAGATGACGAGATGACGAGATGACGCGATGACGAGATGACAAGATGACGAGATGACGAGATGACAAGGTGACCAGATGACCAGATGACCAGATGACCAGATGACCAGATGACCAGATGTCGAGATGACGAGTTGACGAGATGACGAGATGACCAGATCACCAGATCACCAGATCACCAGATCACCAGATGACCAGATGACCAGATGACCAGATGACCAGATGACCAGATGACCAGATGACGAGATGACGAGATGACGAGATGACGAAATAACGAGATGACGAGATGACGAGATGACGAGATGACGAGATGACCAGATGACTAGATGACCAGATGACCGGATGTCCAGATGACGAGATGACGAGAAGACCAGATGACCAGATGACCAGATGACCAGATGACCAGATGACTAGATAACCAGATGACGATATGACGAGATGACGAGATGACGAGATGACGACATGACGAGATGACGAGATGACCAGATGACCAGTCGACCAGATGACCAGATGACCAGATGACCGTATGACCAGATGACCAAATGACCAGATGACCAGATGACCAGACGATGACGAGATGACGAGATGACGAGATGACGAGATGACGAGATGACGAGATGACGAGATGACGAGATGACGAGAAGACGAGAAGACGAGATGACCAGATGACGAGATGGAAAGATGACGAGATGACGAGATGACGAGTCGACGAGATGACGAGATGACGAGATGACGAGATGACCAGACTACGAGATGACGAGATGACAAGATAATGATGAGAAGACAAGATGATGAGATGACCAGATGAACAGATGACCAGATGACCAGATGACCGAAAGACCAGATGACCAGATGAACAGATGACCAGATGACCAGATAACCAGTTGACCAGTTGACCAGATGACGAAATGACGAAATGAGGAGATGACCAGATGAACGGATGACCAGATGACCAGATGGCCAGATGACCAGATGACCAGATGACCAGATGACCAGATGACCAGGGGACTAGATGACCAGATGACCAGATGATCAGATGACTAGATGACCAGATGTCGAGATGAATAGATGACCGGATGACGAGATGACTAGATGACCAGATGTCGAGAGGACGAGTTGACGAGATGACGATATGACCAGATGACCAGATGACCGGATGACCGGATGACCAGATGACCAGATGACCAGATGACCAGATGACCAGATGACCAGATGACCAGATGATCAGATGACCAGATGACCGGATAACCAGATGACCAGATGACCAGATGACCAGATGACCAGATGACTATATGACCAGGTGACCAGATGACCAGATGACCAGATGACCAGATGACTGGATGACCAGATGTCGAGATGACGAGTTGACGAGATGACGAGATGACGAGATGACCAGATGACCAGATGACCAGATGACCAGATGACCGGATAACGAGATGACGAGATGACGAGATATTTAGATAACCGGATGACGAGATGACGAGATGACGAGATGACCGAAAACGAGATGACGAGATGACGAGATGACGAGATGAGGAGATGACGAGATGACCAGATGACCAGATGACCGGAGAACCAGATGACGAGATGACGAGATGACAAGGTGACCAGATGACCAGATGACCAGATGACCAGATGACCAGATGACCAGGTGACCAGATGACCAGATGACCAGATGACCAGATGTCGAGATGACGAGTTGACGAGATGACGAGATGACGAGATAACGCGATGACGAGACGACGAGATGACGAGACGACGAGATGACGAGATGACGAGATGACGAGATGACGAGATGACGAGATGACGAGATGACAAGATGACGAGATAACGAGATGACGAGGTGACGAGATGACGAGATAACTAGATAACTAGATAACCGGATGACGAGATGACGGAAGACGAGATGACGAGATGATGAGATGACGAGATGACGAGATGACGAGATGACCAGATGACCAGACGACCAGATGACCAGATGACCAGATGACTAGATGAACAGATGACCAGATAACCAGATGACCAGATGACCAGATGACCAGATGACCAGATGACCAGATGATCAGATGACCAGATGACCGGATAACCAGATGACCAGATGACCAGATGACGAGTTGGCGAGATGACGAGTAGACGAGATGACCAGTTGACCAGATGACCAGATGACCAGATGACCGGATGACGAGATGACGAGATGACGAGATGACGAGATATTTAGATAACCGGATGACGAGATGACGAGATGACGAGATGACCGATGACGAGATGACGAGATGACGAGATGACGAGATGACGAGATGACTAGATGACCGGAGAACCAGATGACCAGATGACCAGATAACCAGATGACCAGGTGACCAGATGACCAGATGACCAGATGACCAGATGACTAGATGACCAGATGTCGAGATGACGAGTTGACGAGATGACGAGATGACGAGATGACCAGATGACGAGATGACGAGATGACAAGGTGACCAGATGACCAGATGACCAGATGACCAGATGACCAGATGAGCAGGTGACCAGTTGACCAGATGATCAGATGACCAGATGTCGAGATGACGAGTTGACGAGATGACGAGATGACCAAATCACCAGATAACCAGATCACCAGATCACCAGATGACCAGATGACCAGATGACCATATGACCAGATGACCAGATGACTAGATGACCAGATGACGAGATGACGAGATGACGAGATGACGAGATGACGAGATGACGAAATGACGAGATGACGAGATGACGAGATGACGAGGTGACGAGATGACGTGATGACGCGATGACGAGATGACCAGATGACCAGGTGAATAGATGACCGGATGACGAGATGACGAGATGACGAGATGACGAGATGACGAGATAACGAGATGACGAGACGACGAGATGACGAGATGACGAGATGACGAGATGACGAGATGACGAGATGACGAGATGACGAGATGACGAGATAACGAGATGACGAGGTGACGAGATGACGAGATAACTAGATAACTAGATAACCGGATGACGAGATGACGAGATGACGGAAGACGAGATGACGAGATGACGAGATGACGAGATGACGAGATGACGAGACGACAAGGTGACCAGATGACCAGATGACCAGATTACCAGATGACCGGATGACCAGATGACCAGATGACCGGATGATCAGATGACCAGATGACCAGATGACCAGATGACCAAATGACCAGATGACGAGATGACGAGATGACCAGACTACGAGATGACGAGATGACAAGATAACGACGAGAAGACAAGATGATGAGATGACCAGATGAACAGATGACCAGATGACCAGATGACCGAAAGACCAGATGACCAGATGAACAGATGACCAGATGACCATATGACCAGATGACCAGATGACCAGATGACCAGATGACCAGATGACGAGATGACGAGATGACAAGATGACGAGATTGTTTTAGTCTTTTGCTGAAATTGTGAGGATGGTAGACAGTCAGGAAATGAAAATAGTATGACAGGATTAATAAATGAATAATAGATTCATTTTGTACTGCGTAAACTCGACTAGACTTTGCTCGTACGACGCTCGAAGGCAACTAACACGGTCGAACGACGCATCGATCGTGATCCCCTCGTTGCTCTTTCGCGCATGCGCCCGCTTCCACATCTCATCAAGAACGTCGACGAGCAACGCACCACGCAGGGCGGACGCACATTAAGCTTTTTCAACAGACGAGATGACGAGATGACCAGATGACTAGATGACCAGATGAACATATGACCAGATCACCAGATGACATGATGACCGGATGACCAGATGACCAGATGACCAGATGACCAGATGACGCGATGACGAGTTGACGAGATGGCGAGATGACGAGATGAAGAGATGACGAGATGACGATATGACGAGATGACGAGATGACGAGATGACGAGATGACGAGATGACGAGATGACGAGATGACGAGATGACGAGATGACGAGATGACGAGATGACGAGATGACAAGATGACAAGATGACGAGACGATGACGAGACGATGACGAGACGAGGACGAGACGATAACGAGACGATGACGAGACGATGACGAGATGATGACGAGACGATACCGAGACGATGACGAGACGACGAGATGACGAGATGACGAGATGACGCGATGACGAGATGACGAGATGACGAGGTGACGAGATGACGAGATGACGAGATGACGAGATGACGAGATGACGAGATGACGAGATGACGAGGTGACGAGATGACGAGATGACGAGATAACTAGATAACTAGATAACTAGATAACCGGATGACGAGATGACGAGATGACGGAAGACGAGATGACGAGATGACGAGATGACGAGATGACGGAAGACGAGATGACGAGATGACGAGATGACAAGACGACAAGGTGACCAGATGACCAGATGACCAGATAACCAGATTACCAGATGACCGGATGACCAGATGACCAGATGACCAGATGACCGGATGATCAGATGACCAAATGACCAGATGACGAGATGACGAGATGACGAGATGACCAGACTACGAGATGACGAGATGACAAGATAATGACGAGAAGACAAGATGATGAGATGACCAGATGAACAGATGACCAGATGACCAGATGACCGAAAGACCAGATGACCAGATGAACAGATTACCAGATGACCAGATGACCAGATAACCAGTTGACCAGTTGACCAGATGACGAAATGAGGAGATGACCAGATGAACAGATGACCAGATGACCACATGATCAGATGACTAGATGACCAGATGTCGAGATGAATAGATGACCGGATGACGAGATGACGAGATGACGAAATGACGAGATGACTAGATGACCAGATGTCGAGATGACGAGTTGACAAGATGACGATATGACCAGATGACCAGATGACCGGATGACCGGATGACCAGATGACCAGATGACCAGATGACCAAATGACCAGATGACCAGATGACCAGATTACTAGATGAACAGATGACCAGATAACCAGATGACTAGATGACCAGATGACCAGATGACCAGATGACCAGATGACCAGATGACCAGATGATCAGATGACCAGATGACCGGATAACGAGATGACCAGATGACCAGATGACTATATGACCAGGTGACCAGATGACCAGATGACCAGTTGACCAGATGACTGGATGACCAGATGTCGAGATGACGAGTTGACGAGATGACGAGATGACGAGATGACGAGATGACCAGATGACCAGATGACCAGATGACCGGATAACGAGATGACGAGATATTTAGGTAACCGGATGACGAGATGACGAGATGACGAGATGACCGAAAACGAGATGACGAGATGACGAGATGACGAGATGACGAGATGACGAGATGACGAGATGACCAGATGACCGGAGAACCAGATGACCAGATGACCAGATAACCAGATGACCAGGTGCCCAGATGACCAGATGACCAGATGACCAGATGACTAGATGACCAGATGTCGAGATGACGAGTTGACGAGATGACGAGATGACGAGATGACCAGATGACGAGATGACGAGATGACAAGGTGACCAGATGACCAGATGACCAGATGACCAGATGACCAGATGAGCAGGTGACCAGTTGACCAGATGATCAGATGACCAGATGTCGAGATGACGAGTTGACGAGATGACGAGATGACCAAATCACCAGATAACCAGATCACCAGATCACCAGATGACCAGATGACCATATGACCAGATGACCATATGACCAGATGACCAGATGACTAGATGACCAGATGACGAGATGACGAGATGACGAGATGACGAGATGACGAGATGACGAAATGACGAGATGACGAGATGACGAGATGACGAGGTGACGAGATGACGTGATGACGCGATGACGAGATGACCAGATGACCAGGTGAATAGATGACCGGATGACGAGATGACGAGATGACGAGATGACGAGATGACGAGATAACGAGATGACGAGACGACGAGATGACGAGATGACGAGATGACGAGATGACGAGATGACGAGATGACTAGATGACGAGATGACGAGATAACGAGATGACGAGGTGACGAGATGACGAGATAACTAGATAACTAGATAACCGGATGACGAGATGACGAGATGACGAGATGACGAGATGACGGAAGACGAGATGACGAGATGACGAGATGACGAGATGACGAGATGACGAGACGACAAGGTGACCAGATGACCAGATGACCAGATTACCAGATGACCGGATGACCAGATGACCAGATGACCGGATGATCAGATGACCAGATGACCAGATGACCAGATGACCAAATGACCAGATGACGAGATGACGAGATGACCAGACTACGAGATGACGAGATGACAAGATAACGACGAGAAGACAAGATGATGAGATGACCAGATGAACAGATGACCAGATGACCAGATGACCGAAAGACCAGATGACCAGATGAACAGATGACCAGATGACCATATGACCAGATGACCAGATGACCAGATGACCAGATGACCAGATGACCAGATGACGAGATGACGAGATGACGAGATGACGAAATGACGAGATGACGAGATGACGAGATGACGAGGTGACGAGATGACGAGATGACGCGATGACGAGATGACGAGATGACCAGATGACCAGATGAATAGATGACCGGATGACGAGATGACAAGATGACGAGATGACGAGATGACGAGATGACGAGATAACGAGATGACGAGACGACGAGATGAAGAGATGACGAGATGACGAGATGACGAGATGACGAGATGACGAGATGACGAGATGACGAGATGACGAGATGACGAGATGACGAGGTGACGAGATGACGAGATGACGAGATAACTAGATAACCGGATGACGAGATGACGAGATGACGAGATGACGAGATGACGGAAGACGAGATGAGGAGATGACGAGATAACGAGATGACGAGACGACAAGGTGACCAGATGACCAGATGACCAGATTACCAGATGACCGGATGACCAGATGACCAGATGACCGGATGACGAGATGACGAGATGACGAAATGACGAGATGACGAGATGACGGGATGACGAGATGACGAGATGACAAGATGACGAGATGACGAGATGACGAGATGACGAGATGACGAGATGACGGAAGACGAGATGACGAGATGACGAGATGACGAGATGACGAGATGACGGGATGACGAGATGACGAGATGACAAGATGACGAGATGACCAGGTGACCCAATGACCAGGTGACCAGATGACCAGATGACCAGATGACCAGATGACCAGATAACGAGATAACCAGATGACCGGATGACGAGATGAAGAGATGACGAGATGACGAGATGACGAGATGACGAGATGACGAGATGACGAGATGACGAGATGACGAGATGACGGGATGACGAGATGATGAGATGACGAGATGACGAGATGACGAGATAACAAGGTGACCAGATGACCAGATGACCAGATGACCGCATGACCAGATGACCAGATGTCGAGATGTCGAGATGACGAGTTGACGAGATGACGAGATAACCAGATGACCAGATCACCAGATCACCAGATCACCAGATCACCAGATCACCAGATGACCAGATGACGAGATGACGAGATGACGAGATGACGGGATGACGAAATGACGAGATGACGAGATGACGAGATGACGAGGTGACGAGATGACGAGATGACGCGATGACGAGACGACGAGATGACGAGATGACGAGATGACGAGATGACGAGATGACGAGATGACGAGATGACGAGATGACGAGATGACGAGATGACGAGATGACTAGATGACGAGATGACGAGATAACGAGATGACGAGGTGACGAGATGACGAGATAACTAGATAACTAGATAACCGGATGACGAGATGACGAGATGACGAGATGACGAGATGACGAGATGACGAGATGACGAGATGACGAGATGACGAGGTGACGAGATGACGAGATAACTAGATAACCGGATGACGAGATGACGAGATGACGAGATGACGAGATGACGGAAGACGAGATGAGGAGATGACGAGATAACGAGATGACGAGACGACAAGGTGACCAGATGACCAGATGACCAGATTACCAGATGACCGGATGACCAGATGACCAGATGACCGGATGACGAGATGACGAGATGACGAAATGACGAGATGACGAGATGACGGGATGACGAGATGACGAGATGACAAGATGACGAGATGACGAGATGACGAGATGACGAGATGACGAGATGACGGAAGACGAGATGACGAGATGACGAGATGACGAGATGACGAGATGACGGGATGACGAGATGACGAGATGACAAGATGACGAGATGACCAGGTGACCCAATGACCAGGTGACCAGATGACCAGATGACCAGATGACCAGATGACCAGATAACGAGATAACCAGATGACCGGATGACGAGATGAAGAGATGACGAGATGACGAGATGACGAGATGACGAGATGACGAGATGACGAGATGACGAGATGACGAGATGACGGGATGACGAGATGATGAGATGACGAGATGACGAGATGACGAGATAACAAGGTGACCAGATGACCAGATGACCAGATGACCGCATGACCAGATGACCAGATGTCGAGATGTCGAGATGACGAGTTGACGAGATGACGAGATAACCAGATGACCAGATCACCAGATCACCAGATCACCAGATCACCAGATCACCAGATCACCAGATGACGAGATGACGAGATGACGAGATGACGGGATGACGAAATGACGAGATGACGAGATGACGAGATGACGAGGTGACGAGATGACGAGATGACGCGATGACGAGACGACGAGATGACGAGATGACGAGATGACGAGATGACGAGATGACGAGATGACGAGATGACGAGATGACGAGATGACGAGATGACGAGATGACTAGATGACGAGATGACGAGATAACGAGATGACGAGGTGACGAGATGACGAGATAACTAGATAACTAGATAACCGGATGACGAGATGACGAGATGACGAGATGACGAGATGACGGAAGACGAGATGACGAGATGACGAGATGACGAGATGACGAGATGACGAGACGACAAGGTGACCAGATGACCAGATGACCAGATTACCAGATGACCGGATGACCAGATGACCAGATGACCGGATGATCAGATGACCAGATGACCAGATGACCAGATGACCAAATGACCAGATGACGAGATGACGAGATGACCAGACTACGAGATGACGAGATGACAAGATAACGACGAGAAGACAAGATGATGAGATGACCAGATGAACAGATGACCAGATGACCAGATGACCGAAAGACCAGATGACCAGATGAACAGATGACCAGATGACCATATGACCAGATGACCAGATGACCAGATGACCAGATGACCAGATGACCAGATGACGAGATGACGAGATGACGAGATGACGAAATGACGAGATGACGAGATGACGAGATGACGAGGTGACGAGATGACGAGATGACGCGATGACGAGATGACGAGATGACCAGATGACCAGATGAATAGATGACCGGATGACGAGATGACAAGATGACGAGATGACGAGATGACGAGATGACGAGATAACGAGATGACGAGACGACGAGATGACGAGATGACGAGATGACGAGATGACGAGATGACGAGATGACGAGATGACGAGATGACGAGATGACGAGATGACGAGATGACGAGATGACGAGATGACGAGGTGACGAGATGACGAGATGACGAGATAACTAGATAACCGGATGACGAGATGACGAGATGACGAGATGACGAGATGACGGAAGACGAGATGAGGAGATGACGAGATAACGAGATGACGAGACGACAAGGTGACCAGATGACCAGATGACCAGATTACCAGATGACCGGATGACCAGATGACCAGATGACCGGATGACGAGATGACGAGATGACGAAATGACGAGATGACGAGATGACGGGATGACGAGATGACGAGATGACAAGATGACGAGATGACGAGATGACGAGATGACGAGATGACGAGATGACGGAAGACGAGATGACGAGATGACGAGATGACGAGATGACGAGATGACGGGATGACGAGATGACGAGATGACAAGATGACGAGATGACCAGGTGACCCAATGACCAGGTGACCAGATGACCAGATGACCAGATGACCAGATGACCAGATAACGAGATAACCAGATGACCGGATGACGAGATGAAGAGATGACGAGATGACGAGATGACGAGATGACGAGATGACGAGATGACGAGATGACGAGATGACGAGATGACGGGAGGACGAGATGATGAGATGACGAGATGACGAGATGACGAGATAACAAGGTGACCAGATGACCAGATGACCAGATGACCGCATGACCAGATGACCAGATGTCGAGATGTCGAGATGACGAGTTGACGAGATGACGAGATAACCAGATGACCAGATCACCAGATCACCAGATCACCAGATCACCAGATCACCAGATGACCAGATGACGAGATGACGAGATGACGAGATGACGGGATGACGAAATGACGAGATGACGAGATGACGAGATGACGAGGTGACGAGATGACGAGATGACGCGATGACGAGACGACGAGATGACGAGATGACGAGATGACGAGATGACGAGATGACGAGATGACGAGATGACGAGATGACGAGATGACGAGATGACGAGATGACGAGATGACGAGATGACGGAAGACGAGATGACGGAAGACGAGATGACGAGATGACGAGATGACGAGATGACGAGATGACGAGACAACAAGGTGACAAGATGACCAGATGACCAGATTACCAGATGACCGGATGACCAGATGACCAGATGACCGGATGATCAGATGACCAGATGATGAAATGACCAGATGACGAGATGACGAGATGACCAGACTACGAGATGACGAGATGACAAGATAACGACGAGAAGACAAGATGATGAGATGACCAAATGAACAGATGACCAGATGACCAGATGACCGAAAGACCAGATGACCAGATGACCAGATGACCAGATGACCAGATGACCAGATGACCAGATGACCAGATGACCAGATGACCAGATGACCAGGTGACCAGATGACCAGATGACCAGATGACCAGATGACTAGTTGACCAGATGTTGAGATGAATAGATGACCGGATGACGAGATGACGAGATGACAAGATGACCAAATGACCAGATGACGAGATGACGAGATGACCAGACTACGAGATGACGAGATGACAAGATAACGACAAGAAGACAAGATGATGAGATGACCAAATGAGCAGATGACCAGATGACCAGATGACCGAAAGACCAGATGACCAGATGAACAGATGACCAGATGACCAGATGACCAGATAACCAGTTGACCAGATGTTGAGATGGATAGATGACCGGATGACGAGATAACGAGATGACGAAATGACGAGATGACGAGATGACGGGATGACGAGATGACGAGATGACAAGATGACGAGATGACGAGATGACGAGATGACGAGATGACGGAAGACGAGATGACGAGATGACGAGATGACGAGATGACGGGATGACGAGATGACGAGATGACGAGATGACGAAATGAGGAGATGACCAGATGAACAGATGACCAGATGACCAGATGACCAGATGACCAGATGACCAGATGACCAGGTGACCAGATGACCAGATGACCAGATGACCAGATGACTAGTTGACCAGATGTTGAGATGGATAGATGACCGGATGACGAGATAACGAGATGACGAAATGACGAGATGACGAGATGACGGGATGACGAGATGACGAGATGACAAGATGACGAGATGACGAGATGACGAGATGACGAGATGACGAGATGACGGAAGACGAGATGACGAGATGACGAGATGACGAGATGACAAGATGACGAGATGACGAGATGTCGAGATGTCGAGATGACGAGATAACGAGAGGACGAGAGGACTAGATGACGGGATAACGAGATGACCTGATGACGGGATGACGAGATGACGAGATCACCAGAGGACGAGATGACAAGATGACGAGATAACGAGATGACCTCATGACAAGATGACGAGACGACGAAATGATGAAATGACGAGAATACGAGATGAAGAGATGAGGAGATGACCAGATGACTAGCGGACGAGTTGACGAGCTGATGAGATGATGTGATGACCAGATGACCAGATGACAAGATGACCAGATGACCATATGACCAGATGACGAGATGACGAGATGACCAGATGACCAGATGACCAGATAACGATCGGTTCAAATGAAGAGATGACCAGATGACTACATGACTAGATGACCAGATGACCAGATGACCTGATGACTAGATGACGAGATAACGAGATGACCTGATCACGGGATGACGAGATGACGAGATGACGAGATGACGAAATGACGCGATGACGAGATGACGAGATGACGATGACCAGAAGACCGGATGACCTGATGACGAGATGACAAAATGACGAGATGATGAGATGACGAGATGACGAGATGACGAGACGACGAGATGACCAGATGATCAGATGACCAGATGACGGGAAGACCAGATGACGAGATGACGAGATGACCAGATGACGAGATCTCGAGATGACCAGATGACCAGATGGCCAGATGACCAGATGATCAGATGACCTGATGACGAGATGACCGGATGACCAGATGACGAGATGACAAGATGAAGAGATGACGAAATGACGAGATGACGAGATGACGAGACGATGAGACGACGAGATGACAAGATAACGAGATGACGAGATGACGATGACCAGAAGACCGGATGACCTCATGACGAGATGACGAGATGACTAGATGATGAGATGACGAGATGACGAGATGACGAGACGACGAGATGACCAGATGATCAGATGACCACATGACGGGATGACAAGATGACGAGATGACCAGATGATCAGATGACCTGATGACGAGATGACGAGATGACCAGATGACCAGAGGACAAGATGACGAGATGACCAGATGATGAGATGACCAGATGACCAGATGAAGAAATGACGAGATGACCAGATCACCGGATGACGTGATGACGAGATGACGAGATGATGAGATGGCGAGATGACCAGATGACCTGATGACAAGATGACCAGATGACCAGATGACCAGATGACCAGATGACTAGATGACCAGATGACCAGATGATCAGATGACCTGATGACGAGATGACGAGATGACGAGATGACGAGATGACGAGATGACGAGATGACGAGATGACCAGATGACCAGAGGACAAGTTGACGAGATAACGAGATAACGAGATGATGAGATGACCAGATGACCAGATGACCAGATGACTAGATGACAAGATGACGAGATGACGAGATGACCAGATTACCAGATGACGAGATGACGAAATGACGAGATGACCAGATGACCAGATGAACAGATGACCAGATGACCAGATGACCAGATGACAAAATGACGGGATGACCAGATGACTACATGACTAAATGACCAGATGACCAGATGACCAGATGGCCAGATGACCAGATGACGAGATACCGAAATGACCTGATGACGAGATGACGAGATGACGAGATGACGAGATGACGAGATGACGAGATGACGAGATGACGAGATGACATGATGACGAGATGACGGGATGACAAGATGACGAGATGTCGAGATGACCAGATGACCAGATGGCCAGATGACCAGATGATCAGATGACCTGATGACGAGATGACCAGATGACCAGATGACCAGATGAACAGATGACTAGATGACCAGATGACCAGATGACAAAATGACGGGATGACGGGATGACCAGATGACTACATGACTAAATGATCAGATGACCAGATGACTAGATGACCAGATGACTAGATGACCAGATGACCAGATGACCAGATGACGAGATGACGGAATGACGAGATGACCAGATGACCAGATGACCAGATAACGAGATGACGAAATGACGAAATGACTAGATGACTACATGACTAGATGACCAGATGACCAGATGACGAGAGAAAGAGATGACCTGATGACGAGTTGACGAGATGACGAGATGACGAGATGACGAGATGACGAGATGACGAGATGACGAGATGACGAGATGACGAGATGTCGGGATGACGAGATGACCAGATGACCAGATGACCGATGACCAGATGACCAGGTAACGAGATGACGAGATGACGAGTTGACCAGATGACCAGATGACAAGATGACGAGATGACGAGATGACGAGATGACGAAAAGACGAAATTACAAAATGACGAGATGACGATGACCAGAAGACCAGATGACCGGATGACCAGATGACGAGATGACAAGATGAAGAGATGGCGAGATGACGAGATGACGAGATGAAGAGATGGCGAGATGACGAGATGACGAGATATCGAGATGATGAGATGACGAGATGACGAGATGAAAGACCGGATGACCAAATGACGTAATAAAAGACCGGATGACCAGATGACGAGATGACAAGATGACGAGATGACGAGATGACCAGATGACCAGATGACCAGATGACCAGATGACCAGATGACCAGATGACCAGATGACCAGATGACCAGACGACCAGATAACCAGATGACCAGATGACCATATGACCAGATGAATAGATGACCAGATGATCAGATGACGAAATGACGAGATGACGAGATGACGAGACGACGAGATGACGAGATGACGAGACGACGAGATGACGAGATGACAAGATAACGAGATGACGAGATGACGATGACCAGAAGACCGGATGACCTGATGACGAGATGACGAGATGATGAGATGACGAGATGACGAGATGACGAGACGACGAGATGACCAGATGATCAGATGACCAGATGACGGGATGACCAGATGACGAGATGAGGAGATCTCGAGATGACCAGATGACCAGATGACCACATGACCAGATGACCAGATGATCAGATGACCAGATGATCAGATGACCAGATGACGAGATAAGGAGATGACCAGATGACCAGAGGACGAGTTGACGAGATGATGAGATGATGAGATGACCAGATGACCAGATGACCAGATGACCAGATGACAAGATGACGAGATGACGAGATGTCAAGATGACGAGATAACGAGAGGACGAGAGGACTAGATGACGAGATAACGAGATGACCTGATGACGGGATGTCAAGTCGACGAGATCACCAGTGGACGAGATGGCGAGATGACGAGATGACGAGATAACTAGATGACCTGATGACGAGATGACGAGATGACCAGACAACGAGATGACTAGATGACCAGATGACGAGATGACGAGATGACGAGATGACGAAATGGCCCGATGACGAGATGAGGAGATGACCAGATGACCAGCGGACGATTTGACGAGATGATGAGATGATGAGATGACCAGATGACCAGATGACCAGATGACCAGATGACCAGATGAACAGATGACCAAATCACTCGATGATCAGATGATCAGATGACCAGATGACCAGATGAATAGATGACCCGATGATCAGATGACCAGATGACGAGATGACGAGATGACGAGATGACGACATGACGAGATGACTAGATGACTAGAGGACGAGTTGACGAGATGATGGAATGATGAGATGGCCAGATGACCAGATGACCAGATGACCAGATGACAAGATGACGAGATGACGAGATGTCGAGATGTCGAGATCACCAGAGGACGAAATGACGAGATGACGAGATGAGGAGATTACCAGATGAGGAGATGACTAGATGACCAGCGGACGAGTTGACGAGATGATGAGATGATGAGATGACCAGATGACCGGATGACAAGATGACCAGATGACCAGATGACCAGATGACGAGATGACGAGATGACCAGATGACCAGATGACCAGATGACGATCGGTCGAAATGACGAGATGACCAGATGACTACATGACTAGATGACCAGATGACCAGATGACCTGATGACCAGATGACCAGATGACGAGATAACGAGATGACCTGATCACGAGATGACGAGATGACGAGATGACGAGATGAGAAGATGACCAGATGACCAGAGGACAAGTTGACGAGATGACGAGATGATGAGATGACCAGATGACCAGATGACCTGATGACGAGATGACCAGATGACCAGATGACCAGATGACCAGATGACCAGTTGACCAGATGATCAGATGACGAGATAACGAGACGACGAGACGACGAGATGATGAGGTAATGAGATGACCTGATGACGAGATAACGAGATGACCGGATGACGAGATGACGAGATGACGAGATGACGACATGACGAGATGACAAGATGACGAGATGACGAAATGACAGGAGGACGAGATGACGAGATGACGAAATGACGAAATGACGAAATGACGAAACGACGAAATGACTAGATGACCAGAGGACGAGTTGACGAGATGATGGAATGATGAGATGACCAGATGGCCAGATGACCAGATGACCAGATGACCAGATGACAAGATGACGAGATGACGAGATGTCGAGATGTCGAGATGACGAGATAACGAGAGGACGAGAGGACTAGATGACGGGATAACGAGATGACCTGATGACGGGATGACGAGATGACGAGATCACCAGAGGACGAGATGACAAGATGACGAGATAACGAGATGACCTGATGACAAGATGACGAGATGACGAAATGACGAAATGACGAGATGACGAGATGAAGAGATGAGGAGATGACCAGATGAGGAGATGACCAGATGAGGAGATGACCAGATGACCAGCGGACGAGTTAACGAGATGATGAGATGATGAGATGACCAGATGACCAGATGACAAGATGACCAGATGACCAGATGACCAGATGACCAGATGACGAGATGACCAGATGACCAGATGACAAGATGACGAGATGACGAGATGACAAGATGACGAGATGACGAGATGACCAGATTACCAGATGACGAGATGACGAAATGACGAGATGACCAGATGACCAGATGACCAGATGACCAGATGACCAGATGACCAGATGACCAGATGACCAGATGACCAGATCACAAAATGACGGGTTGACGAGATGACTACATGACTAGATGACCAGATGACGAGATACAGAGATGACCTGATGACGAGACGACGAGATAACGAGATGACGAGATGACGAGATGACGAGATGACGAGATGACGAGATGACGAGATGACGAGATGACGAAATGACGGGATGACGAGATGACGGGATGACGAGATGACGGGATGACGAGATGACGAGATGTCGAGATGAAGAAATGACGAAATGACGAAATGACGAGATGACGAGATGATCTGATGACGAGATGACCAGATGACCGGATGACCAGATGACGAGATGAAAAGATGACGAGATGACGAGATGACGAGATGACGCGATGACCAGATGACCAGATGACCAGATGACCAGATGACCAGAGGACAAGTTGACGAGATGACGAGATGATGAGATGACCAGATGACCAGATGAAGAAATGACGAGATGACCAGATGACCGGATGACGTGATGACGAGATGACGAGATGATGAGATGTCGAGATGACCAGATGACCAGATGACCAGATGACCAGATGACCAGATGACAAGATAACGAGACGACGAGATGACGAGGTAATGAGATGACCTGATGACGAGATAACGAGATGACCTGATGACGAGATGACGAGATGACGAGATGACGAGATGACGAGATGACAAGATGTCGAGATGACGAAATGACGAAATGACGAAATGACGAAATGACGAAATGACGAAATGACGAAATGACGAAATGACGAGATGACGAAATGACCAGCGGACGAGCTGACGAGATGTTGAGATGACCAGATGACCAGATGAACAGATGACGAGATAACGAGATGACCTGATGACGAGATAACGAGATGACCTGATGACGAGATGTAGAGATGACCAGATGACCAGATGACGAGATGACGAGACGACGAGATGACGAGATGACCAGATGACCAGATGACGAGATGACGAGATGAACAGATGACCAGATGACGAGATGACGAAATAACGAGATGACATGATGACGAGATGACGATATGACAAGATGACGAGATAACGAGAAGACCTGATGACGAGATGACGAGATGACGAGATGACGAGATGACGAGATGACGAGATGACGAAATGACGAGATGACCAGATGAACAGATGACGAAATGACGAGATGACCTGATGACTACATGACTAAATGATCAGATGACCAGATGACCAGATGACGAGATAACGAGATGACCTGATGACGAGACGACGAGATGACGAGATGACGAGATGACGAGATGACGAAACGACGAAATGACAAGATGACGAGATGACGATGACCAGAAGACCAGATGACCGGATGACCAGATGACATGATGACAAGATGGCGAGATGGCGAGGTGACGAGTTGACGAGATGACGAGATGACGAGATAAAAGACCGGATGACCAGATGACGAGATGACGAGATAACAAGATGACGAGATGACGAGATGACAAGATGACGAGATGACGAGATAACAAGATGACGAGATGACGAGATGACAAGATGACGAGATGACGAGATGACCAGATGACCAGATGAAGAGATGACCGGATGACCAGATGAAGAGATGACCAGATGACCAGATGAACAGATGACCAGATGATCAGATGACGAAATGACGAGATGACGAGATGAAAAGACGACGAGATGACGAGCTGACGAGATGACGATGACCAGAAGACCGGATGACCTGATGACGAGATGACGAGATGACGAGATTACGAGATGATGAGATGACGAGTTGACGAGATAACTAGACGACGAGATGACCAGATGATCAGATGACCACATGACGGGATGACCAGATGACGAGATGAGGAGATCTCGAGATGACCAGATGACCAGATGGCCAGATGACCAGACGATCAGATGACCTGATGACGAGATGACGAGATGACGAGATGAGGAGATGACCAGATGACCAGAGGACGAGTTGACGAGATGATAAAATGATGAGATGACCAGATGACCAGATGACCAGATGACAAGATGACGAGATGACGAGATGTCGAGATTTCGAGATGACGAGATAACGAGAGGACGAGAGGACTAGATGACGGAATAACGATATAACCTGATGACGGGATGACGAGATGACGAGATCACCAGACAACGAGATGACTAGATGACCAGATGACGAGATGACGATATGACGAGATGACGAGATGAGGAGATGACCAGATGACCAGCGGACGAGTTGACGAGATGATGAGATGATGAGATGACCAGATGACCAGATGACCAGATGACAAGATGACGAGATGACCAGATGACCAGATGACCAGATGACGAGATGACGAAATGGAGAGATGACCAGATGTACAGATGACGAGATGACGAAATGACGAGATGACCGGATGACTACATGACTAGATGACCAGATAACGAAATGACCCGATGACGAAATGACGAGATGACGAGATGACGAGATGACGAGATGACAAGATGACGAGATGACGAGATGACGGGATGACAAGATGACGAGATGACGAGATTACAAGATGACGAGATCTCGAGATGACCAGATGACCAGATGGCCAGATGACCAGATGATCAGATGACCTGATGACGAGATGACGAGATGACGAGATGACGAGAGGACGAGATGAGGAGATGACTAGATGACCAGAGGACGAGTTGACGAGATGACGAGATGATGAGATGACCAGATGACCAGATGACCAGATGACTAGATGACCTGATGACGAGATGACGAGATGACGAGATGACGAGATGACAAGATGACGAGATGACGAGATGACGGGATGACGAGATGACGGGATGACGAGATGACGAGATGACGAGATGACGAGATGACGAAATGACCGATGACCACATGACCAGGTAACGAGATGACGAGATGACGAGATGACCAGATGACCAGATGACAAGATGACGAAATGACGAAATAACAAGATGACGAGATGACGATGACCAGAAGACCAGATGACCGGATGACCAGATGACGAGATGACAAGATGACGAGATGGCGATATTACGAGATGACGAGATGAAGAGATGACGAGATGACGAGATGATGAGATGTCGAGATGATGAGATAACGAGATGACAAGATGACCAGATGTCCAGATGACCAGATGACCAGATGACGAAATAACGAGATGACCTGATGACGAGATGACCAGATGACCAGATGACCAGATGACGAAATGACGAGATGACGAGATGACGAGATGACCAGATGACCTGATGACGTGATAAGGAGATGACAAGATGATGAGATGACCAGATGACCAGATGACCACATGACCTGATGACGAGATGACCAGATGACCAGATGACCAGATGACCAGATGACCAGATGACGAGATGACGGAATGACTAGATGATCAGATGACCAGATGACCAGATGACGAGATGACGAAATGACGAGATGACCAGATGACGAGATGACGAGATGACGAGATGACAAGATGTCGGGATGACGAGATGACGAGATGACGAGATGACCAGATGACCGATGACCAGATGACCAAGTAACGAGATGACGAGATGACGAGATGACGAGATGACCAGATGACCAGATGACAAGATGACGAGATGACGAGATGACCAGATAACGAAATGAGCTGATGACGAGATGACGAGATGACGAGATGACGAGATAACGAGATGACGAGATGACGAGATGACGAGATGACAAGATGTCGAGATGTCGGGATGACGAGATGACGAGATGACGAGATGACGCGATGACCAGATGACCAGATGACCAAATGACCAGATGACGAGATGACGAGATGACCAGACTACGAGATGACGAGATGACAAGATAACGACGAGAAGACAAGATGATGAGATGACCAGATGAACAGATGACCAGATGACCAGATGACCGAAAGACCAGATGACCAGATGAACAGATGACCAGATGACCATATGACCAGATGACCAGATGACCAGATGACCAGATGACCAGATGACGAGATGACGAGATGACGAGATGACGAGATGACGAGATGACGAAATGACGAGATGACGAGATGACGAGATGACGAGGTGACGAGATGACGAGATGACGCGATGACGAGATGACGAGATGACCAGATGACCAGATGAATAGATGACTGGATGACGAGATGACGAGATGACGAGATGACGAGATGACGAGATGACGAGATGACGAGATAACGAGATAACGAGATGACGAGACGACGAGATGACGAGATGACGAGATGACGAGATGACGAGATGACGAGATGACGAGATGACGAGATGACGAGATGACGAGATGACGAGATGACGAGATGACGAGATGACGAGATGACGAGATGACGACATGACGAGATGACGAGATAACTAGATAACCGGATGACGAGATGACGAGATGACGAGATGACGAGATGACGGAAGACGAGATGACGAGATGACGAGATGACGAGATAACGAGATGACGAGACAACAAGGTGACCAGATGACCAGATGACCAGATTACCAGATGACCGGATGACCAGATGACCGGATGACGAGATGACGAGATGACGAAATGACGAGATGACGAGATGACGGGATGACGAGATGATGAGATGACAAGATGACGAGATGACGAGATGACGAGATGACGAGATGACGAGATGACGGAAGACGAGATGACGAGATGACAAGATGACGAGATGACCAGGTGACCCAATGACCAGGTGACCAGATGACCAGATGACCAGATGACCAGATGACCAGATAACGAGATAACCAGATGACCGGATGACGAGATGAAGAGATGACGAGATGACGAGATGACGAGATGACGAGATGACGAGATGACGAGATGACGAGATGACGAGATGACGGGATGACGAGATGATGAGATGACGAGATGACGAGATGACGAGATAACAAGGTGACCAGATGACCAGATGACCAGATGACCGCATGACCAGATGACCAGATGTCGAGATGTCGAGATGACGAGTTGACGAGATGACGAGATAACCAGATGACCAGATCACCAGATCACCAGATCACCAGATGACCAGATGACGAGATGACGAGATGACGAGATGACGAGATGACGAAATGACGAGATGACAAGATGACGAGATGACGAGGTGACGAGATGACGAGATGACGCGATGACGAGACGACGAGATGACGAGATGACGAGATGACGAGATGACGAGATGACGAGATGACGAGATGACGAGATGACGAGATGACGAGATGACGAGATGACGAGATGACGAGATGACGAGGTGACGAGATGACGAGATGACGAGATGACGAGATGACGAGATGACGAGATAACTAGATAACTAGATAACCGGATGACGAGATGACGAGATGACGGAAGACGAGATGACGAGATGACGAGATGACGAGACGACAAGGTGACCAGATGACCAGATGACCAGATTACCAGATGACCGGATGACCAGATGACCAGATGACCGGATGATCAGATGACCAGATGACGAAATGACCAGATGACGAGATGACGAGATGACCAGACTACGAGATGACGAGATGACAAGATAACGACGAGAAGACAAGATGATGAGATGACCAAATGAACAGATGACCAGATGACCAGATGACCGAAAGACCAGATGACCAGATGACCAGATGACCAGATGACCAGATGACCAGATGACCAGATGACCAGATGACCAGATGACCAGATGACCAGGTGACCAGATGACCAGATGACCAGATGACCAGATGACTAGTTGACCAGATGTTGAGATGAATAGATGACCGGATGACGAGATGACGAGATGACAAGATGACCAAATGACCAGATGACGAGATGACGAGATGACGAGATGACCAGACTACGAGATGACGAGATGACAAGATAACGACAAGAAGACAAGATGATGAGATGACCAAATGAGCAGATGACCAGATGACCAGATGACCGAAAGACCAGATGACCAGATGAACAGATGACCAGATGACCAGATGACCAGATAACCAGTTGACCAGATGTTGAGATGGATAGATGACCGGATGACGAGATAACGAGATGACGAAATGACGAGATGACGAGATGACGGGATGACGAGATGACGAGATGACAAGATGACGAGATGACGAGATGACGAGATGACGAGATGACGGAAGACGAGATGACGAGATGACGAGATGACGAGATGACGGGATGACGAGATGACGAGATGACGAAATGAGGAGATGACCAGATGAACAGATGACCAGATGACCAGATGACCAGATGACCAGATGACCAGATGACCAGATGACCAGATGACCAGGTGACCAGATGACCAGATGACCAGATGACCAGATGACTAGTTGACCAGATGTTGAGATGGATAGATGACCGGATGACGAGATAACGAGATGACGAAATGACGAGATGACGAGATGACGGGATGACGAGATGACGAGATGACAAGATGACGAGATGACGAGATGACGAGATGACGAGATGACGAGATGACGAGATGACGGAAGACGAGATGACGAGATGACGAGATGACGAGATGACAAGATGACGAGATGACGAGATGTCGAGATGTCGAGATGACGAGATAACGAGAGGAGGAGAGGACTAGATGACGGGATAACGAGATGACCTGATGACGGGATGACGAGATGACGAGATAACGAGATGACCTCATGACAAGATGACGAGACGACGAAATGACGAAATGACGAGATGACGAGATGAAGAGATGAGGAGATGACCAGATGACTAGCGGACGAGTTGACGAGATGATGAGATGATGTGATGACCAGATGACCAGATGACAAGATGACCAGATGACCATATGACCAGATGACGAGATGACGAGATGACCAGATGACCAGATGACCAGATAACGATCGGTTCAAATGAAGAGATGACCAGATGACTACATGACTAGATGACCAGATGACCAGATGACCTGATGACTAGATGACGAGATAACGAGATGACCTGATCACGGGATGACGTGATGACGAGATGACGAGATGACGAAATGACGAGATGACGAGATGACGAGATGACGATGACCAGAAGACCGGATGACCTGATGACGAGATGACAAAATGACGAGATGATGAGATGACGAGATGACGAGATGACGAGACGACGAGATGACCAGATGATCAGATGACCAGATGACGGGAAGACCAGATGACGAGATGACCAGATGACCAGATGACGAGATCTCGAGATGACCAGATGACCAGATGGCCAGATGACCAGATGATCAGATGACCTGATGACGAGATGACCGGATGACCAGATGACGAGATGACAAGATGAAGAGATGACGAAATGACGAGATGACGAGATGACGAGACGATTAGACGACGAGATGACAAGATAACGAGATGACGAGATGACGATGACCAGAAGACCGGATGACCTGATGACGAGATGACGAGATGACGAGATGATGAGATGACGAGATGACGAGATGACGAGACGACGAGATGACCAGATGATCAGATGACCAGATGACGGGATGACAAGATGACGAGATGACCAGATGATCAGATGACCTGATGACGAGATGACGAGATGACCAGATGACCAGAGGACAAGATGACGAGATGACCAGATGACCAGATGAAGAAATGACGAGATGACCAGATCACCGGATGACGTGATGACGAGATGACGAGATGATGTGATGGCGAGATGACCAGATGACCTGATGACAAGATGACCAGATGACCAGATGACCAGATGACCAGATGACTAGATCACCAGATGACCAGATGATCAGATGACCTGATGACGAGATGACGAGATGACCAGACTACGAGATGACGAGATGACAAGATAACGACAAGAAGACAAGATGATGAGATGACCAAATGAGCAGATGACCAGATGACCAGATGACCGAAAGACCAGATGACCAGATGACCAGATGACCTGATGACTAGATGACGAGATAACGAGATGACCTGATCACGGGATGACGTGATGACGAGATGACGAGATGACGAAATGACGAGATGACGAGATGACGAGATGACGATTACCAGAAGACCGGATGACCTGATGACGAGATGACAAAATGACGAGATGATGAGATGACGAGATGACGAGATGACGAGACGACGAGATGACCAGATGATCAGATGACCAGATGACGGGAAGACCAGATGACGAGATGACCAGATGACCAGATGACGAGATCTCGAGATGACCAGATGACCAGATGGCCAGATGACCAGATGATCAGATGACCTGATGACGAGATGACCGGATGACCAGATGACGAGATGACAAGATGAAGAGATGACGAAATGACGAGATGACGAGATGACGAGACGATGAGACGACGAGATGACAAGATAACGAGATGACGAGATGACGATGACCAGAAGACCGGATGACCTGATGACGAGATGACGAGATGACGAGATGATGAGAAGACGAGATGACGAGATGACGAGACGACGAGATGACCAGATGATCAGATGACCAGATGACGGGATGACAAGATGACGAGATGACCAGATGATCAGATGACCTGATGACGAGATGACGAGATGACCAGATGACCAGAGGACAAGATGACGAGATGACCAGATGATGAGATGACCAGATGACCAGATGAAGAAATGACGAGATGACCAGATCACCGGATGACGTGATGACGAGATGACGAGATGATGTGATGGCGAGATGACCAGATGACCTGATGACAAGATGACCAGATGACCAGATGACCAGATGACCAGATGACTAGATCACCAGATGACCAGATGATCAGATGACCTGATGACGAGATGACGAGATGACGAGATGACGAGATGACGAGATGACGAGATGAGGAGATGACCAGATGACCAGAGGACAAGTTGACGAGATAACGAGATAACGAGATGATGAGATGACCAGATGACCAGATGACCAGATGACTAGATGACAAGATGACGAGATGACGAGATGACCAGATTACCAGATGACGAGATGACGAAATGACGAGATGACCAGATGACCAGATGAACAGATGACCAGATGACCAGATGACCAGATGACAAAATGACGGGATGACCAGATGACTACATGACTAAATGACCAGATGACCAGATGACCAGATGGCCAGATGACCAGATGACGAGATACCGAAATGACCTGATGACGAGATGACGAGATGACGAGATGACGAGATGACGAGATGACGAGATGACGAGATGACGAGATGACGAGATGACATGATGACGAGATGACGGGATGACAAGATGACGAGATGTCGAGATGACCAGATGACCAGATGGCCAGATGACCAGATGATCAGATGACCTGATGACGAGATGACCAGATGACCAGATGACCAGATGAACAGATGACTAGATGACCAGATGACCAGATGACAAAATGACGGGATGACGGGATGACCAGATGACTACATGACTAAATGATCAGATGACCAGATGACTAGATGACCAGATGACTAGATGACCAGATGACCAGATGACCAGATGACCAGATGACCAGATGACGAGATGACGGAATGACGAGATGACCAGATGACCAGATGACCAGATAACGAGATGACGAAATGACGAAATGACTAGATGACTACATGACTAGATGACCAGATGACCAGATGACGAGAGAAAGAGATGACCTGATGACGAGTTGACGAGATGACGAGATGACGAGATGACGAGATGACGAGATGACGAGATGACGAGATGACGAGATGACGAGATGACGAGATGTCGGGATGACGAGATGACCAGATGACCAGATGACCGATGACCAGATGACCAGGTAACGAGATGACGAGATGACGAGTTGACCAGATGACCGGATGACAAGATGACGAGATGACGAGATGACGAGATGACGAAAAGACGAAATTACAAAATGACGAGATGACGATGACCAGAAGACCAGATGACCGGATGACCAGATGACGAGATGACAAGATGAAGAGATGGCGAGATGACGAGATGACGAGATGAAGAGATGGCGAGATGACGAGATGACGAGATATCGAGATGATGAGATGACGAGATGACGAGATGAAAGACCGGATGACCAAATGACGTAATAAAAGACCGGATGACCAGATGACGAGATGACAAGATGACGAGATGACGAGATGACCAGATGACCAGATGACCAGATGACCAGATGACCAGATGACCAGATGACCAGATGACCAGACGACCAGATAACCAGATGACCAGATGACCATATGACCAGATGAATAGATGACCAGATGATCAGATGACGAAATGACGAGATGACGAGATGACGAGACGACGAGATGACGAGATGACGAGACGACGAGATGACGAGATGACAAGATAACGAGATGACGAGATGACGATGACCAGAAGACCGGATGACCTGATGACGAGATGACGAGATGATGAGATGACGAGATGACGAGATGACGAGACGACGAGATGACCAGATGATCAGATGACCAGATGACGGGATGACCAGATGACGAGATGAGGAGATCTCGAGATGACCAGATGACCAGATGATCAGATGACCAGATGACGAGATAAGGAGATGACCAGATGACCAGAGGACGAGTTGACGAGATGATGAGATGATGAGATGACCAGATGACCAGATGACCAGATGACCAGATGACAAGATGACGAGATGACGAGATGTCAAGATGACGAGATAACGAGAGGACGAGAGGACTAGATGACGAGATAACGAGATGACCTGATGACGGGATGTCAAGTCGACGAGATCACCAGTGGACGAGATGGCGAGATGACGAGATGACGAGATAACTAGATGACCTGATGACGAGATGACGAGATGACCAGACAACGAGATGACTAGATGACCAGATGACGAGATGACGAGATGACGAGATGACGAAATGACCCGATGACGAGATGAGGAGATGACCAGATGACCAGCGGACGATTTGACGAGATGATGAGATGATGAGATGACCAGATGACCAGATGACCAGATGACCAGATGACCAGATGAACAGATGACCAAATCACTCGATGATCAGATGACCAGATGACCAGATGAATAGATGACCAGATGATCAGATGACCAGATGACGAGATGACGAGATGACGAGATGACGACATGACGAGATGACTAGATGACCAGAGGACGAGTTGACGAGATGATGGAATGATGAGATGACCAGATGGCCAGATGACCAGATGACCAGATGACCAGATGACAAGATGACGAGATGACGAGATGTCGAGATGTCGAGATCACCAGAGGACGAAATGACGAGATGACGAGATGAGGAGATGACCAGATGAGGAGATGACTAGATGACCAGCGGACGAGTTGACGAGATGATGAGATGATGAGATGACCAGATGACCGGATGACAAGATGACCAGATGACCAGATGACCAGATGACGAGATGACGAGATGACCAGATGACCAGATGACCAGATGACGATCGGTCGAAATGACGAGATGACCAGATGACTACATGACTAGATGACCAGATGACCAGATGACCTGATGACCAGATGACCAGATGACGAGATAACGAGATGACCTGATCACGAGATGACGAGATGACGAGATGAGAAGATGACCAGATGACCAGAGGACAAGTTGACGAGATGACGAGATGATGAGATGACCAGATGACCAGATGACCAGATGACTAGATGACCAGATGACCAGTTGACCAGATGATCAGATGACGAGATAACGAGACGACGAGACGACGAGATGATGAGGTAATGAGATGACCTGATGACGAGATAACGAGATGACCGGATGACGAGATGACGAGATGACGAGATGACGAGATGACGACATGACGAGATGACAAGATGACGAGATGACGAAATGACAGGAGGACGAGATGACGAGATGACGAAATGACGAAATGACGAAATGACGAAACGACGAAATGACTAGATGACCAGAGGACGAGTTGACGAGATGATGGAATGATGAGATGACCAGATGGCCAGATGACCAGATGACCAGATGACCAGATGACAAGATGACGAGATGACGAGATGTCGAGATGTCGAGATGACGAGATAACGAGAGGACGAGAGGACTAGATGACGGGATAACGAGATGACCTGATGACGGGATGACGAGATGACGAGATCACCAGAGGACGAGATGACAAGATGACGAGATAACGAGATGACCTGATGACAAGATGACGAGATGACGAAATGACGAAATGACGAGATGACGAGATGAAGAGATGAGGAGATGACCAGATGAGGAGATGACCAGATGAGGAGATGACCAGATGACCAGCGGACGAGTTAACGAGATGATGAGATGATGAGATGACCAGATGACCAGATGACAAGATGACCAGATGACCAGATGACCAGATGACCAGATGACGAGATGACCAGATGACCAGATGACAAGATGACGAGATGACGAGATGACAAGATGGGGAGATGACGAGATGACCAGATTACCAGATGACGAGATGACGAAATGACGAGATGACCAGATGACCAGATGACCAGATGACCAGATGACCAGATGACCAGATGACCAGATGACCAGATGACCAGATCACAAAATGACGGGTTGACGAGATGACTACATGACTAGATGACCAGATGACGAGATACAGAGATGACCTGATGCCGAGACGACGAGATGACGAGATGACGAGATGACGAGATGACGAGATGACGAGATGACGAGATGACGAGATGACGAAATGACGGGATGACGAGATGACGGGATGACGAGATGACGAGATGACGAGATGACGAGATGTCGAGATGAAGAAATGACGAAATGACGAAATGACGAGATGACGAGATGATCTGATGACGAGATGACCAGATGACCGGATGACCAGATGACGAGATGAAAAGATGACGAGATGACGAGATGACGAGATGACGCGATGACGAGATGACCAGATGACCAGATGACCAGATGACCAGAGGACAAGTTGACGAGATGACGAGATGATGAGATGACCAGATGACCAGATGAAGAAATGACGAGATGACCAGATGACCGGATGACGTGATGACGAGATGACGAGATGATGAGATGTCGAGATGACCAGATGACCAGATGACCAGATGACCAGATGACCAGATGACCAGATGACTAGATGACCAGATGACCAGTTGACCAGTTGACCAGATGACAAGATAACGAGACGACGAGATGACGAGGTAATGAGATGACCTGATGACGAGATAACGAGATGACCTGATGACGAGATGACGAGATGACGAGATGACAAGATGTCGAGATGACGAGATGACGAGATGACGGGATGACGAAATGACGGGAGGACGAGATGACGAGATGACGAAATGACGAAATGACGAAATGACGAAATGACGAAATGACGAAATGACGAAATGACGAAATGACGAGATGACGAAATGACCAGCGGACGAGCTGACGAGATGTTGAGATGACCAGATGACCAGATGAACAGATGACGAGATAACGAGATGACCTGATGACGAGATAACGAGATGACCTGATGACGAGATGTAGAGATGACCAGATGACCAGATGACGAGACGACGAGATGACGAGATGACCAGATGACCAGATGACGAGATGACGAGATGAACAGATGACCAGATGACGAGATGACGAAATAACGAGATGACATGATGACGAGATGACGATATGACAAGATGACGAGATAACGAGAAGACCTGATGACGAGATGACGAGATGACGAGATGACGAGATGACGAGATGACGAAATGACGAGATGACCAGATGAACAGATGACGAAATGACGAGATGACCTGATGACTACATGACTAAATGATCAGATGACCAGATGACCAGATGACGAGATAACGAGATGACCTGATGACGAGACGACGAGATGACGAGATGACGAGATGACGAGATGACGAAACGACGAAATGACAAGATGACGAGATGACGATGACCAGAAGACCAGATGACCGGATGACCAGATGACATGATGACAAGATGGCGAGATGGCGAGGTGACGAGTTGACGAGATGACGAGATGACGAGATGAAAGACCGGATGACCAGATGACGAGATGACGAGATAACAAGATGACGAGATGACGAGATGACAAGATGACGAGATGACGAGATGACCAGATGACCAGATGAAGAGATGACCAGATGACCAGATGAAGAGATGACCAGATGACCAGATGAACAGATGACCAGATGATCAGATGACGAAATGACGAGATGACGAGATGAAAAGACGACGAGATGACGAGCTGACGAGATGACGATGACCAGAAGACCGGATGACCTGATGACGAGATGACGAGATGACGAGATTACGAGATGATGAGATGACGAGTTGACGAGATAACTAGACGACGAGATGACCAGATGATCAGATAACCACATGACGGGATGACCAGATGACGAGATGAGGAGATCTCGAGATGACCAGATGACCAGATGGCCAGATGACCAGACGATCAGATGACCTGATGACGAGATGACGAGATGACGAGATGAGGAGATGACCAGATGACCAGAGGACGAGTTGACGAGATGATAAAATGATGAGATGACCAGATGACCAGATGACCAGATGACAAGATGACGAGATGACGAGATGTCGAGATGTCGAGATGACGAGATAACGAGAGGACGAGAGGACTAGATGACGGAATAACGAGATAACCTGATGACGGGATGACGAGATGACGAGATCACCAGACAACGAGATGACTAGATGACTAGATGACGAGATGACGATATGACGAGATGACGAGATGACGAGATGACGAAATGACGAGATGACGAGATGAGGAGATGACCAGATGACCAGCGGACGAGTTGACGAGATGATGAGATGATGAGATGACCAGATGACCAGATGACCAGATGACAAGATGACGAGATGACCAGATGACCAGATGACCAGATGACGAGATGACGAAATGGAGAGATGACCAGATGTACAGATGACGAGATGACGAAATGACGAGATGACCGGATGACTACATGACTAGATGACCAGATGACCAGATGACCAGATGACCAGATGACCAGATAACGAAATGACCCGATGACGAAATGACGAGATGACGAGATGACGAGATGACGAGATGACAAGATGACGAGATGACGAGATGACGGGATGACAAGATGACGAGATGACGAGATTACAAGATGACGAGATCTCGAGATGACCAGATGACCAGATGGCCAGATGACCAGATGATCAGATGACCTGATGACGAGATGACGAGATGACGAGATGACGAGATGACGAGAGGACGAGATGAGGAGATGACTAGATGACCAGAGGACGAGTTGACGAGATGACGAGATGATGAGATGACCAGATGACCAGATGACCAGATGACTAGATGACCTGATGACGAGATGACGAGATGACGAGATGACGAGATGACAAGATGACGAGATGACGAGATGACGGGATGACGAGATGACGGGATGACGAGATGACGAGATGACGAGATGACGAAATGACCGATGACCACATGACCAGGTAACGAGATGACGAGATGACGAGATGACCAGATGACCAGATGACAAGATGACGAAATGACGAAATAACAAGATGACGAGATGACGATGACCAGAAGACCAGATGACCGGATGACCAGATGACGAGATGACAAGATGACGAGATGGCGATATTACGAGATGACGAGATGAAGAGATGACGAGATGACGAGATGATGAGATGTCGAGATGATGAGATGACGAGATGACAAGATGACCAGATGTCCAGATGACCAGATGACCAGATGACGAAATAACGAGATGACCTGATGACGAGATGACCAGATGACCAGATGACCAGATGACGAAATGACGAGATGACGAGATGACGAGATGACCAGATGACCTGATGACGTGATAAGGAGATGACGAGATGATGAGATGACCAGATGACCAGATGACCACATGACCTGATGACGAGATGACCAGATGACCAGATGACCAGATGACCAGATGACCAGATGACGAGATGACGGAATGACGAGATGATCAGATGACCAGATGACCAGATGACGAGATGACGAAATAACGAGATGACCAGATGACGAGATGACGAGATGACGAGATGACAAGATGTCGGGATGACGAGATGACGAGATGACGAGATGACCAGATGACCGATGACCAGATGACCAGGTAACGAGATGACGAGATGACGAGATGACGAGATGACCAGATGACCAGATGACAAGATGACGAGATGACGAGATGACCAGATAACGAAATGAGCTGATGACGAGATGACGAGATGACGAGATGACGAGATAACGAGATGACGAGATGACGAGATGACGAGATGACAAGATGTCGAGATGTCGGGATGACGAGATGACGAGATGACGAGATGACGCGATGACCAGAGGACCAGATGACCAGATGACAAGATGACGAGATGACGAGATGACAAGATGACGAAATGACGAAATGACAAGATCACGAGATGACGATGACGAGATGACGATGACCAGAAGACCAGATGACCGGATGACCAGATGACGGGATGACAAGATGACGAGATGGCGATATGACGAGATGACGAGATGAAGAGATGACGCGATGACGAGATGACGAGATGTCGAGATGATGAGATGACGAGGTGACGAGATGACGAGATGACGAGATGACGAGATGACGAGATGACGAGAAGATGAGATGAAAGACCGGATGACCAGATGACCAGATGACCAGATTACCAGATGACCAGATGACGAGATGACAAAATGACGGGATGACCAGATGACGAGATGACAAGATGACCAGATGACCAGATGACCTGATGACCCGATGACGAAATAACGAGATGACCTGATGATGAGATGACGAGATGACGAGATGACGAAATGACGAAATGACGAAATGACGAGATGACGAGATGACGAGTTCACCACAGGACTAGATGACGAGATAACGCGATGACCTGATGACGAGATGACCAGATGACCAGATGACCAGATGACCAGATGACGAAATGACGAGATGACGAGATGACCAGATGACCTGACGACGTGATGAAGAGATGACGAGATGATGAGATGACCAGATGACCAGATGACCTGATGACGGGATGATCAGATGACCAGATGACGAGATGAACAGATGACCAAATCACTCGATGATCAGATGATCAGATGATCAGATGACTAGATGACCAGATGACCAGATGACCAGATGACGAGATGACGGAATGACGAGATGACCAGATGACCAGATGACCAGATAACGAGATGACGAAACGACGAGATGACTAGATGACTAGATGACTAGATGACTAGATGACCAGATGACCAGATGACCAGATGACGAGCTAAAGAGATGACCTGATGACGAGTTGACGAGATGACAAGATGACGAGACGACGAGTGACCAGATGACCAGATGACCAGATGACAAGATGACCAGATGACCAGATGACGAGATGACGAGATGACGAGATGACGAGATGACGAGATGACAAGATGACGAGATGACGAAATGACGAAATGACATGTGAGCGAACACTTTGAATCAACCCGCGAGACGGGAGTTAAGCCAAAATGCTGGTGTCTCGCACAATTGATGTAATATTAGAATATCAGGTGCGACGCCGGATAAGAGTGGGGATGGCGATCACCTCATCACACGAGGCGTATAATCGTCCTCTTTCGCTCCGGGGCCATCAACGGGACCACAAGTCCGTTTTCATCTACTATCAAGAACTTCTCTCTGAAGAGGTTAATCGTGGACTCGTGTTTCGTCCTATGATGATCAACTATATCGGGGTGGCCACCCACGGTTTTGGTACATGACGAGTCACGGATCGTCTCTCATAAGGAAGTCGAAGACGTGAGAATATTGCCCCGGAGATATCGAAAGAGCCAACGATGGAACTTTTCATCCAAAAATCGATAAGTAAAATTATTTTGGTGAACTTTATCTGCGCGTCATCCACGATGATTAAAAGACTATTTGAAGCTTAGATAATAAAGAAATTAATGACGAGAAATTATGTTATGAATAATCAGTGAATCCGAATGTTGGAAGCGAATGCGTTAAACTTATTACTGATTAATGACGTGATAATAAATAAAGAGGGTTTTCCTGTAAATGAAAAGAAATAATGAAGAGTTTAAATAATGTTTGAGAATAATTCGAATTGGAATGTAAATGATCGAGAGAGTATGAGAAAGAAGAGAGATGTAATTGCATTAACTGATAAATAAAATTGTTATATCTGTGATCTAAAAATATAAAACTTACAATTGGCGCCCAACAAGAGGCACGATATATTTAGAGAGTTGTTTAAAAAAAAAAAAAAAAAAAAAAAAAAAAAAAAAAAAAAAAACTTAATGATCAACAATAACTCAATAATTGATATCGTGAACCCGAATATTTAAATAAATTCAATAGTAATTTCTTTCTCATTCTCTTCTCGAGTGTATGGCTGATGATAACCGAACATATATAACCAGATCTGGTCGTAAATCGAAACAAAAATTTATAGATTTAAAATTTCCAAACAGATCAAGCAGTAATATAAAAGAAAAAATGCCAATAATGCCAGACGAAGAGAGAGAGAGCCGAAGCGAGGCTACTCGGCGACAGAGAGAGATGGAGGTGGAGCGAGAGGAATTGAATCAACAGCGTCGCGAGCTCGAACAATTGAGACGCGATCTTGACGAACGACGAGCAGCACAACAACAGCAAACGGCTGTTCATAATAATAATCGGGCTGTGAATAATCAAGGCCAACGTTCGACAAGCACCGAAGAAATAACGGCGATTATGAGTAATGTACAGAACTTTCAAATTAATATTAAATTGCCCAAATTCAATGATGAAATGGAAAAACATCCAGTAGAGTTTTTAGAACAGATGGAAAATTTTTTTAAAGCCAAAAATATAAAAGAAGAAAAAAAGATTACGATTATTGAGCATGCATTGGAGGGTAGAGCGAGTTTATGGATTGAAACGAAAGCGGAGTTTTCAAATTATGATCAATTTAAGGAAGGTTTTCTAGAAGAGTTTTATGCGATTCCGACTAGAGTAATTTTCAAAAGCACGTGGAAAGAACGTAGATATAACGCGCAGAAGGAGTCATTGCAAACCTATTACTTTCGGCAAGTAAAAGAAGCGCGATATTTCATCCCACAATTATCAGAATATGAGGTTAATTATAATATTATTCAGCAGTTTCCACTTTGGGTGAGAGAAAATATGTCAACAATAAATCGTACGGCAGCGCGATCTGTCAAACTCTCGGTAATCTCGATGCCATCCGTAAAGAAAAAGATAAAAATCGTGATCATAATAAGCCGTACTACAATAACGGGAATTCGCGCCCCCCACTTCAAGCGTCAAGACAAATCAATGTAGAAAGATCCGATCACCATACAGAAAATTTTCGTGAATCGGAAAGAAATGATGCAAGACGAGATCGATATTATCGTCCACGATATAACAGCTCAAATGCGCTCAATCGAGGATATAATGGGAACAAGGCGATTGGCTGGCAATTACCAGACATGCGTTATCCACCACCACGCGAATATAACACTAGGTAACAATCTCACGGTACGCGTCGTCAAGATTTTGATTTTGTAGACGATTTATTGGTCGAAATACAAGGAAATGTGGACCCGAAAAATGATCATGCACCCTCGGCGCTAGCGAGGTGTCCTCATCTTAAAGTAAATATTTTTGGCAAGTCGAGAATTGCCCTTTTAGACTCGGGTAGTCAAATTACAGCAATTTCGGAAGAGTTTTACAAAGAATTAACCGTGCAGAAAAAATTGGATGTATTGCCAGTGTCGAATCTATACGTCACGACCGCGATTGGAAAAAGAGCCACAACGATAAAAAATCAAATTTTTCTTGAAATGGAAATAGGTGGAAGTAAATTCGATTATCCATTTGTTATAATTCCCGGTCTCACTTCAACAATTATATTAGGCAATGACTGGATGTCGAGATTTGAGGTTATAATCAATTATAAACACCATACAGTAGAGGTAGGCGGGAGACTGTTGTCCGGGTCAGCGGTGATGTTCGAGCGAGGCGCTCCGGAGGCTCTGTTTTGTTCACAGAAAAGTAATAATACATACGTGTATATAGTTAATGTCCATGAAATGATACGTAATGAAAAAAATGAATCGATTATCTCAGAAGAAGATGCATCGGATTCAAGGGGGGGAATCGGAAACGAAGTAAATGAAGAAGAAAAAGTAATCGGAAACGAAGTAAATGAAGAAGAAAAAGTAATCGGAAACGAAGTAAATGAAGAAGAAAAAGTAATCCATAAAAAAAAATTGGATGATGAAATAAGGATGAAGAGGCAGGAAATAAAAAAAAATAATGATTTAGATATAAGAAATGAAAAAATATGTGAAAAAACGTTGAATATGACGGAAATTAATATAAATGTGAACAATGGAGAGCTTTCGGAGGAGCTTCGAGCGGTCGCGTTTAAACTAGCGCCGCTCGCTGAGTCGGAGAAGAGAATCTTCGCGAATACGTTACAAAAATCTCGACAATTATTTTCCAATAAACCAGGTTGCGCGAAAGCATATGAGCACCATTTGAAATTAACGAATAATAGGCCGAGTATTAGGCACACATATCCAATACCATATCAATTAAGAGACCCAACAAAAGTCGCGATCGAGAAAATGCTTGAAGATGGTGTCATAGAGAGAGCGGTTAGTCAATACTGTAACCCCTTGAGGATTGTCTTGAAGGAGAATAAATCGGTGAGGGTATGCCTTGATGCGAGATTCGTGAATAAAATTATAGGAGACGACCATGAGTCACCTCCGTTGATAAACGAATTATTGCAGAAATTCCACGGTTCTCGATGGTTTTCGAAAATCGATTTAACGCAAGGTTATTGGCAAGTGCCGTTGCATAAAGATTCGAGGCAATTCACTGCATTTCTATTCGACTCAAAACTGTATCAGTTTTGTCGAATTCCATTTGGTCTGAAGACTGCCGGCAGCGGTTTCATAAGAGCTTTAAATATAGCTTTGAAAAATGATTTTGATGAATACATTTCATGTTATATAGATGATATTTTAATCGGGACGAAAACATTTGTGCAACATGTTCGCGTACTTGATGAAATCTTTAATAGATTGATGGAAAATAATTTCACAATAAAATTGTCAAAATGCGAATTCGCTCAAAAACAAATATCTTTTTTAGGTTTCGTAATCTCGAATCAAGGAATCTCCCCCGAACCAAAAAAATTAGATGTTATCGCCAACTTTTCGGCGCCTCAAAATAAAAAACAATTGCAACAGTTCTTAGGGGTATGCAATTACTACAGACAATTTAATGTGCGACATAGCAACTCGGTTGATAGGCTGAGACAGTTATTAACGAAAGATATGGAATGGCAATGGAACCCAGAACATGCGAAAGCGTTTGAAACGTTGAAAGAAGATTTTCAAGAATGTATTATGCTAAAACACATTATCCCAAATACGCAATTTCGGGTACAAACGGACGCGAGTAATCAAGGTATATGTGGGATATTATATCAAATCGATCGCGAAGAAAATCATAATGTCATCGCAATAGTGAGTAGATGTTTAGGGCCACACGAGAAGAATTATACAACTACAGAAAAAGAATTGCTGGCAGTTGTTTATGCAATCGACAAATTTCGCGTTTACCTAATTGGAGTACAGTTTGTTATAGTTACAGATCATCAGTGTTTAACCTTTATGAAATCGGCAAATTTCCAAAACGCACGTATGACCCGATGGAGTCTATTATTGCAGCAGTACTCTTTTACTGTAACGTACTGTCGTGGAATAGACAATGTTGTCGCTGACTTTTTTAGTAGGCATCCCGATGGAAAATTTAATGAAGAAAATTCGGACAGAATAATAATATCATCTTTGCATCGATGGTTTTTGCCAATTATTAAGGACTCGGATGATAATACTTTGATGATACGAGCTCTCAAAAAATCCGATAAAATCCTAGAGCAAAATTTCCGGGGATTAGGAGAATTACAAAAAAAAGATCCCGTAATTGCAAAAATTATCGATCAAAGTGAATTTAACTGTGAAAACACGTGTTTTCATAGATATAATGACATTGTTTTCCACCGGGAGAAAGGAGGTCACGAATGGAAAATAATGATTCCGCAAAAATTACAGAAAGCATTAATTGAATCAATTCACGTGAAGTTAGGTCATCCGGGCGTTTACAAAACAATTTGTCATCTTAGAAAATTTTATTACTGGAGAGGATTATCTGGACAAGTAAAAAGATATGTATTATGTTGCGATATGTGCCAAAGAGTAAAATATCTTACAATCTCAATGGAAGGGGAATATAATTGCGTTCCCTCGACAAGACCAAATGAGCTTGTAACAGTGGACTTTTATGGGCCTTTGCCCATGGCTAGGGGGGGAACTCAATATATTTTCGTGATGCTAGATGTTTTCTCGAAGTATGTTAGTCTCTATCCGATGAAAAGGGCCACTGTTCAAGTGACTTTGAAAAAGATAGTGGAACAGTTTATCCCAAAATTTGGAACTCCAAAAAGGATCCTCTCGGATCACGGTACGCAATTTACATCAAATTTATGGAAAACGACACTTGAAGCCAAAGGCATCAAGGTGTTATTTAGCTCGATTCGGCATCCCCAATCAAACCCAACGGAAAGGGTTATGCGCGAGATCGGTCGATTGTTTAGAACGCTATGCTCTGAGAAGCACACGAAATGGGTCAATTTCGTCCCAATGATTGAAAAAATTCTTAATATGACTGTGCATCAAAGTACAGGTTTAGCTCCGTTAGAGGTACATTTTGGAGAGCCCGTTCAAGAAGAAATCCATAAACTCGTAAAATTCCCAGAGTCTCGAGATCCGTCTCATGAATACTTGGTGACGCTAGCTCGAGAAAACTTAATGAAAAGTTCCGTTAGGCGGAAAAAAGGGCAAAAGCATGTATCAAAGGTAAAACTAGCAGTAGGAAATTTAGTTCTTCTTCGAGTACGACATTTATCGAACGCATTCGATAGGGTTATAAAGAAATTCTTCCATCTGTTCGAGGGGCCTTATCAGATTGTACGTCAAGTCGGTGAGAATGCCTTTATGCTTGCTGATCCAAAGAATGAGATGAAGGAAGTCGGTACTTATAATCGCCTGAATCTTCGTAAATATTATCTTGCATAACGATGCTCGTCGATCGACAAAGATTTAAAAAATAAAAAATAAAAAATAAAATAAAAAAAATAACGAATAAAAAATGTATGTATATAGATAAAAAAAAAGATGAAACAAAAAGGGTGAGCGACAAACGTGAGATTCAAATCCCCTCGCCATATTTATGGAATATAGGTAATCGATAAATATAATAAGTTCGAATGAATGTCGATCAGAATTTTGACATTGATATATTAATTAATTAATTAAAAATAGACGGAACATCCTGTGAGATGTGGACTGACGAGTCTGACTATGGATAACAAAAGAAATTGTCTGAATAGTTGTTTAATATCGACGTAAACATGTTGTTTAAAAGGGATGGATGGATGTGTGTGGTAATTGTGTAAATGGGTATCGACGTAATGCTCCAAAAGGCGAGTATGGAATCCGACCGGGATGCCTAAGATAAACCGTGCGTTTCCCATGTGTATATACGAACAATGGTGTACCAGGGAAGAAAAGATATGTTCATCGCGTAATTTATAAATATTACTCCTATTCTATTTATGCTTACAACCCCTATGGGGAGTGTCACATAAAAGGGGGGGAATTGTGAGCGAACACTTTGAATCAACCCGCGAGACGGGAGTTAAGCCAAAATGCTGGTGTCTCGCACAATTGATGTAATATTAGAATATCAGGTGCGACGCCGGATAAGAGTGGGGATGGCGATCACCTCATCACACGAGGCGTATAATCGTCCTCTTTCGCTCCGGGGCCATCAACGGGACCACAAGTCCGTTTTCATCTACTATCAAGAACTTCTCTCTGAAGAGGTTAATCGTGGACTCGTGTTACGTCCTATGATGATCAACTATATCGGGGTGGCCACCCACGTGTTTGGTACATGACGAGTCACGGATCGTCTCTCATAAGGAAGTCGAAGACGTGAGAATATTGCCCCGGAGATATCGAAAGAGCCAACGAGGGAACTTTTCATCCAAAAATCGATAAGTAAAATTATTTTGGTGAACTTTATCTGCGCGTCATCCACGATGAACAGAAGACTATTTGAAGCTTAGATAATAAAGAAATTAATGACGAGAAATTATGTTATGAATAATCAGTGAATCCGAATGCTGGAAGCGAATGCGTTAAACTTATTACTGATTAATGACGTGATAATAAATAAAGAGGGTTTTCCTGTACGTGAAAAGAATTAAAATGATGAGGGCTATGAAAAGTCTAAATAATATTTTGTAAGAGTGTGAATTTGAATATAAACTCTCGAGGGACGATGAGAAAGGAGAAAGCTATAATTGAATTAACTGATAATAAAATTGTTATATATGTGATCTAAAAATATAAAATTTACAGACAAGATGACGAGATGACGATGACCAGAAGATCAGACGCCCGGAAGACCAGATGACGAGATGACAAGAAGACGAGATGGCGATATGACGAGATGACGAGATGAAGAGGTGACGAGATGACGAGATGACGAGATGACGAGATGACGAGATGAAAGACCGGATGACCAGATGACCAGATTACCAGATGACCAGATGACGAGATGACAAAATGACGGGATGACAAGATGACCAGATGACCAGATGACGAAATAACGAGATGACCTGATGACGAGATGAACAGATGACCAGATGACCAAATCACTCGATGATCAGATGACCAGATGACTAGATGACAAGATGACGAGATGACAAGATGACGAGATGACGAGATGACGAGATGACGAGATGACGAGATGACGAGATGACAAGATGACGAGATGACAAGATGACGAAATGACGAAATGACAAGATGACGAGATGACGATGACGAGATGATGATGACGAGATGACGATGACGAGATGACGATGACCAGAAGACCAGATGACCGGATGACCAGATGACGAGATGACAAGATGACGAGATGGCGATATGACGAGATGACGAGATGACGAGATGACGAGATGACGGGATGACGAGATGACGGGATGACGGGATGACGAGATGACGAGATGACGAAATGACGAAATGACGAAATGACGAGATGACCGGATGACCTGATGACGTGATACGGAGATGACGAGATGATGAGATGACCAGATGACCAGATGACCTGATGACGAGATGACCAGATGACCAGATGACCAGATGACGAGATGAACAGATGACCAAATCACTCGATGATCAGATGACCAGATGACTAGATGACAAGATGACGAGATGACAAGATGACGAGATGACGAGATGACGAGATGACGAGATGACGAGATGACAAGATGACGAAATGACGAAATGACAAGATGACGAGATGACGATGACGAGATGACGATGACCAGAAGACCAGATGACCGGATGACCAGATGACGAGATGACAAGATGACGAGATGGCGATATGACGAGATGACGAGATGACGAGATGACGAGATGACGGGATGACGAGATGACGGGATGACGGGATGACGAGATGACGAGATGACGAGATGACGAAATGACGAAATGACGAAATGACGAGATGACGAGATGACCTGATGACGAGATGACCAGATGACCGGATGACCAGATGACCAGATGACCAGATGATCAGATGACCTGATGACGAGATGACGAGATGACGAAATGACAAGATGACGAGATGACGAGATGACGAGATGACGAGATGACGAGATGACGAGATGACGAGATGACGAGACGACGAGATGACCAGATGATCAGATGACCAGATGACGGGATGACCAGATGACGAGATGACCAGATGACGAGATGACGAGATCTCGAGATGACCAGATGACCAGATGGCCAGATGACGAGATGATCAGATGACCTGATGACGAGATGACGAGATGACGAGATAAAGAGATGACGAGATGACCAGATTACCAGATGACGAGATGACGAAATGACGAGATGACCAGATGACCAGATGACAAAATGACGGGATGACCAGATGACTACATGACTAGATGACCAGATGACCAGATGACCAGATGACCAGATGACCAGATGACGAGATGCCGAGATGACCTGATGACGAGATGACGAGATGACGAGATGACGAGATGACGAGATGACGAGATGACGAGATGACGGGATGACGAGATGACGGGATGACAAGATGACGAGATGACGAGATCTCGAGATGACCAGATGACCAGATGGCCAGATGACCAGATGACCGGATGACCAGATGACATGATGACAAGATGGCGAGATAGCGAGGTGACGAGATGACGAGATGAAGAGATGACGAGATGCCAAGATGACGAGATGACGAGATGACAAGATGACGAGATGACGAGATGACCAGATGACCAGATGAACAGATGACCAGATGACCAGATGACCAGATGAACAGATGACCAGATGATCAGATGACGAAATGACGAGATGACGAGATGACAAGACGAGATGACGAGATGACGAGATGATGATGACCAGAAGACCGGATGACCTGATGACGAGATGACGAGATGACGAGATGACGAGATGATGAGATGACGAGATGACGAGATAACGAGACGACGAGATGCCCAGATGATCAGATGACCAGATGACGGGATGACCAGATGACGAGATGAGGAGATCTCGAGATGACCAGATGACCAGATGACCAGAGGACAAGTTGACGAGATGACGAGATGATGAGATGACCAGATGACCAGATGAAGAAATGACGAGATGACCAGATGACCGGATGACGTGATGACGAGATGGAGAGATGATGGGATGACGAGATGACGAGATGACGAGAGGACGAGATGAAAGACCGGATGACCAGATGACCAGATGACCAGATTACCAGATGACCAGATGACGAGATGACAAAATGACGGGATGACAAGATGACCAGATGACCAGATGACGAAATAACGAGATGACCTGATGACGAGATGAACAGATGACCAGATAACCAGATGACGAAATGACGAGATGACGAGATGACCGGATGACCTGATGACGTGATAAGGAGATGACGAGATGATGAGATGACCAGATGACCAGATGACCTGATGACGAGATGACCAGATGACCAGATGACCAGATGACGAGATGAACAGATGACCAAATCACTCGATGATCAGATGACCAGATGACTAGATGACAAGATGACGAGATGACGAGATGACCAGATAACGAAATGACCTGATGACGAGATGACGAGATGACGAGATAACGAGATGACGTGATGACGAGATGACGAAATGACCAGATGACCAGATGACAAGATGACGAGATGACGAGATGACGAGATGACGAGATGACAAGATGACGAAATGACGAAATGACAAGATGACGAGATGACGATGACGAGATGACGATGACCAGAAGACCAGATGACCGGATGACCAGATGACGAGATGACAAGATGACGAGATGGCGATATGACGAGATGACCAGATGAAGAGATGACGAGATGACAAGATGACGAGATGACGAGATGACGAGATGACAAGATGACGAAATGACGAAATGACAAGATGACGAGATGACGATGACGAGATGACGATGACCAGAAGACCAGATGACCGGATGACCAGATGACGAGATGACAAGATGACGAGATGGCGATATGACGAGATGACCAGATGAAGAGATGACGAGATGACGAGATGACGAGATGACGGGATGACGAGATGACGGGATGACGGGATGACGAGATGACGAGATGACGAGATGACGAAATGACGAAATGACGAAATGACGAGATGACGAGATGACCTGATGACGAGATGACCAGATGACCGGATGACCAGATGACCAGATGACCAGATGATCAGATGACCTGATGACGAGATGACGAGATGACGAAATGACGAGATGACGAGATAACGAGATAACGAGATGACGAGATGACGAGATGACGAGATGACGAGAAGAGGAGATGACCAGATGACCAGAGGACAAGTTGACGAGATGACCAGATGACCAGATGAAGAAATGACGAGATGACCAGATGACCGGATGACGTGATGACGAGATGATGAGATGACGAGATGACCAGATGACCTGATGACGAGATGACCAGATGACCAGATGACCAGATGACCAGATGACTAGATGACCAGATGACCAGTTGACCAGATGACCAGATGACGAGATAACGAGACGACGAGATGACGAGATGACGAGGTAATGAGATGACCTGATGACGAGATAACGAGATGACCTGATGACGAGATGACGAGATGACGAGATGACGAGATGACAAGATGACGAGATGACGAGATGACGAGATGATGGGATGACGAGATGACGAGATGACGATATGACGAGATGACAAGATGACGAGATGACGATGACCAGAACACCGGATGACCTGATGACGAGATGACAAAATGACGAGATGATGAAATGACGAGATGACGAGACGACGAGATGACCAGATGATCAGATGACCAGATGACGGGATGACCAGATGACGAGATGACCAGATGACGAGATGACGAGATCTCGAGATGACCAGATGACCAGATGGCCAGATGACGAGATGATCAGATGACCTGATGACGAGATGACGAGATGACGAGATGACGAGATGACGAGATGACGAGATGAGGAGATGACCAGATGACCAGAGGACGAGTTGACGAGATAACGAGATGACGAGATGACCAGATTACCAGATGACGAGATGACGAAATGACGAGATGACCAGATGACCAGATGACAAAATGACGGGATGACCAGATGACTACATGACTAGATGACCAGATGACCAGGTGACCAGATGACCAGATGACCAGATGACGAGATGCCGAGATGACCTGATGACGAGATGACGAGATGACGAGATGACGAGATGACGAGATGACGAGATGACGAGATGACGAGATGACGGGATCTCGAGATGACCAGATGACCAGATGGCCAGATGACCAGATGACCGGATGACCAGATGACATGATGACAAGATGGCGAGATGGCGAGGTGACGAGATGACGCGATGAAGAGATGACGAGATGACAAGATGACGAGATGACGAGATGACAAGATGACGAGATGACGAGATGACCAGATGACCAGATGAACAGATGACCAGATGACCAGATGACCAGATGACCAGATGAACAGATGACCAGATGATCAGATGACGAAATGAGGAGATGACGAGATGACAAGACGAGATGACGAGATGACGAGATGACGATGACCAGAAGACCGGATGACCTGATGACGAGATGACGAGATGACGAGATGATGAGATGACGAGATGACGAGATAACGAGACGACGAGATGCCCAGATGATCAGATGACCAGATGACGGGATGACCAGATGACGAGATGAGGAGATCTCGAGATGACCAGATGACCAGATGGCCAGATGACCAGATGACCAGAGGACAAGTTGACGAGATGACGAGATGATGAGATGACCAGATGACCAGATGAAGAAATGACGAGATGACCAGATGACCGGATGACGTGATGACGAGACGACGAGATGATGAGATGACGAGATGACCAGATTTCCAGATGACCAGATGACCAGATGACCAGATGACTAGATGACCAGATGACGAGATAACCAGATGGACAGATGACCAGATGACGCGATAACGAGACGACGAGATGACGAGATGACGAGGTAATGAGATGACCTGATGACGAGATAACGAGATGACCTGATGACGAGATGACGAAATGACGAGATGACGAGATGACGAGATGACGAGATGACGAGATGACGAGATGACGAGATGCCAAAATGACGATATGACGATATGACGGGATGATGATGACCGGATGACGAGATGACAAGATGACAAAACGACGAGATGACGAGATGACGAGGTGACGAGATGACGAGATGACGAGATGACGAGATAACGAGAAGACCTGATGACGAGATGACGAGATTACGAGATGACGAAATGACGAGATGACCAGATGACCAGATGACGAAATGACGAGATGACCTGATGACTACATGACTAAATGATCAGATGACCAGATGACCAGATGACGAGATAACGAGATGACCTGATGACGAGATGACGAGATGGCGAGATGACGAAACGACGCAATGACAAGATGACGAGATAACGATGACCAGAAGACCAGATGACCAGATGACATGATGACAAGATGGCGAGATGGCGAGGTGACGAGATGACGAGATAAAGAGATGACGAGTTGAAAGACCGGATGACCAGATGACGAGATGACGAGATAACAAGATGACGAGATGACGAGATGACAAGATGACGAGATGACGAGATGACCAGATGACCAGATGAACAGATGACCAGATGACCAGATGACCAGATGACCAGATGAACAGATGACCGGATGATCAGATGACGAAATGACGAGATGACGAGATGACAAGACGACGAGATGACGAGATGACGATGACCAGAAGACCGGATGACCTGATGACGAGATCACGAGATGATGAGATGACGAGATGACAAGATAACGAGACGACGAGATGACCAGATGATCAGATGACCAGTTGACGGGATGACCAGATGACGAGATGAGGAGATCTCGAGATGACCAGATGACCAGATGGCCAGATGACCAGACGATCAGGTGACCTGATGACGAGATGACGAAATGACGAGATGACGAGATGAGGAGATGAGGAGATGACCAGATGACCAGAGGACGAGTTGACGAGATGATAAAATGATGAGATGACAAGAAGACCAGATGACCAGATGACCAGATGACAAGATGACGAGATGACGAAATGACCAGATTTCCAGATGACGAGATGACGAAATGACGAAATGACGAGATGACCAGATGACCAGATGACGAGATGACAAAATGACGGGTTGACCATATGACTACATGACCTTATGATCTGATGACGAGATGACGAGATGACAAAATGACGAGATGACCAGATGACTACATGACTAGATGACCAGATGACCAGATGACCAGATGACCAGATGACGAGATAACGAGATGACCTGATGTCGAGATGACGAGATGACGAGATGACCAGATGAACAGATGACCAGATGACCAGATGACGAGATAACGAGATGACCTGATGACGAGATGACGAGATGACCAGATGACCAGATGACCACATGATTAGATGGCGAGATGACGAGATGACGAGATGAAGAGATGACGAAATGACGAGATGATGAGATGACCAGATGACCGGTTGACGTGATGACGAGATGTCGAGATGACCAGATGACCAGATGACCAGATGACTCGATGGCGGGATGACCAGATGACTCGATGGCGGGATGACGAGATGACCTGATGACGAGATGACGAGATGACGAGATGACGAGATGACGAGATGACGAGATGACGAGATGACGAGATGACGAGATGACAAGATGACAAGATGACGAGATGACGAGATGACAAGATGACGATGACCAGAAGACCGGATGACCTGATGACGAGATGACGAGATGATGAGATGACGAGATGACGAGACGACGAGATGACCAGATGATCAGATGACCAGATGACGGGATGACCAGATGACGAGATGACCAGATGCCGAGATGACGAGATCTTGAGATGACCAGATGACCAGATTGCCAGATGACCAGATGATCAGATGACCTGATGACGAGATGACGAGATGACGAGATGACGAGATGACGAGATGACGAGATGACGAGACGACGAGATGACGAGATGAGGCGATGAGGAGTTGACCAGATGACCAGAGGACGAGTTGACGAGATGATGAGATGATGAGATGACCAGATGACCAGATGACCAGATGACCAGATGACAAGATGACGAGATGACGAAATGACGAGATGACCAGATGACCAGATGACCAGATGACCAGATGACGAGATGACAAAATGACGGGATGACCATATGACTACATGACTTGATGATCTGATGACGAGATGACGAGATGACAAAATGACGAGATGCCCAGATGACTAGATGACTAGATGACCAGATGACCAGATGACCAGATGACCAGATGACGAGATAACGAGATGACCCGATGACGTTTTGACGAGATGACGAGATGACGAGATGACGAAACAACAGTATGACGAGATGACGGGATGACGAGATGACGAGATGACGAAATGACGAAATGACGACATGACGAAATAACGAGATGATGAGATGATGAGTTGACGAGATGACGAGATGACGAGACGACGAGATGATGAGATGACCAGATGACCAGATGACGAGATGACGAGATGACGAGGTGACGAGATGACGAGATAATGAGATAACCAGAGGACGAGATGACGAGATGATGAGATGACCAGATGACCAGATAACCAGATGACCAGATGACCAGATGACAAGATGACGAGATGACGAGATGACGAGATGACCAGATTACCAGATGCCGAGATGACGAAATGACGAGATGACGAGATGACCAAATGACGGGATGACCAGATGACTACATGACTAGATGACCAGATGACCAGATGACCAGATGACCAGATGACGAGATAACGAGATGACCTGATGACGAGATGACGAGATGACGAGACGACGAGATGACAAGATGACGAGATGACGAGATGACGATGACCAGAAGACCGGATGACCTGATGACGAGATGACGAGATGACGAGATGATGAGATGACGAGATGACGAGACGACGAGATGACCAGATGTCCAGATGATCAGATGACCAGATGACGGGATGACCAGATGACGAGATGACCAGATGACGAGATGACGAGATCTCGAGATGACCAGATGACCAGATTGCCAGATGACCAGATGATCAGATGACCTGATGACGAGATGACGAGATGACGCGATGAAGAGATGACGAGGTGACGAGATGACGAGACGACGAGATGACGAGATGAGGCGATGAGGAGATGACCAGATGACCAGAGGACGAGTTGACGAGATGATGAGATGATGAGATGACCAGATGACCAGATGACCAGATGACGAGATGACAAAATGACGGGATGACCATATGACTACATGACTTGATGATCTGATGACGAGATGACGAGATGACAAAATGACGAGATGCCCAGATGACTACATGACTAGATGACCAGATGACCAGATTACCAGATGACCAGATGACGAGATAACGAGATGACCCGATGACGATTTGACGAGATGACGAGATGACGAGATGACGAGACGACGGTATGACGAGATGACGGGATGACGAGATGACGAGATAACGAGATGACGAAATGACGAAATGGCGACATGACGAAATGACCAGGTGACCAGATGACCAGATGACGAGATGACGAGATGACGAGATAATGAGATAACCAGAGGACGAGATGACGAGATGACGAGATGACGAGATAACGAGATGACCTGACGACGAGATCACGAGATGACGAGACGACGAGATGACGAGATGACGAGATGATGAGATGACGAGATGACCAGATGACCAGATGACCGGTATGACCAGATGACCAGATAACCAGATGACCAGATGACCAGTTGACCAGATAACCAGATGACCAGATGACCAAATGAGGGAATGACCATATGACTACATGACCTGATGACCTGATGACGAGATGACGAGACGACGAGATGACAAGATGACGAGATGACGAGATGACGCTGACCAGAAGACCGGATGACCTGATGACGAGACGACGAGATGACGAGATGATGAGATGACGAGATGACGAGACGACGAGATGACCAGATGTCCAGATGATCAGATGACCAGATGACGGGATGACCAGATGACGAGATGACCAGACGAAGAGATGACGAGATCTCGAGATGACCAGATGACCAGATTGCCAGATGACCAGATGATCAGATGACCTGATGACGAGATGACGAGATGACGAGATGACGAGATGACGAGGTGACGAGATGACGAGACGACGAGATGACGAGATGAGGCGATGAGGAGATGACCAGATGACCAGAGGACGAGTTGACGAGATGATGAGATGATGAGATGACCAGATGACCAGATGACCAGATGACCAGATGACAAGATGACGAGATGACGAAATGACCATATTACCAGATGACGAGATGACGAAATGACGAAATGACGAGATGACCAGATGACGAGATGACAAAATGACGGGATGACCATATGACTACATGACTTGATGATCTGATGACGAGATGACGAGATGACAAAATGACGAGATGCCCAGATGACTACATGACTAGATGACCAGATGACCAGATTACCAGATGACCAGATGACGAGATAACGAGATGACCCGATGACGATTTGACGAGATGACGAGATGACGAGATGACGAGATGACGAGACGACGGTATGACGAGATGACGGGATGACGAGATGACGAGATAACGAGATGACGAAATGACGAAATGGCGACATGACGAAATGACGAGATGATGAGATGATGAGTTGACGAGATGACGAGATGACGAGACGATGAGATGATCAGATGACCAGATGACCAAATGACAAAATGAGGGGATGACCATCTGACTACATGACCTGATGACCTGATGACGAGATGACGAGATGACAAAATGACGAGATGACCAGATGACTACATGACTAGATGACCAGATGACCAGATGACCAGATGACCAGATGACCAGATGACCAGATGACGAGATAACGAGATGACCTGATGACGAGATGACAAAATGACGAGATGACCCGATGATCAGATGACCAGATGACGAGATGACGGAATGACGAGATGACCGGATGACGTGATGACGAGATGATGAGATGACGAGATGACAATGACCAAATGACGATGAACAAATGAACGGATGACCAGATGACGAGATGACAAGATGATGAGATGACAAGATGACGAGATGACGAGATAACCAGATGACCAGATGACCAGTATGACCAGATGAACAGATGACCAGATGACCAGATGACTAGTTGACCAGATGACCAGATGACCAGATGACCAAATGAGGGAATGACCATATGACTACATGACCTGATGACCTGATGACGAGATGACGAGACGACGAGATGACAAGATGACGAGATGACGAGATGACGAGATGACGATGACCAGAAGACCGGATGACCTGATGACGAGATGACGAGACGACGAGATGACCAGATGTCCAGATGATCAGATGACCAGATGACGGGATGACCAGATGACGAGATGACCAGATGACGAGATGACGAGATCTCGAGATGACCAGATGACCAGATTGCCAGATGACCAGATGATCAGATGACCTGATGACGAGATGACGAGATGACGAGATGACGAGATGACGAGGTGACGAGATGACGAGACGACGAGATGACGAGATCAGGCGATGAGGAGATGACCAGATGACCAGAGGACGAGTTGACGAGATGATGAGATGATGAGATGACCAGATGACCAGATGACCAGATGACCAGATGACCAGATGACGAGATGACGAGACGACGAGATGACGAGATAACGAGATGACCTGATGACGAGATGACGAGATGACGAGATGACGAGATGACGAGATGACGAGATGACGAGATGACGAGATGACGAGATGACGAGATGACGAGATGACGAGATGACGAGATGACGGGATGACGAGATGACGAGATGACGAAATGACGAAATGACGACATGACGAAATGACGAGATGATGAGATGATGAGTTGACGAGATGACGAGATGACGAGACGACGAGATGATCAGATGACCAGATGACCAGATGACCAGATGACCAGATGACCAGATGACCAGATGACAAGTTGACCAGATGACCAGATGACCAGATGACCAAATGAGGGGATGAACATATGACTACATGACCTGATGACCTGATGACGAGATGACGAGATGACAAAATGACGAGATGACAAAATGACGAGATGACAAAATGACGAGATGACCAGATGACTACATGACTAGATGACCAGATGACCAGATGACCAGATGACCAGCTGACCAGATGACCAGATGACGAGATAACGAGATGACCTGATGACGAGATGACCAGATGACGAGATGACAAGATTACGAAATGACGAGATGACCAGATGACCAGAGAACGTGATGACAAGATGACGAGATGATGAGATGACCAGATGACCAGATGACAAGATGACCAGATGACCAGATGATGAGATGACCAGATGACCAGATGACCAGTATGACCAGATGACCAGATGACCAGATGACCAGATGACCAGTTGACCAGAGGACCAGATGACCAGCTGACCAGATGAGCAGATGACGAGATAACGAGATGACCTGATGACGGGATGACCAGATGACGAGATGACAAGATGACGAAATGACGAGATGACCAGATGACCAGATGACGAGATGATGAGATGACCAGATGACCAGATGACCAGATGACCAGATGACGAAATGACGAGATGTCCACATGACGAGATGACCAGATGACCGGATGACCAGAGGACGAGATGACGAGATGAGGAGATGACGAGATGACGAGATAACGAGATGACCTGACGACGAGATGACGAGATCTCGAGATGACCAGATGACGAGATGACGAGACGACGAGATGACGAGATGACGAGATGATGAGATGACGAGATGACGTGATGACAAAATGACGAGATGATGAGATGACCAGATGACCAGATGATCAGATGACCTGATGACGGGATGACGAGATAACGAGATGACGAGATGAGGCGATGAGGTGATGACCAGATGACCAGAGGACGAGTTGACGAGATGATGAGATGATGAGATGACCAGATGACCAGATGACAAGATGACGGGATGACGAAATGACCAGATTACCAGATGACGAGATGACGAAATGACGAAATGACGAGATGACCAGATGACCAGATGACCAGATGACCAGATGACGAGATGACCAGATGACGAGATGACCAGATGACGAGATGACAAAATGACGGGATGACCATATGACTACATGACCTGATGATCTGATGACGAGATGACGAGATGACAAAATGACGAGATGCCCAGATGACTACATGACTAGATGACCAGATGACCAGATGACCAGATGACGAGATAACGAGATGACCCGATGACGAGTTGACGAGATGACGAGATGACGAGACGACGGTATGACGAGATGACGGGATGACGAGATGACGAGATAACGAGATGACGAAATGACGAAATGGCGACATGACGAGATGACGAGATGATGAGATGATGAGTTGACCAGATGACCAGATGACCAGATGACCAGATGACCAGATGACCAGTTGACCAGATGACCAGATGACCAAATGACAAAATGAGGGGATGACCATATGACAACATGACCTGGTGACCTGATGACGAGATGACAAAATGACGAGATGACCAGATGACTACATGACTAGATGACCAGATGATCAGATGACCAGATGACCAGATGACCAGATGACCAGATGACGAGATAACGAAATGACCTGATGACGAGATGACCAGATGACGAGATGACAAGATGACGAAATGACGAAATGACGAGATGACCAGATGACCAGATGACGTGATGACAAGATGACGAGATGATGAGATGACCAGATGACCAGATGACCAGTTGACCCGATGACGAAATGACGAGATGACCACATGACCAGATGACCCGGTGACGAAATGATGAGATGACCACATGACTAGATGACCAGATGACCGGATGACCAGGTGACCAGATGACCAGATGACAAGATGACGAGATGACCCGATGACGAGTTGACGAGATGACGAGATTACGAGATGACGAGACGACGGTATGACGAGATGACGGGATGACGAGATGACGAGATAACGAGATGATGAAATGACGAAATGGCGACATGACGAAATGACGAGATGATGAGATGATGAGTTGACGAGATGACGAGATGACGAGATGACGAGATGACGAGATAATGAGATAACCAGAGGACTAGATGACGAGATGACGAGATGACGAGATAACGAGATGACCTGACGACGAGATGAGGAGATCTCGAGATGACGAGATGACGAGATGACGAGAGGACGAGATGACAAGATGACGAGATGACGAGTTGACGGGATGACGAAATGACGGGAGGACGAGATGACGAGATGACGAAATGACGAAATGACGAGATCACGAGATCTCGAGATGACCAGATGACCAGATGGCCAGATGACCAGATGATCAGATGACCTGATGACGAGATGACGAGATAACGAGATGACGAGATGAGGCGATGAGGAAATGACCAGATGACCAGATGACCAGATGACCAGATGACCAGATGACCAGATGACAAGATGACGAGATGACGAGATGACCAGATTACCAGATGCCGAGATAACGAAATGACGAGATGACGAGATGACCGGATGACCTGATGACGTGATAAGGAGATGACGAGATGATGAGATGACCAGATGACCAGATGACCTGATGACGAGATGACCAGATGACCAGATGACCAGATGACGAGATGAACAGATGACCAAATCACTCGATGATCAGATGACCAGATGACTAGATGACAAGATGACGAGATGACGAGATGACCAGATAACGAAATGACCTGATGACGAGATGACGAGATGACGAGATAACGAGATGACGTGATGACGAGATGACGAAATGACCAGATGACCAGATGACAAGATGACGAGATGACGAGATGACGAGATGACGAGATGACGAGATGACAAGATGACCAGATGACCAGAAGACTAGATGACCAGATGACCAGTTGACCAGATGACCAGATGACGAGATAACGAGAAGCCGAGATGACGAGATGACGAAATGACGATATGACGAGATGACGAGATGACGAGATGACGAGATGCCAAAATGACGATATGACGATATGACGGGATGATGATGACCGGATGACGAGATGACAAGATGACAAAAGGACGAGATGACGAGATGACGAGGTGACGAGATGACGAGATGACGAGATAACGAGAAGACCTGATGACGAGATGACGAGATGACGAGATGACGAAATGACGAGATGACCAGATGACCAGATGACGAAATGACGAGATGACCTGATGACTACATGACCAAATGATCAGATGACCAGATGACCAGATGGCGAGATAACGAGATGACCTGATGACGAGATGACGAGATGACGAGATGACGAAACGACGCAATGACAAGATGACGAGATGACGATGACCAGAAGACCAGATGACCGGATGACCAGATGACATGATGACAAGATGGCGAGATGGCGAGGTGACGAGATGACGAGATAAAGAGATGACGAGATGACAAGATGACGAGATGTCGAGATGATGAGATGACGAGATGACGAGATGACGAGATGACGAGACGACGAGATGACGAGATGACGAGATGACCAGATGACCAGATGAACAGATGACCAGATGACCAGATGACCAGATGACCAGATGAACAGATGACCGGATGATCAGATGACGAAATGACGCGATGACGAGATGACAAGACGACGAGATGACGAGATGACGAGATGACGATGACCAGAAGACCGGATGACCTGATGACGAGATCACGAGATGATGAGATGACGAGATGACAAGATAACGAGACGACGAGATGACCAGATGATCAGATGACCAGATGACGGGATGACCAGATGACGAGATGAGGAGATCTCGAGATGACCAGATGACCAGATGGCCAGATGACCAGACGATCAGGTGACCTGATGACGAGATGATGAAATGACGAGATGACGAGATGAGGAGATGAGGAGATGACCAGATGACCAGAGGACGAGTTGACGAGATGATAAAATGATGAGATGACAAGATGACCAGATGACCAGATGACCAGATGACAAGATGACGAGATGACGAGATGTCGAGATGTCGAGATGACGAGATAACGAGAGGACGGGAGGACTAGATGACGGAATAACGAGATGAACTGATGACGGGATGACGACATGACGAGATCACTAGACAACGACACGACTAGATGACCAGATGACCAGATGACGAGATGACGAGATGACGAGATGACGAGATGACGAAATGACGAGATGACGAGATGACGAGATGACGAGATGAGGAGATGACGAGATGAGGAGATGACCAGATGACCAGCGGACAAGTTGACGAGATGATGAGATGATGAGATGACCAGATGACCAGATGACCAGATGACAAGATGACGAGATGACCAGTTGACCAGATGACCAGATGACGAGATGACGAAATGGAGAGATGACCAGATGACCAGATGACGAGATGACGAAATGACGAGATGACCGGATGACTACATGACTAGATGACCAGATGACCAGATGACCAGATGACCAGATGACCAGATGACCAGATGACCAGATGACCAGATAACGAAATGACCCGATGACGAGATGACGAGATGACGAGATGACGAGATGACAAGATGACAAGATGACGAGATGACGAGATGACGAGATGACGAGATGACGAGATGACGAGATGACGAGATGACGAGATGTCGAGATGATGAGATGACGAGGTGACGAGATGACGAGATGACGAAATGACGAAATGACGAGAAGATGAGATGAAAGACCGGATGACCAGATGACCAGATTACCAGATGACCAGATGATGAGATGACAAAATGACGGGATGACCAGATGACGAGATGACATGATGACCAGATGACCAGATGACCAGATGACCAGATGACGAAATAACGAGATGACCTGATGACGAGATGACCAGATGACCAGATGACCAGATGACGAAATAACGAGATGACCTGATGACGAGATGACCAGATGACCAGATGACCAGATGACCAGATGATCAGATGACCAGATGAAGGGATGACCAGATGACCCGATGATCAGATGACGAAATGACGAGATGACGAGACGACGAGGAGACAAGATGACAAGATGACGTGATGACGGGATGACGATGACCAAAGGACTAGATGACGATGACGAGAGGACAATATGACGAGATGATGAGATGTCCAGATGACCAGATGACCAGGCGACAAGGTAACGAGATGACGAGATGACCAGATGACGAGATGACGAGATGACGAGATGACGAAATGACGAAATGACGAGATGACGAGATGACGAGATGAGGAGATGACCAGATGAGGAGACGACCAAATGACGAGATGACAAGATGACGAGATGACGAGATGACGAGATGACGAAATGACGAAATGACGAGATGACGAGATGACGAGATGAGGAGATGACCAGATGAGGAGACGACCAAATGACGAGATGACAAGATGACGAGATGACGAGATGACGAGATGACGAAATGACGAAATGACAAGATGACGAGATGATGAGATGACGAGATGACGATGACCAGAAGACCAGATGACAGGATGACCAGATGACGAGATGGCGAGATGACGAGATGACGAGATGAAGAGATGACGAGATGACGAGATGACGAGATGTCGAGATGATGAGATGACGAGATGACGGGATGACGAGATGACGAGATAACGAGATGATGAAATGACGAAATGGCGACATGACGAAATGACGAGATGATGAGATGATGAGTTGACGAGATGACGAGATGACGAGACGATGAGATGATCAGATGACCAGATGACCAGATGACCAGATGACCAGATGACCAGATGACCAGATGACCAGATGACCAGTTGACCAGATGACCAGATGACCAAATGACAAAATGAGGGGATGACCATATGACTACATGACCTGATGACCTGATGACGAGATGACGAGATGACCAGATGACTACATGACCAGATGACGTGATGACAAGATGACGAGATGATGAGATGACCAGATGACCAGATGACCAGATGACCCGATGACGAAATGACGAGCTGACCACATGACCAGATGACCAGATGACCCGATGACGAAATGATGAGATGACCACATGACTAGATGACCAGATGACCGGATGACCAGGTGACCAGATGACGAGATGACGAGATGACGAGATGACGAGATGACGAGATAATGAGATAACCAGAGGACGAGATGACGAGATGACGAGATGACGAGATAACGAGATGACCTGACGACGAGATGACGAGATCTCGAGATGACCAGATGACGAGATGACGAGACGACGAGATGACGAGATGACGAGATGATGAGATGACGAGATGACGAGATGACGAGATGACAAGATGACCAGATGATCAGATGACCAGATGACCAGATGACCAGATGACCAGATGACCAGATGACCAGATGACCAGATGACGAGATGACGAGATGAGGAGACGACGAGTTGACGAGATGATGAGATGATGAGATGACCAGATGACCAGATGACCAGATGACCAGATGACAAGATGACGAGATGACGAAATGACCAGATTTCCAGATGACGAGATGACGAAATGACGAAATGACGAGATGACCAGATGACCAGATGACGAGATGACAAAATGACGGGTTGACCATATGACTACATGACCTGATGATCTGATGACGAGTTGACGAGATGATAAAATGATGAGATGACAAGATGACCAGATGACCAGATGACCAGATGACAAGATGACGAGATGACGAGATGTCGAGATGTCGAGATGACGAGATAACGAGAGGACGGGAGGACTAGATGACGGAATAACGAGATGAACTGATGACGGGATGACGACATGACGTGATCACTAGACAACGACACGACTAGATGACCAGATGACCAGATGACGAGATGACGAGATGACGAGATGACGAGATGACGAAATGACGAGATGACGAGATGACGAGATGACGAGATGAGGAGATGACGAGATGAGGAGATGACCAGATGACCAGCGGACAAGTTGACGAGATGATGAGATGATGAGATGACCAGATGACCAGATGACCAGATGACAAGATGACGAGATGACCAGTTGACCAGATGACCAGATGACGAGATGACGAAATGGAGAGATGACCAGATGACCAGATGACGAGATGACGAAATGACGAGATGACCGGATGACTACATGACTAGATGACCAGATGACCAGATGACCAGATGACCAGATGACCAGATGACCAGATGACCAGATAACGAAATGACCCGATGACGAGATGACGAGATGACGAGATGACGAGATGACAAGATGACAAGATGACGAGATGACGAGATGACGAGATGACGAGATGACGAGATGACGAGATGACGAGATGACGAGATGTCGAGATGATGAGATGACGAGGTGACGAGATGACGAGATGACGAAATGACGAAATGACGAGAAGATGAGATGAAAGACCGGATGACCAGATGACCAGATTACCAGATGACCAGATGATGAGATGACAAAATGACGGGATGACCAGATGACGAGATGACATGATGACCAGATGACCAGATGACCAGATGACCAGATGACGAAATAACGAGATGACCTGATGACGAGATGACCAGATGACCAGATGACCAGATGACGAAATAACGAGATGACCTGATGACGAGATGACCAGATGACCAGATGACCAGATGACCAGATGATCAGATGACCAGATGAAGGGATGACCAGATGACCCGATGATCAGATGACGAAATGACGAGATGACGAGACGACGAGGAGACAAGATGACAAGATGACGTGATGACGGGATGACGATGACCAAAGGACTAGATGACGATGACGAGAGGACAATATGACGAGATGATGAGATGTCCAGATGACCAGATGACCAGGCGACAAGGTAACGAGATGACGAGATGACCAGATGACGAGATGACGAGATGACGAGATGACGAAATGACGAAATGACGAGATGACGAGATGACGAGATGAGGAGATGACCAGATGAGGAGACGACCAAATGACGAGATGACAAGATGACGAGATGACGAGATGACGAGATGACGAAATGACGAAATGACAAGATGACGAGATGATGAGATGACGAGATGACGATGACCAGAAGACCAGATGACAGGATGACCAGATGACGAGATGGCAAGATGACGAGATGACGAGATGAAGAGATGACGAGATGACGAGATGACGAGATGTCGAGATGATGAGATGACGAGATGACGGGATGACGAGATGACGAGATAACGAGATGATGAAATGACGAAATGGCGACATGACGAAATGACGAGATGATGAGATGATGAGTTGACGAGATGACGAGATGACGAGACGATGAGATGATCAGATGACCAGATGACCAGATGACCAGATGACCAGATGACCAGATGACCAGATGACCAGATGACCAGTTGACCAGATGACCAGATGACCAAATGACAAAATGAGGGGATGACCATATGACTACATGACCTGATGACCTGATGACGAGATGACGAGATGACCAGATGACTACATGACCAGATGACGTGATGACAAGATGACGAGATGATGAGATGACCAGATGACCAGATGACCAGATGACCCGATGACGAAATGACGAGCTGACCACATGACCAGATGACCAGATGACCCGATGACGAAATGATGAGATGACCACATGACTAGATGACCAGATGACCGGATGACCAGGTGACCAGATGACGAGATGACGAGATGACGAGATGACGAGATGACGAGATAATGAGATAACCAGAGGACGAGATGACGAGATGACGAGATGACGAGATAACGAGATGACCTGACGACGAGATGACGAGATCTCGAGATGACCAGATGACGAGATGACGAGACGACGAGATGACGAGATGACGAGATGATGAGATGACGAGATGACGAGATGACGAGATGACAAGATGACCAGATGATCAGATGACCAGATGACCAGATGACCAGATGACCAGATGACCAGATGACCAGATGACCAGATGACGAGATGACGAGATGAGGAGACGACGAGTTGACGAGATGATGAGATGATGAGATGACCAGATGACCAGATGACCAGATGACCAGATGACAAGATGACGAGATGACGAAATGACCAGATTTCCAGATGACGAGATGACGAAATGACGAAATGACGAGATGACCAGATGACCAGATGACGAGATGACAAAATGACGGGTTGACCATATGACTACATGACCTGATGATCTGATGACGAGATGACGAGATGATAAAATGACGAGATGACCAGATGACTACATGACTAGATGACCAGATGATCAGATGACCAGATGACCAGATGACCAGATGACCAGATGACGAGATAACGAGATGACCTGATGTCGAGATGACGAGATGACGAGATGACGAGATGACGAGATGACGGTATGACGAGATGACGGGATGACGAGATGACGAGATGACGAAATGACGAAATGACGACATGACGAAATGACGAGATGATGAGATGATGAGTTGACGAGATGACGAGAGGACGAGACGACGAGATGATCAGATGACCAGATGACCAGTTGACCAGATGACCAGATGACCAGATGACAAAATGAGGGGATGACCATATGACTACATGACCTGATGACCTGATGACGAGATGACGAGATGACAAAATGACGATATGACAAAATGACGAGATGACCAGATGACTACATGACTAGATGACCAGATGACCAGATGACCAGATGACCAGATGACCAGATGACGAGATAACGAGATGACCTGATGACGAGATGACCAGATGACGAGATGACAAGATGACGAAATGACGAGATGACCAGATGACCAGATGACGTGATGACAAGATGACGAGATGATGAGATGACCAGATGACCAGATGACGAAATGACGAGATGTCCACATGACTAGATGACCAGATGACCGGATGACCAGATGACCAGATGACGAGATGACGAGATGACGAGATGACGAGATGACGAGATGACGAGATAATGAGATAACCAGAGGACGAGATGACGAGATGACGAGATGACGAGATAACGAGATGACCTGACGACGAGATGACGAGATCTCGAGATGACCAGATGACGAGATGACCAGATGACCTGATGACGAGATGACGAGATGACAAAATGACGAGATGACAAAATGACGAGATGACCAGATGACTACATGACTAGATGACCAGATGACCAGATGACCAGATGACCAGCTGACCAGATGACCAGATGACGAGATAACGAGATGACCTGATGACGAGATGACCTGACGACGAGATGACGAGATCTCGAGATGACCAGATGACGAGATGACGAGACGACGAGATGACGAGATGACGAGATGATGAGATGACCAGATGACGTGATGACAAGATGACGAGATGATGAGATGACCAGATGACCAGATGACCAGATGACCAGATGACGAAATGACGAGATGACCACATGACTAGATGACCAGATGACCGGATGACCAGATGACCAGATGACCAGATGACGAGACGACGGTATGACGAGATGACGGGATGACGAGATGACGAGATAACGAGATGACGAAATGACGAAATGGCGACATGACGAAATGACGAGATGATGAGATGATGAGTTCACGAGATGACGAGATGACGAGACGATGAGATGATCAGATGACCAGATGACCAGATGACCAGATGACCAGATGACCAGATGACCAGTTGACCAGATGACCAGATGACCAAATGACAAAATGAGGGGATGACCATATGACTACATGACCTGATGACCTGATGACGAGATGACGAGATGACAAAATGACGAGATGACCAGATGACTACATGACTAGATGACCAGATGATCAGATAACCAGATAACCAGATGACCAGATGACCAGATGACGAGATAACGAGATGACCTGATGACGAGATGACCAGATGACCTGATGACGAGATGACCAGATGACGAGATGACAAGATGACGAAATGACGAGATGACCAGATGACCAGATGACATGATGACAATATGACGAGATGATGAGATGACCAGATGACCAGATGACCAGATGACCAGATGACGAAATGACGAGATGTCCACATGACTAGATGACCAGATGACCGGATGACCAGATGACCAGATGACGAGATGACGAGATGACGAGATGACGAGATGACGAGATGACGAGATGACGAGATAATGAGATAACCAGAGGACGAGATGACGAGATGACGAGATGACGAGATAACGAGATGACCTGACGACGAGATGACGAGATCTCGAGATGACCAGATGACCTGATGACGAGATGACGAGATGACAAAATGACGAGATGACAAAATGACGAGATGACCAGATGACTACATGACTAGATGACCAGATGACCAGATGACCAGATGACCAGCTGACCAGATGACCAGATGACGAGATAACGAGATGACCTGATGACGAGATGACCTGACGACGAGATGACGAGATCTCGAGATGACCAGATGACGAGATGACGAGACGACGAGATGACGAGATGACGAGATGATGAGATGACCAGATGACGTGATGACAAGATGACGAGATGATGAGATGACCAGATGACCAGATGACCAGATGACCAGATGACGAAATGACGAGATGACCACATGACTAGATGACCAGATGACCGGATGACCAGATGACCAGATGACCAGATGACGAGACGACGGTATGACGAGATGACGGGATGACGAGATGACGAGATAACGAGATGACGAAATGACGAAATGGCGACATGACGAAATGACGAGATGATGAGATGATGAGTTGACGAGATGACGAGATGACGAGACGATGAGATGATCAGATGACCAGATGACCAGATGACCAGATGACCAGATGACCAGATGACCAGTTGACCAGATGACCAGATGACCAGATGACAAAATGGGGGATGACCATATGACTACATGACCTGATGACCTGATGACGAGATGACGAGATGACAAAATGACGAGATGACCAGATGACTACATGACTAGATGACCAGATGACCAGATGACCAGATGACCAGCTGACCAGATGACCAGATGACGAGATAACGAGATGACCTGATGACGAGATGACCAGATGACGAGATGACAAGATGACGAAATGACGAGATGACCAGATGACCAGATGACGTGATGACAATATGACGAGATGATGAGATGACCAGATGACCAGATGACCAGATGACCAGATGACGAAATGACGAGATGTCCACATGACTAGATGACCAGATGACCGGATGACCAGATGACCAGATGACGAGATGACGAGATGACGAGATGACGAGATGACGAGATAATGAGATAACCAGAGGACGAGATGACGAGATGACGAGATGACGAGATAACGAGATGACCTGACGACGAGATGACGAGATCTCGAGATGACCAGATCACGAGATGACCAGATGACCTGATGACGAGATGACGAGATGACAAAATGACGAGATGACAAAATGACGAGATGACCAGATGACTACATGACTAGATGACCAGATGACCAGATGACCAGATGACCAGATGACGAGATAACGAGATGACCTGATGACGAGATGACCTGATGACGAGATGACCTGACGACGAGATGACGAGATCTCGAGATGACCAGATGACGAGATGACGAGACGACGAGGTGACGAGATGACGAGATGATGAGATGACCAGATGACGTGATGACAAGATGACGAGATGATGAGATGACCAGATGACCAGATGACCAGATGACCAGATGACGAAATGACGAGATGACCACATGACCACATGACTAGATGACCAGATGACCGGATGACCAGATGACCAGATGACCAGATGACGAGATGACGAGATGACGAAATGACGAGATGACGAGATGACGAGATAATGAGATAACCAGAGGACGAGATGACGAGATGACGAGATAACGAGATGACCTGACGACGAGATGACGAGATGACGAGACGACGAGATGACAAAATGACGGGTTGACCATATGACTACATGACCTGATGATCTGATGACGAGATGACGAGATGATAAAATGACGAGATGACCAGATGACTACATGACTAGATGACCAGATGATCAGATGACCAGATGACCAGATGACCAGATGACCAGATGACGAGATAACGAGATGACCTGATGTCGAGATGACGAGATGACGAGATGACGAGATGACGAGATGACGGTATGACGAGATGACGGGATGACGAGATGACGAGATGACGAAATGACGAAATGACGACATGACGAAACGACGAGATGATGAGATGATGAGTTGACGAGATGACGAGAGGACGAGACGACGAGATGATCAGATGACCAGATGACCAGTTGACCAGATGACCAGATGACCAGATGACAAAATGAGGGGATGACCATATGACTACATGACCTGATGACCTGATGACGAGATGACGAGATGACAAAATGACGAGATGACAAAATGACGAGATGACCAGATGACTACATGACTAGATGACCAGATGACCAGATGACCAGATGACCAGATGACCAGCTGACCAGATGACCAGATGACGAGATAACGAGATGACCTGATGACGAGATGACCAGATGACGAGATGACAAGATGACGAAATGACGAGATGACCAGATGACCAGATGACGTGATGACAATATGACGAGATGATGAGATGACCAGATGACCAGATGACGAAATGACGAGATGTCCACATGACTAGATGACCAGATGACCGGATGACCAGATGACCAGATGACGAGATGACGAGATGACGAGATGACGAGATGACGAGATGACGAGATGACGAGATAATGAGATGACGAGATCTCGAGATGACCAGATGACGAGATGACCAGATGACCTGATGACGAGATGACGAGATGACAAAATGACGAGATGACAAAATGACGAGATGACCAGATGACTACATGACTAGATGACCACATGACCAGATGACCAGATGACCAGCTGACCAGATGACCAGATGACGAGATAACGAGATGACCTGATGACGAGATGACCTGACAACGAGATGACGAGATCTCGAGATGACCAGATGACGAGATGACGAGACGACGAGATCACGAGATGACGAGATGATGAGATGACCAGATGACGTGATGACAAGATGACGAGATGATGAGATGACCAGATGACCAGATGACCAGATGACCAGATGACGGAATGACGAGATGACCACATGACTAGATGACCAGATGACCGGATGACCAGATGACCAGATGACCAGATGATGAGACGACGGTATGACGAGATGACGGGATGACGAGATGACGAGATAACGAGATGACGAAATGACGAAATGGCGACATGACGAAATGACGAGATGATGAGATGATGAGTTGACGAGATGACGAGATGACGAGACGATGAGATGATCAGATGACCAGATGACCAGATGACCAGATGACCAGATGACCAGATGACCAGTTGACCAGATGACCAGATGACCAAATGACAAAATGAGGGGATGACCATATGACTACATGACCTGATGACCTGATGACGAGATGACGAGATGACAAAATGACGAGATGACCAGATGACTACATGACTAGATGACCAGATGATCAGATAAACAGATTACCAGATGACCAGATGACCAGATGACGAGATAACGAGATGACCTGATGACGAGATGACCAGATGACCTGATGACGAGATGACCAGATGACGAGATGACAAGATGACGAAATGACGAGATGACCAGATGACCAGATGACGTGATGACAATATGACGAGATGATGAGATGACCAGATGACCAGATGACCAGATGACCAGATGACGAAATGACGAGATGTCCACATGACTAGATGACCAGATGACCGGATGACCAGATGACCAGATGACGAGATGACGAGATGACGAGATGACGAGATGACGAGATGACGAGATGACGAGATGACGAGATAATGAGATAACCAGAGGACGAGATGACGAGATGACGAGATGACGAGATAACGAGATGACCTGACGACGAGATGACGAGATCTCGAGATGACCAGATGACGAGATGACCAGATGACCTGATGACGAGATGACGAGATGACAAAATGACGAGATGACAAAATGACGAGATGACCAGATGACTACATGACTAGATGACTAGATGACCAGATGACCAGATGACCGGCTGACCAGATGACCAGATGACGAGATAACGAGATGACCTGATGACGAGATGACCTGACGACGAGATGACGAGATCTCGAGATGACCAGATGACGAGATGACGAGACGACGAGATGACGAGATGACGAGATGATGAGATGACCAGATGACGTGATGACAAGATGACGAGATGATGAGATGACCAGATGACCAGATGACCAGATGACCAGATGACGAAATGACGAGATGAGCACATGACTAGATGACCAGATGACCGGATGACCAGATGACCAGATGACCAGATGACGAGACGACGGTATGACGAGATGACGGGATGACGAGATGACGAGATAACGAGATGACGAAATGACGAAATGGCGACATGACGAAATGACGAGATGATGAGATGATGAGTTGACGAGATGACGAGATGACGAGACGATGAGATGATCAGATGACCAGATGACCAGATGACCAGATGACCAGATGACCAGATGACCAGTTGACCAGATGACCAGATGACCAGATGACAAAATGGGGGATGACCATATGACTACATGACCTGATGACCTGATGACGAGATGACGAGATGACAAAATGACGAGATGACCAGATGACTACATGACTAGATGACCAGATGACCAGATGACCAGATGACCAGCTGACCAGATGACCAGATGACGAGATAACGAGATGACCTGATGACGAGATGACCAGATGACGAGATGACAAGATGACGAAATGACGAGATGACCAGATGACCAGATGACGTGATGACAATATGACGAGATGATGAGATGACCAGATGACCAGATGACCAGATGACCAGATGACGAAATGACGAGATGTCCACATGACTAGATGACCAGATGACCGGATGACCAGATGACCAGATGACGAGATGACGAGATGACGAGATGACGAGATGACGAGATAATGAGATAACCAGAGGACGAGATGACGAGATGACGAGATGACGAGATAACGAGATGACCTGACGACGAGATGACGAGATCTCGAGATGACCAGATGACGAGATGACCAGATGACCTGATGACGAGATGACGAGATGACAAAATGACGAGATGACAAAATGACGAGATGACCAGATGACTACATGACTAGATGACCAGATGACCAGATGACCAGATGACCAGATGACGAGATAACGAGATGACCTGATGACGAGATGACCTGATGACGAGATGACCTGACGACGAGATGACGAGATCTCGAGATGACCAGATGACGAGATGACGAGACGACGAGATGACGAGATGACGAGATGATGAGATGACCAGATGACGTGATGACAAGATGACGAGATGATGAGACGACCAGATGACCAGATGACCAGATGACCAGATGACGAAATGACGAGATGACCACATGACTAGATGACCAGATGACCGGATGACCAGATGACCAGATGACCAGATGACGAGATGACGAGATGACGAAATGACGAGATGACGAGATGACGAGATAATGAGATAACCAGAGGACGAGATGACGAGATGACGAGATAACGAGATGACCTGACGACGAGATGACGAGATGACGAGACGACGAGATGACCAGATGACCAGATGACGAGATAACGACATGACCTGATGACGAGATGACGAGATGACGAGATGACGAGATGACAAGATGACGAGATGACGAGATGACGGTATGACGAGATGACGGTATGACGAGATGACGGGATGACGAGATGACGACATGACGAAATGACGAGATGATAAGATGATGAGTTGACGAGATGACGAGATGACGAGACGACGAGATGATCAGATGACCAGATGACCAGATGACCAGATGACCAGATGACCAGATGACCAGATGACCAGTTGACCAGATGACCAGATGACCAGATGACCCAATGAGGGGATGACCATATGACTACATGAACTGATGAGCTGATGACGAGATGACAAAATGACGAGATGACAAAATGACGAGATGACAAAATGACGAGATGACAAAATGACGAGATGACAAAATGACGAGATGACAAAATGACGAGATGACAAAATGACGAGATGACAAAATGACGAGATGACAAAATGACGAGATGACCAGATGACTAGATGACCAGATGACCAGATGACCAGCTGACCAGATGACCAGATGACGAGATAACGAGATGACCTGATGACGAGATGACGAGATGACGAGATGACGAGATGACGAGATGACGAGATGAGGCGATGAGGAGATGACCAGATGACCAGAGGACGAGTTGACGAGATGATGAGATGATGAGATGACCAGATGACCAGATGACCAGATGACCAGATGACAAGATGACGAGATGACGAAATGACCATATGACTACATGACCTGATGATCTGATGACGAGATGACGAGATGACAAAATGACGAGATGCCCAGATGACTACATGACTAGATGACCAGGTGACCAGATTACCAGATGACCAGATGACGAGATAACGAGATGACCCGATGACGATTTGACGAGATGACGAGATGACGAGATAATGAGATAACCAGAGGACGAGATGACGAGATGACGAGATGACGAGATAACGAGATGACCTGACGACGAGATGACGAGATCTCGAGATGACCAGATGCCGAGATGACCAGATGACCTGATGACGAGATGACGAGATGACAAAATGACGAGATGACAAAATGACGAGATGACCAGATGACTACATGACTAGATGACCAGATGACCAGATGACCAGATGACCAGCTGACCAGATGACCAGATGACGAGATAACGAGATGACCTGATGACGAGATGACCTGATGACGAGATGACCTGACGAAGAGATGACGAGATCTCGAGATGACCAGATGACGACATGACGAGACGACGAGATGACGAGATGACGAGATGATGAGATGACCAGATGACGTGATGACAAGATGACGAGATGATGAGATGACCAGATGACCAGATGACCAGATGACCAGATGACGAAATGACGAGATGACCACATGACTAGATGACCAGATGACCGGATGACCAGATGACCAGATGACCAGATGACGAGATGACGAGATGACGAGATAATGAGATAACCAGAGGACGAGATGACGAGATGACGAGATGACGAGATAACGAGATGACCTGACGACGAGATGACGAGATCTCGAGATGACCAGATGACGAGATGACGAGACGACGAGATGACCAGATGACCAGATGACGAGATAACGACATGACCTGATGACGAGATGACGAGATGACGAGATGACGAGATGACGAGATGACGAGATGACGAGATGACGAGATGACGAGATGACGGTATGACGAGATTACGGTATGACGAGATGACGGGATGACGAGATGACGACATGACGAAATGACGAGATGATAAGATGATGAGTTGACGAGATGACGAGATGACGAGACGACGAGATGATCAGATGACCAGATGACCAGATGACCAGATGACCAGATGACCAGATGACCAGATGACCAGTTGACCAGATGACCAGATGACCAGATGACCAAATGAGGGGATGACCATATGACTACATGACCTGATGACCTGATGACGAGATGACAAAATGACGAGATGACAAAATGACGAGATGACAAAATGACGAGATGTAAAAATGACGAGATGACAAAATGACGAGATGACAAAATGACGAGATGACAAAATGACGAGATGACAAAATGACGAGATGACCAGATGACTACATGACTAGATGACTAGATGACCAGATGACCAGATGACCAGCTGACCAGATGACCAGATGACGAGATAACGAGATGACCTGATGACGAGATGACCAGATGACGAGATGACGAGATGACGAGATGACGAGATGAGGCGATGAGGAGATGACCAGATGACCAGAGGACGAGTTGACGAGATGATGAGATGATGAGATGACCAGATGACCAGATGACCAGATGACCAGATGACAAGATGACGAGATGACGAAATGACCAGATTACCAGATGACGAGATGACGAAATGACGAAATGACGAGATGACCAGATGACCAGATGACCAGATGACCAGATGACGAGATGACAAAATGACGGGATGACCATATGACTACATGACTTGATGATCTGATGACGAGATGACGAGATGACAAAATGACGAGATGCCCAGATGACTACATGACTAGATGACCAGATGACCAGATTACCAGATGACCAGATGACGAGATAACGAGATGACCCGATGACGATTTGACGAGATGACGAGATGACCAGATGACGAGACGACGGTATGACGAGATGACGGGATGACGAGATGACGAGATAACGAGATGACGAAATGACGAAATGGCGACATGACGAAATGACGAGATGATGAGATGATGAGTTGACGAGATGACGAGATGACGAGACGATGAGATGATCAGATGACCAGATGACCAGATGACCAGATGACCAGATGACCAGATGACCAGTTGACCAGATGACCAGATGACCAAATGACAAAATGAGGGGATGACCATCTGACTACATGACCTGATGACCTGATGACGAGATGACGAGATGACCAGATGACTACATGACTAGATGACCAGATGACCAGATGACCAGATGACCAGATGACCAGATGACCAGATGACGAGATAACGAGATGACCTGATGACGAGATGACAAAATGACGAGATGTCGAGATGACCAGATGACCAGATGACCACATGATTAGATGACGAGATGACGAGATGACGAGATGAAGAGATGACGAAATGACGAGATGATGAGATGACCAGATGACCGGTTGACGTGATGACGAGATGACGAGATGACCAGATGACCAGATGACCAGATGACCAGATGACTCGATGGCGGGATGACGAGATGACGAGGTGACGAGATGACGATGACCAGAAGACCGGATGACCTGATGACGAGATGACGAGATGACGAGATGATGAGATGAAGAGATGACGAGATGACGAGATGACGATGACCAGAGGACGAGATGACGATGACGAGAGGACAAGATGACGAGATGATGAGATGACCAGATGACCAGATGACCAGATGAACAGGTAACGAGATGACGAGATGACGAGTTGACCAGATGACTCGATGATCAGATGACCAGATGACGAGATGACGGAATGACGAGATGACCAGATGACGTGATGACGAGATGATGAGATGACGAGATGACAATGACCAAATGAACGGATGACCAGATGACGAGATGACAAGATGATGAGATGACAAGATGACGAGATGACGAGATAACCAGATGACCAGATGACCAGTATGACCAGATGAACAGATGACCAGATGACCAGATGACCAGTTGACCAGATGACCAGATGACCAGATGACCAAATGAGGGAATGACCATATGACTACATGACCTGATGACCTGATGACGAGATGACGAGACGACGAGATGACGATGACCAGAAGACCGGATGACCTGATGACGAGATGACGAGATGACGAGATGACGAGACGACGAGATGACCAGATGTCCAGATGATCAGATGACCAGATGACGGGATGACCAGATGACGAGATGACCAGATGACGAGATGACGAGATCTCGAGATGACCAGATGACCAGATTGCCAGATGACCAGATGATCAGATGACCTGATGACGAGATGACGAGATGACGAGATGACGAGATGACGAGGTGACGAGATGACGAGACGACGAGATGACGAGATCAGGCGATGAGGAGATGACCAGATGACCAGAGGACGAGTTGACGAGATGATGAGATGATGAGATGACCAGATGACCAGATGACCAGATGACCAGATGACAAGATGACGAGATGACGAAATGACCAGATTACCAGATGACGAGATGACGAAATGACGAAATGACGAGATGACCAGATGACCAGATGACCAGATGACGAGATGACAAAATGACGGGATGACCATATGACTACATGACCTGATGATCTGATGACGAGATGACGAGATGACAAAATGACGAGATGCCCAGATGACTACATGACTAGATGACCAGATGACCAGATTACCAGATGACCAGATGACGAGATAACGAGATGACCCGATGACGATTTGACGAGATGACGAGATGACGAGATGACGAGACGACGGTATGACGAGATGACGGGATGACGAGATGACGAGATAACGAGATGACGAAATGACGAAATGGCGACATGACGAAATGACCAGGTGACCAGATGACCAGATGACGAGATGACGAGATGACGAGATAATGAGATAACCAGAGGACGAGATGACGAGATGACGAGATGACGAGATAACGAGATGACCTGACGACGAGATGACGAGATCTCGAGATGACCAGATGTCCAGATGATCAGATGACCAGATGACGGGATGACCAGATGACGAGATGACCAGATGACGAGATGACGAGATCTCGAGATGACCAGATGACCAGATTGCCAGATGACCAGATGATCAGATGACCTGATGACGAGATGACGAGATGAAGCGATGACGAGATGACGAGGTGACGAGATGACGAGACGACGAGATGACGAGATGAGGCGATGAGGAGATGACCAGAAGACCAGAGGACGAGTTGACGAGATGATGAGATGATGAGATGACCAGATGACCAGATGATCAGATGACCAGATGACGAGATGACAAAATGACGGGATGACCATATGACTACATGACTTGATGATCTGATGACGAGATGACGAGATGCCCAGATGACTACATGACTAGATGACCAGATGACCAGATTACCAGATGACCAGATGACGAGATAACGAGATGACCCGATGACGATTTGACGAGATGACGAGATGACGAGATGACGAGACGACGGTATGACGAGATGACGGGATGACGAGATGACGAGATAACGAGATGACGAAATGACGAAATGGCGACATGACGAAATGACCAGGTGACCAGATGACCAGATGACGAGATGACGAGATGACGAGATGACGAGATAATGAGATAACCGGAGGACGAGATGACGAGATGACGAGATGACGAGCTAACGAGATGACGAGCTAACGAGATGACCTGACGACGAGATGACGAGATCTCGAGATGACCAGATGACGAGATGACGAGACGACGAGATGACGAGATGACGAGATGATGAGATGACGAGATGACGAGATGACGAGATGACAAGATGACCAGATGATCAGATGACCAGATGACCAGATGACCAGATGACCAGATGACGAGATGATGAGATGACCAGATGACCAGATGACCGGTATGACCAGATGACCAGATGACCAGATGACCAGATGACCAGTTGACCAGATGACCAAATGAGGGAATGACCATATGACTACATGACCTGATGACCTGATGACGCGATGACGAGACGACGAGATGACAAGATGACGAGATGACGAGATGACGCTGACCAGAAGACCGGATGACCTGATGACGAGACGACGAGATGACGAGATGATGAGATGACGAGATGACGAGACGACGAGATGACCAGATGTCCAGATGATCAGATGACCAGATGACGGGATGACCAGATGACGAGATGACCAGATGAAGAGATGACGAGATCTCGAGATGACCAGATGACAAGATTGCCAGATGACCAGATGATCAGATGACCTGATGACGAGACGACGAGATGACGAGATGAGGCGATGAGGAGATGACCAGATTACCAGAGGACGAGTTGACGAGATGATGAGATGATGAGATGACCAGATGACCAGATGACCAGATGACCAGATGACCAGATGACGAGATGACGAGACGACGAGATGACGAGATAACGAGATGACCTGATGACGAGATGACGAGATGACGAGATGACGAGATGACGAGATGACGAGATGACGAGATGACGAGATGACGAGATGACGGTATGACGAGATGACGGGATGACGAGATGACGAGATGACGAAATGACGAAATGACGACATGACGAAATGACGAGATGATGAGATGATGAGTTGACGAGATGACGAGATGGCGAGACGACGAGATGATCAGATGACCAGATGACCAGATGACCAGATGACCAGATGACCAGATGACCAGTTGACCAGATGACCAGATGACCAGATGACCAAATGAGGGGATGACCAGATGACTACATGACTAGATGACCAGATGACCAGATGACCAGCTGACCAGATGACCAGATGACGAGATAACGAGATGACCTGATGACGAGATGACCAGATGACGAGATGACAAGATTACGAAATGACGAGATGACCAGATGACCAGATGACGTGATGACAAGATGACGAGATGATGAGATGACCAGATGACCAGATGACCAGATGACCAGATGACCAGATGATGAGATGACCAGATGACCAGATGACCAGTATGACCAGATGACCAGATGACCAGATGACCAGATGACCAGTTGACCAGATGACCAGATGACCAGATGACCAGATGACCAAATGAGGGAATGACCATATGACTACATGACCTGATGACCTGATGACGAGATGACGAGATGACAAAATGACGAGATGACAAAATGACGAGATGACAAAATGACGAGATGACAAAATGACGAGATGACCAGATGACTACATGACTAGATGACTAGATGACCAGAGGACCAGATGACCAGCTGACCAGATGAGCAGATGACGAGATAACGAGATGACCTGATGACGAGATGACCAGATGACGAGATGACAAGATGACGAAATGACGAGATGACCAGATGACCAGATGACGTGATGACAAGATGACGAGATGATGAGATGACCAGATGACCAGATGACCAGATGACCAGATGACGAAATGACGAGATGTCCACATGACTAGATGACCAGATGACCGGATGACCAGATGACCAGATGACGAGATGACGAGTTGACGAGATAATGAGATAACCAGAGGACGAGATGACGAGATGACGAGATGACGAGATGACGAGATAACGAGATGACCTGACGACGAGATGACGAGATCTCGAGATGACCAGATGACGAGATGACGAGACGACGAGATGACGAGATGACGAGATGATGAGATGACCAGATGACGTGATGACAAGATGACGAGATGATGAGATGACCAGATGACCAGATGATCAGATGACCTGATGACGGGATGACGAGATAACGAGATGAGGAGATGAGGCGATGAGGAAATGACCAGATGACCAGATGACCAGATGACCAGATGACCAGATGACAAGATGACGAGATGACGAGATGACCAGATTACCAGATGCTGAGATGACGAAATCACGAGATGACCAGATGACCAGATGACGAGATGACAAAATGACGGGATGACCAGATGACTACATGACTAGATGACCAGATGACCAGATGACCAGATGACCAGATGACGAGATAACGAGATGACCTGATGACGAGATGACGAGATGACGATGACCAGAAGACCGGATGACCTGATGACGAGATGACGAGATGACGAGATGATGAGATGACGAGATGACGAGATGACGAGATGACCAGATGACCAGATGATCAGATGACCAGATGACGGGATGACCAGATGACGAGATGACGAGATCTCGAGATGACCAGATGACCAGATGATCAGATGACCTGATGACGCGATGACGAAATGACGAGATGACGAGATGACGAGATGACGAGATGACGAGATGACGAGATGAGGCGATGAGGAGATGACCAGATGACCAGAGGACGAGTTGACGAGATGATGAGATGATGAGATGACCAGATGACCAGATGACAAGATGACGGGATGACGAAATGACCAGATTACCAGATGACGAGATGACGAAATGACGAAATGACGAGATGCCCAGATGACTACATGACTAGATGACCAGATGACCAGATGACCAGATGACCAGATGACGAGATAACGAGATGACCCGATGACGAGTTGACGAGATGACGAGATGACGAGATGACGAGATGACGAGACGACGGTATGACGAGATGACGGGATGACGAGATGACGAGATAACGAGATGACGAAATGACGAAATGGCGACATGACGAAATGACGAGATGATGAGATGATGAGTTGACGAGATGACGAGATGACGAGACGATGAGATGATCAGAGTACCAGATGACCAGATGACCAGATGACCAGATGACCAGATGACCAGTTGACCAGATGACCAGATGACCAGATGACCAGATGACCAAATGACAAAATGAGGGGATGACCATATGACTACATGACCTGATGACCTGATGACGAGATGACGAGATGACAAAATGACGAGATGACCAGATGACTACATGACTAGATGACCAGATGATCAGATGACCAGATGACCAGATGACCAGATGACCAGATGACCAGATGACAAGATAACGAGATGACCTGATGACGAGATGACCAGATGACGAGATGATAAGATGACGAAATGACGAAATGACGAGATGACCAGATGACCAGATGACGTGATGACAAGATGACGAGATGATGAGATGACCAGATGACCAGATGACCAGATGACCCGATGACGAAATGACGAGATGACCACATGACGAGATGACGAAATGACGAAATGACGAGATGACCAGATGACCAGATGACCAGATGACCAGATGACGAGATGACAAAATGACGGGATGACCATATGACTGCATGACCTGATGATCTGCTGACGAGATGACGAGATGACAAAATGACGAGATGCCCAGATGACTACATGACCAGATGACCAGATGACCAGATGACGAGATAACGAGATGACCCGATGACGAGTTGACGAGATGACGAGATGACGAGATGACGAGACGACGGTATGACGAGATGACGGGATGACGAGATGACGAGATAACGAGATGACGAAATGGCGACATGACGAAATGACGAGATGATGAGATGATGAGTTGACGAGATGACGAGATGACGAGACGATGAGATGATCAGATGACCAGATGACCAGATGACCAGATGACCAGATGACCAGATGACCAGTTGACCAGATGACCAGATGACCAAATGACAAAATGAGGGGATGACCATATGACTACATGACCTGATGACCTGGTGACGAGATGACGAGATGACAAAATGACGAGATGACCAGATGACTACATGACTAGATGACCAGATGATCAGATGACCAGATGACCAGATGACCAGATGACCAGATGACGAGATAACGAGATGACCTGATGACGAGATGACCAGATGACGAGATGACAAGATGACGAAATGACGAAATGACGAGATGACCAGATGACCAGATGACGTGATGACAAGATGACGAGATGATGAGATGACCAGATGACCAGATGACCAGATGACCCGATGACGAAATGACGAGATGACCACATGACCAGATGACCAGATGACCCGATGACGAAATGATGAGATGACCACATGACTAGATGACCAGATGACCGGATGACCAGGTGACCAGATGACCAGATGACGAGATGACGAGATGACGAGATGACGAGATGACGAGATGACGAGATAACGAGATGACCTGACGACGAGATGACGAGATCTCGAGATGACCAGATGACGAGATGACGAGACGACGAGATGACGAGATGACGAGATGATGAGATGACGAGATGACGAGATGACGAGATGACAAGATGACCAGATGATCAGATGACCAGATGACCAGATGACCAGATGACGAGATGACGAGATGACGAGATGAGGAGATGTTCAGATGACCAGAGGACGAGTTGACGAGATGATGAGATGATGAGATGACCAGATGACCAGATGACAAGATGACGAGATGACCCGATGACGAGTTGACGAGATGACGAGATTACGAGATGACGAGACGACGGTATGACGAGATGACGGGATGACGAGATGACGAGATAACGAGATGATGAAATGACGAAATGGCGACATGACGAAATGACGAGATGATGAGATGATGAGTTGACGAGATGACGAGATGACGAGACGATGAGATGATCAGATGACCAGATGACCAGATGACCAGATGACCAGATGACCAGATGACCAGATGACCAGATGACCGGATGACCAGTTGACCAGATGACCAGATGACCAAATGACAAAATGAGGGGATGACCATATGACTACATGACCTGATGACCTGATGACGAGATGACGAGATGACAAAATGACGAGATGACCAGATGACTACATGACTAGATGACCAGATGATCAGATGACCAGATGACCAGATGACCAGATGACGTGATGACAAGATGACGAGATGATGAGATGACCAGATGATCAGATGACCAGATGACCCGATGACGAAATGACGAGATGACCACATGACCAGATGACCAGATGACCCGATGACGAAATGATGAGATGACCACATGACTAGATGACCAGATGACCGGATGACCAGGTGACCAGATGACGAGATGACGAGATGACGAGATGACGAGATAATGAGATAACCAGAGGACGAGATGACGAGATGACGAGATGACGAGATAACGAGATGACCTGACGACGAGATGACGAGATCTCGAGATGACCAGATGACGAGATGACGAGATGACGAGATGACGAGATGATGAGATGACGAGATGACGAGATGACGAGATGACAAGATGACCAGATGATCAGATGACCAGATGACCAGATGACCAGATGACGAGATGACGAGATGACCAGATTTCCAGATGACGAGATGACGAAATGACGAAATGACGAGATGACCAGATGACCAGATGACGAGATGACGAGATGACGAGATGACGAGATAATGAGATAACCAGAGGACGAGATGACGAGATGACGAGATGACGAGATGACGAGATAACGAGATGACCTGACGACGAGATGACGAGATCTCGAGATGACCAGATGACGAGATGACGAGACGACGAGATGACGAGATGACGAGATGATGAGATGACCAGATGACGTGATGACAAGATGACGAGATGATGAGATGACCAGATGACCAGATGATCAGATGACCTGATGACGGGATGACGAGATAACGAGATGAGGAGATGAGGCGATGAGGAAATGACCAGATGACCAGATGACCAGATGACCAGATGACCAGATGACAAGATGACGAGATGACCCGATGACGAGTTGACGAGATGACGAGATTACGAGATGACGAGACGACGGTATGACGAGATGACGGGATGACGAGATGACGAGATAACGAGATGACCCGATGACGAGTTGACGAGATGACGAGATGACGAGACGACGGTATGACGAGATGACGGGATGACGAGATGACGAGATAACGAGATGACGAAATGACGAAATGGCGACATGACGAAATGACGAGATGATGAGATGATGAGTTGACGAGATGACGAGATGACGAGACGATGAGATGATCAGAGTACCAGATGACCAGATGACCAGATGACCAGATGACCAGATGACCAGTTGACCAGATGACCAGATGACCAGATGACCAGATGACCAAATGACAAAATGAGGGGATGACCATATGACTACATGACCTGATGACCTGATGACGAGATGACGAGATGACAAAATGACGAGATGACCAGATGACTACATGACTAGATGACCAGATGATCAGATGACCAGATGACCAGATGACCAGATGACCAGATGACCAGATGACAAGATAACGAGATGACCTGATGACGAGATGACCAGATGACGAGATGACAAGATGACGAAATGACGAAATGACGAGATGACCAGATGACCAGATGACGTGATGACAAGATGACGAGATGATGAGATGACCAGATGACCAGATGACCAGATGACCCGATGACGAAATGACGAGATGACCACATGACGAGATGACGAAATGACGAAATGACGAGATGACCAGATGACCAGATGACCAGATGACCAGATGACTAGATGACAAAATGACGGGATGACCATATGACTGCATGACCTGATGATCTGCTGACGAGATGACGAGATGACAAAATGACGAGATGCCCAGATGACTACATGACTAGATGACCAGATGACCAGATGACCAGATGACCAGATGACGAGATAACGAGATGACCCGATGACGAGTTGACGAGATGACGAGATGACGAGATGACGAGACGACGGTATGACGAGATGACGGGATGACGAGATGACGAGATAACGAGATGACGAAATGGCGACATGACGAAATGACGAGATGATGAGATGATGAGTTGACGAGATGACGAGATGACGAGACGATGAGATGATCAGATGACCAGATGACCAGATGACCAGATGACCAGATGACCAGATGACCAGTTGACCAGATGACCAGATGACCAAATGACAAAATGAGGGGATGACCATATGACTACATGACCTGATGACCTGGTGACGAGATGACGAGATGACAAAATGACGAGATGACCAGATGACTACATGACTAGATGACCAGATGATCAGATGACCAGATGACCAGATGACCAGATGACCAGATGACGAGATAACGAGATGACCTGATGACGAGATGACCAGATGACGAGATGACAAGATGACGAAATGACGAAATGACGAGATGACCAGATGACCAGATGACGTGATGACAAGATGACGAGATGATGAGATGACTAGATGACCAGATGACCAGATGACCCGATGACGAAATGACGAGATGACCACATGACCAGATGACCAGATGACCCGATGACGAAATGATGAGATGACCACATGACTAGATGACCAGATGACCGGATGACCAGGTGACCAGATGACCAGATGACGAGATGACGAGATGACGAGATGACGAGATGACGAGATAACGAGATGACCTGACGACGAGATGACGAGATCTCGAGATGACCAGATGACGAGATGACGAGACGACGAGATGACGAGATGACGAGATGATGAGATGACGAGATGACGAGATGACGAGATGACAAGATGACCAGATGATCAGATGACCAGATGACCAGATGACCAGATGACGAGATGACGAGATGACGAGATGAGGAGATGTTCAGATGACCAGAGGACGAGTTGACGAGATGATGAGATGATGAGATGACCAGATGACCAGATGACCAGATGACCAGATGACAAGATGACGAGATGACCCGATGACGAGTTGACGAGATGACGAGATTACGAGATGACGAGACGACGGTATGACGAGATGACGGGATGACGAGATGACGAGATAACGAGATGATGAAATGACGAAATGGCGACATTACGAAATGACGAGATGATGAGATGATGAGTTGACGAGATGACGAGATGACGAGACGATGAGATGATCAGATGACCAGATGACCAGATGACCAGATGACCAGATGACCAGATGACCGGATGACCAGTTGACCAGATGACCAGATGACCAAATGACAAAATGAGGGGATGACCATATGACTACATGACCTGATGACCTGATGACGAGATGACGAGATGACAAAATGACGAGATGACCAGATGACTACATGACTAGATGACCAGATGATCAGATGACCAGATGACCAGATGACCAGATGACGTGATGACAAGATGACGAGATGATGAGATGACCAGATGACCAGATGACCAGATGACCCGATGACGAAATGACGAGATGACCACATGACCAGATGACCAGATGACCCGATGACGAAATGATGAGATGACCACATGACTAGATGACCAGATGACCGGATGACCAGGTGACCAGATGACGAGATGACGAGATGACGAGATGACGAGATAATGAGATAACCAGAGGACGAGATGACGAGATGACGAGATGACGAGATAACGAGATGACCTGACGACGAGATGACGAGATCTCGAGATGACCAGATGACGAGATGACGAGATGACGAGATGACGAGATGATGAGATGACGAGATGACGAGATGACGAGATGACAAGATGACCAGATGATCAGATGACCAGATGACCAGATGACCAGATGACGAGATGACGAGATGACCAGATTTCCAGATGACGAGATGACGAAATGACGAAATGACGAGATGACCAGATGACCAGATGACGAGATGACGAGATAATGAGATAACCAGAGGACGAGATGACGAGATGACGAGATGACGAGATGACGAGATAACGAGATGACCTGACGACGAGATGACGAGATCTCGAGATGACCAGATGACGAGATGACGAGACGACGAGATGACGAGATGACGAGATGATGAGATGACCAGATGACGTGATGACAAGATGACGAGATGATGAGATGACCAGATGACCAGATGATCAGATGACCTGATGACGGGATGACGAGATAACGAGATGAGGAGATGAGGCGATGACGAGATGACCACATGACTAGATGACCAGATGACCGGATGACCAGATGACCAGATGACCAGATGACGAGATGACGAGATGACGAAATGACGAGATGACGAGATGACGAGATAATGAGATAACCAGAGGACGAGATGACGAGATGACGAGATAACGAGATGACCTGACGACGAGATGACGAGATGACGAGACGACGAGATGACCAGATGACCAGATGACGAGATAACGACATGACCTGATGACGAGATGACGAGATGACGAGATGACTAGATGACAAGATGACGAGATGACGAGATGACGGTATGACGAGATGACGGTATGACGAGATGACGGGATGACGAGATGACGACATGACGAAATGACGAGATGATAAGATGATGAGTTGACGAGATGACGAGATGACGAGACGACGAGATGATCAGATGACCAGATGACCAGATGACCAGATGACCAGATGACCAGATGACCAGATGACCAGTTGACCAGATGACCAGATGACCAGATGACCCAATGAGGGGATGACCATATGACTACATGAACTGATGAGCTGATGACGAGATGACAAAATGACGAGATGACAAAATGACGAGATGACAAAATGACGAGATGACAAAATGACGAGATGACAAAATGACGAGATGACAAAATGACGAGATGACAAAATGACGAGATGACAAAATGACGAGATGACAAAATGACGAGATGACAAAATGACGAGATGACAAAATGACGAGATGACAAAATGACGAGATGACCAGATGACTACATGACTAGATGACTAGATGACCAGATGACCAGATGACCAGCTGACCAGATGACCAGATGACGAGATAACGAGATGACCTGATGACGAGATGACGAGATGACGAGATGACGAGATGACGAGATGACGAGATGAGGCGATGAGGAGATGACCAGATGACCAGAGGACGAGTTGACGAGATGATGAGATGATGAGATGACCAGATGACCAGATGACCAGATGACCAGATGACAAGATGACGAGATGACGAAATGACCAGATTACCAGATGACGAGATGACGAAATGACGAAATGACGAGATGACCAGATGACCAGATGACCAGATGACCAGATGACGAGATGACAAAATGACGGGATGACCATATGACTACATGACCTGATGATCTGATGACGAGATGACGAGATGACAAAATGACGAGATGCCCAGATGACTACATGACTAGATGACCAGGTGACCAGATTACCAGATGACCAGATGACGAGATAACGAGATGACCCGATGACGATTTGACGAGATGACGAGATGACGAGATAATGAGATAACCAGAGGACGAGATGACGAGATGACGAGATGACGAGATAACGAGATGACCTGACGACGAGATGACGAGATCTCGAGATGACCAGATGACGAGATGACCAGATGACCTGATGACGAGATGACGAGATGACAAAATGACGAGATGACAAAATGACGAGATGACCAGATGACTACATGACTAGATGACCAGATGACCAGATGACCAGATGACCAGCTGACCAGATGACCAGATGACGAGATAACGAGATGACCTGATGACGAGATGACCTGATGACGAGATGACCTGACGACGAGATGACGAGATCTCGAGATGACCAGATGACGACATGACGAGACGACGAGATGACGAGATGACGAGATGATGAGATGACCAGATGACGTGATGACAAGATGACGAGATGATGAGATGACCAGATGACCAGATGACCAGATGACCAGATGACGAAATGACGAGATGACCACATGACTAGATGACCAGATGACCGGATGACCAGATGACCAGATGACCAGATGACGAGATGACGAGATGACGAGATAATGAGATAACCAGAGGACGAGATGACGAGATGACGAGATGACGAGATAACGAGATGACCTGACGACGAGATGACGAGATCTCGAGATGACCAGATGACGAGATGACGAGACGACGAGATGACCAGATGACCAGATGACGAGATAACGACATGACCTGATGACGAGATGACGAGATGACGAGATGACGAGATGACGAGATGACGAGATGACGAGATGACGAGATGACGAGATGACGGTATGACGAGATTACGGTATGACGAGATGACGGGATGACGAGATGACGACATGACGAAATGACGAGATGATAAGATGATGAGTTGACGAGATGACGAGATGACGAGACGACGAGATGATCAGATGACCAGATGACCAGATGACCAGATGACCAGATGACCACATGACCAGATGACCAGTTGACCAGATGACCAGATGATCAGATGACCAAATGAGGGGATGACCATATGACTACATGACCTGATGACCTGATGACGAGATGACAAAATGACGAGATGACAACATGACGAGATGACAAAATGACGAGATGTAAAAATGACGAGATGACAAAATGACGAGATGACAAAATGACGAGATGACAAAATGACGAGATGACAAAATGACGAGATGACAAAATGACGAGATGACCAGATGACTACATGACTAGATGACTAGATGACCAGATGACCAGATGACCAGCTGACCAGATGACCAGATGACGAGATAACGAGATGACCTGATGACGAGATGACCAGATGACGAGATGACGAGATGACGAGATGACGAGATGAGGCGATGAGGAGATGACCAGATGACCAGAGGACGAGTTGACGAGATGATGAGATGATGAGATGACCAGATGACCAGATGACCAGATGACCAGATGACAAGATGACGAGATGACGAAATGACCAGATTACCAGATGACGAGATGACGAAATGACGAAATGACGAGATGACCAGATGACCAGATGACCAGATGACCAGATGACGAGATGACAAAATGACGGGATGACCATATGACTACATGACTTGATGATCTGATGACGAGATGACGAGATGACAAAATGACGAGATGCCCAGATGACTACATGACTAGATGACCAGATGACCAGATTACCAGATGACCAGATGACGAGATAACGAGATGACCCGATGACGATTTGACGAGATGACGAGATGACCAGATGACGAGACGACGGTATGACGAGATGACGGGATGACGAGATGACGAGATAACGAGATGACGAAATGACGAAATGGCGACATGACGAAATGACGAGATGATGAGATGATGAGTTGACGAGATGACGAGATGACGAGACGATGAGATGATCAGATGACCAGATGACCAGATGACCAGATGACCAGATTACCAGATGACCAGTTGACCAGATGACCAGATGACCAAATGACAAAATGAGGGGATGACCATCTGACTACATGACCTGATGACCTGATGACGAGATGACGAGATGACAAAATGACGAGATGACCAGATGACTACATGACTAGATGACCAGATGACCAGATGACCAGATGACCAGATGACCAGATGACCAGATGACGAGATAACGAGATGACCTGATGACGAGATGACAAAATGACGAGATGTCGAGATGACCAGATGACCAGATGACCACATGATTAGATGACGAGATGACGAGATGACGAGATGAAGAGATGACGAAATGACGAGATGATGAGATGACCAGATGACCGGTTGACGTGATGACGAGATGACGAGATGACCAGATGACCAGATGACCAGATGACCAGATGACTCGATGGCGGGATGACGAGATGACGAGGTGACGAGATGACGATGACCAGAAGACCGGATGACCTGATGACGAGATGACGAGATGACGAGATGATGAGATGAAGAGATGACGAGATGACGAGATGACGATGACCAGAGGACGAGATGACGATGACGAGAGGACAAGATGACGAGATGATGAGATGACCAGATGACCAGATGACCAGATGAACAGGTAACGAGATGACGAGATGACGAGTTGACCAGATGACTCGATGATCAGATGACCAGATGACGAGATGACGGAATGACGAGATGACCAGATGACGTGATGACGAGATGATGAGATGACGAGATGACAATGACCAAATGAACGGATGACCAGATGACGAGATGACAAGATGATGAGATGACAAGATGACGAGATGACGAGATAACCAGATGACCAGATGACCAGTATGACCAGATGAACAGATGACCAGATGACCAGATGACCAGTTGACCAGATGACCAGATGACCAGATGACCAAATGAGGGAATGACCATATGACTACATGACCTGATGACCTGATGACGAGATGACGAGACGACGAGATGACGATGACCAGAAGACCGGATGACCTGATGACGAGATGACGAGATGACGAGATGACGAGACGACGAGATGACCAGATGTCCAGATGATCAGATGACCAGATGACGGGATGACCAGATGACGAGATGACCAGATGACGAGATGACGAGATCTCGAGATGACCAGATGACCAGATTGCCAGATGACCAGATGATCAGATGACCTGATGACGAGATGACGAGATGACGAGATGACGAGATGACGAGGTGACGAGATGACGAGACGACGAGATGACGAGATCAGGCGATGAGGAGATGACCAGATGACCAGAGGACGAGTTGACGAGATGATGAGATGATGAGATGACCAGATGACCAGATGACCAGATGACCAGATGACAAGATGACGAGATGACGAAATGACCAGATTACCAGATGACGAGATGACGAAATGACGAAATGACGAGATGACCAGATGACCAGATGACCAGATGACGAGATGACAAAATGACGGGATGACCATATGACTACATGACCTGATGATCTGATGACGAGATGACGAGATGACAAAATGACGAGATGCCCAGATGACTACATGACTAGATGACCAGATGACCAGATTACCAGATGACCAGATGACGAGATAACGAGATGACCCGATGACGATTTGACGAGATGACGAGATGACGAGATGACGAGACGACGGTATGACGAGATGACGGGATGACGAGATGACGAGATAACGAGATGACGAAATGACGAAATGGCGACATGACGAAATGACCAGGTGACCAGATGACCAGATGACGAGATGACGAGATGACGAGATAATGAGATAACCAGAGGACGAGATGACGAGATGACGAGATGACGAGATAACGAGATGACCTGACGACGAGATGACGAGATCTCGAGATGACCAGATGTCCAGATGATCAGATGACCAGATGACGGGATGACCAGATGACGAGATGACCAGATGACGAGATGACGAGATCTCGAGATGACCAGATGACCAGATTGCCAGATGACCAGATTGCCAGATGACCAGATGATCAGATGACCTGATGACGAGATGACGAGATGAAGCGATGACGAGATGACGAGGTGACGAGATGACGAGACGACGAGATGACGAGATGAGGCGATGAGGAGATGACCAGAAGACCAGAGGACGAGTTGACGAGATGATGAGATGATGAGATGACCAGATGACCAGATGATCAGATGACCAGATGACGAGATGACAAAATGACGGGATGACCATATGACTACATGACTTGATGATCTGATGACGAGATGACGAGATGCCCAGATGACTACATGACTAGATGACCAGATGACCAGATTACCAGATGACCAGATGACGAGATAACGAGATGACCCGATGACGATTTGACGAGATGACGAGATGACGAGATGACGAGACGACGGTATGACGAGATGACGGGATGACGAGATGACGAGATAACGAGATGACGAAATGACGAAATGGCGACATGACGAAATGACCAGGTGACCAGATGACCAGATGACGAGATGACGAGATGACGAGATGACGAGATAATGAGATAACCGGAGGACGAGATGACGAGATGACGAGATGACGAGCTAACGAGATGACGAGCTAACGAGATGACCTGACGACGAGATGACGAGATCTCGAGATGACCAGATGACGAGATGACGAGACGACGAGATGACGAGATGACGAGATGATGAGATGACGAGATGACGAGATGACGAGATGACAAGATGACCAGATGATCAGATGACCAGATGACCAGATGACCAGATGACCAGATGACGAGATGATGAGATGACCAGATGACCAGATGACCGGTATGACCAGATGACCAGATGACCAGATGACCAGATGACCAGTTGACCAGATGACCAAATGAGGGAATGACCATATGACTACATGACCTGATGACCTGATGACGCGATGACGAGACGACGAGATGACAAGATGACGAGATGACGAGATGACGCTGACCAGAAGACCGGATGACCTGATGACGAGACGACGAGATGACGAGATGATGAGATGACGAGATGACGAGACGACGAGATGACCAGATGTCCAGATGATCAGATGACCAGATGACGGGATGACCAGATGACGAGATGACCAGATGAAGAGATGACGAGATCTCGAGATGACCAGATGACAAGATTGCCAGATGACCAGATGATCAGATGACCTGATGACGAGACGACGAGATGACGAGATGAGGCGATGAGGAGATGACCAGATTACCAGAGGACGAGTTGACGAGATGATGAGATGATGAGATGACCAGATGACCAGATGACCAGATGACCTGATGACCTGATGACGAGATGACGAGATGACAAAATGACGAGATGACCAGATGACTACATGACTAGATGACCAGATGACCAGATGACCAGATGACCAGATGACGAGATAACGAGATGACCTGATGACGAGATGACAAAATGACGAGATGTCGAGATGACCAGATGACCAGATGACCACATGATTAGATGACGAGATGACGAGATGACGAGATGAAGAGATGACGAAATGACGAGATGATGAGATGACCAGATGACCGGTTGACGTGATGACGAGATGACGAGATGACCAGATGACCAGATGACCAGATGACCAGATGACTCGATGGCGGGATGACGAGATGACGAGGTGACGAGATGACGATGACCAGAAGACCGGATGACCTGATGACGAGATGACGAGATGACGAGATGATGAGATGAAGAGATGACGAGATGACGAGATGACGATGACCAGAGGACGAGATGACGATGACGAGAGGACAAGATGACGAGATGATGAGATGACCAGATGACCAGATGACCAGATGAACAGGTAACGAGATGACGAGATGACGAGTTGACCAGATGACCCGATGATCAGATGACCAGATGACGAGATGACGGAATGACGAGATGACCGGATGACGTGATGACGAGATGATGAGATGACGAGATGACAATGACCAAATGACGATGACCAAATGAACGGATGACCAGATGACGAGATGACAAGATGATGAGATGACAAGATGACGAGATGACGAGATAACCAGATGACCAGATGACCAGTATGACCAGATGAACAGATGACCAGATGACCAGATGACCAGTTGACCAGATGACCAGATGACCAGATGACCAAATGAGGGAATGACCATATGACTACATGACCTGATGACCTGATGACGAGATGACGAGACGACGAGATGACAAGATGACGAGATGACGAGATGACGATGACCAGAAGACCGGATGACCTGATGACGAGATGACGAGATGACGAGATGACGAGACGACGAGATGACCAGATGTCCAGATGATCAGATGACCAGATGACGGGATGACCAGATGACGAGATGACCAGATGACGAGATGACGAGATCTCGAGATGACCAGATGACCAGATTGCCAGATGACCAGATGATCAGATGACCTGATGACGAGATGACGAGATGACGAGATGACGAGATGACGAGGTGACGAGATGACGAGACGACGAGATGACGAGATCAGGCGATGAGGAGATGACCAGATGACCAGAGGACGAGTTGACGAGATGATGAGATGATGAGATGACCAAATGACCAGATGACCAGATGACCAGATGACCAGATGACGAGATGACGAGACGACGAGATGACGAGATAACGAGATGACCTGATGACGAGATGACGAGATGACGAGATGACGAGATGACGAGATGACGAGATGACGAGATGACGAGATGACGGTATGACGAGATGACGGGATGACGAGATGACGAGATGACGAAATGACGAAATGACGACATGACGAAATGACGAGATGATGAGATGATGAGTTGACGAGATGACGAGATGGCGAGACGACGAGATGATCAGATGACCAGATGACCAGATGACCAGATGACCAGATGACCAGATGACCAGTTGACCAGATGACCAGATGACCAGATGACCAAATGAGGGGATGACCAGATGACTACATGACTAGATGACCAGATGACCAGATGACCAGCTGACCAGATGACCAGATGACGAGATAACGAGATGACCTGATGACGAGATGACCAGATGACGAGATGACAAGATTACGAAATGACGAGATGACCAGATGACCAGATGACGTGATGACAAGATGACGAGATGATGAGATGACCAGATGACCAGATGACCAGATGACCAGATGACCAGATGATGAGATGACCAGATGACCAGATGACCAGTATGACCAGATGACCAGATGACCAGATGACCAGATGACCAGTTGACCAGATGACCAGATGACCAGATGACCAGATGACCAAATGAGGGAATGACCATATGACTACATGACCTGATGACCTGATGACGAGATGACGAGATGACAAAATGACGAGATGACAAAATGACGAGATGACAAAATGACGAGATGACAAAATGACGAGATGACAAAATGACGAGATGACCAGATGACTACATGACTAGATGACTAGATGACCAGAGGACCAGATGACCAGCTGACCAGATGAGCAGATGACGAGATAACGAGATGACCTGATGACGAGATGACCAGATGACGAGATGACAAGATGACGAAATGACGAGATGACCAGATGACCAGATGACGTGATGACAAGATGACGAGATGATGAGATGACCAGATGACCAGATGACCAGATGACCAGATGACGAAATGACGAGATGTCCACATGACTAGATGACCAGATGACCGGATGACCAGATGACCAGATGACGAGATGACGAGTTGACGAGATAATGAGATAACCAGAGGACGAGATGACGAGATGACGAGATGACGAGATGACGAGATAACGAGATGACCTGACGACGAGATGACGAGATCTCGAGATGACCAGATGACGAGATGACGAGACAACGAGATGACGAGATGACGAGATGATGAGATGACCAGATGACGTGATGACAAGATGACGAGATGATGAGATGACCAGATGACCAGATGATCAGATGACCTGATGACGGGATGACGAGATAACGAGATGAGGAGATGAGGCGATGAGGAAATGACCAGATGACCAGATGACCAGATGACCAGATGACCAGATGACAAGATGACGAGATGACGAGATGACCAGATTACCAGATGCTGAGATGACGAAATCACGAGATGACCAGATGACCAGATGACGAGATGACAAAATGACGGGATGACCAGATGACTACATGACTAGATGACCAGATGACCAGGTGACCAGATGACCAGATGACGAGATAACGAGATGACCTGATGACGAGATGACGAGATGACGAGATGACGATGACCAGAAGACCGGATGACCTGATGACGAGATGACGAGATGACGAGATGATGAGATGACGAGATGACGAGATGACGAGATGACCAGATGACCAGATGATCAGATGACCAGATGACGGGATGACCAGATGACGAGATGACGAGATCTCGAGATGACCAGATGACCAGATGATCAGATGACCTGATGACGCGATGACGAAATGACGAGATGACGAGATGACGAGATGACGAGATGACGAGATGACGAGATGAGGCGATGAGGAGATGACCAGATGACCAGAGGACGAGTTGACGAGATGATGAGATGATGAGATGACCAGATGACCAGATGACAAGATGACGGGATGACGAAATGACCAGATTACCAGATGACGAGATGACGAAATGACGAAATGACGAGATGCCCAGATGACTACATGACTAGATGACCAGATGACCAGATGACCAGATGACCAGATGACGAGATAACGAGATGACCCGATGACGAGTTGACGAGATGACGAGATGACGAGATGACGAGATGACGAGACGACGGTATGACGAGATGACGGGATGACGAGATGACGAGATAACGAGATGACGAAATGACGAAATGGCGACATGACGAAATGACGAGATGATGAGATGATGAGTTGACGAGATGACGAGATGACGAGACGATGAGATGATCAGAGTACCAGATGACCAGATGACCAGATGACCAGATGACCAGATGACCAGTTGACCAGATGACCAGATGACCAGATGACCAGATGACCAAATGACAAAATGAGGGGATGACCATATGACTACATGACCTGATGACCTGATGACGAGATGACGAGATGACAAAATGACGAGATGACCAGATGACTACATGACTAGATGACCAGATGATCAGATGACCAGATGACCAGATGACCAGATGACCAGATGACCAGATGACAAGATAACGAGATGACCTGATGACGAGATGACCAGATGACGAGATGACAAGATGACGAAATGACGAAATGACGAGATGACCAGATGACCAGATGACGTGATGACAAGATGACGAGATGATGAGATGACCAGATGACCAGATGACCAGATGACCCGATGACGAAATGACGAGATGACCACATGACGAGATGACGAAATGACGAAATGACGAGATGACCAGATGACCAGATGACCAGATGACCAGATGACGAGATGACAAAATGACGGGATGACCATATGACTGCATGACCTGATGATCTGCTGACGAGATGACGAGATGACAAAATGACGAGATGCCCAGATGACTACATGACCAGATGACCAGATGACCAGATGACGAGATAACGAGATGACCCGATGACGAGTTGACGAGATGACGAGATGACGAGATGACGAGACGACGGTATGACGAGATGACGGGATGACGAGATGACGAGATAACGAGATGACGAAATGGCGACATGACGAAATGACGAGATGATGAGATGATGAGTTGACGAGATGACGAGATGACGAGACGATGAGATGATCAGATGACCAGATGACCAGATGACCAGATGACCAGATGACCAGATGACCAGTTGACCAGATGACCAGATGACCAAATGACAAAATGAGGGGATGACCATATGACTACATGACCTGATGACCTGGTGACGAGATGACGAGATGACAAAATGACGAGATGACCAGATGACTACATGACTAGATGACCAGATGATCAGATGACCAGATGACCAGATGACCAGATGACCAGATGACGAGATAACGAGATGACCTGATGACGAGATGACCAGATGACGAGATGACAAGATGACGAAATGACGAAATGACGAGATGACCAGATGACCAGATGACGTGATGACAAGATGACGAGATGATGAGATGACCAGATGACCAGATGACCAGATGACCCGATGACGAAATGACGAGATGACCACATGACCAGATGACCAGATGACCCGATGACGAAATGATGAGATGACCACATGACTAGATGACCAGATGACCGGATGACCAGGTGACCAGATGACCAGATGACGAGATGACGAGATGACGAGATGACGAGATGACGAGATAACGAGATGACCTGACGACGAGATGACGAGATCTCGAGATGACCAGATGACGAGATGACGAGACGACGAGATGACGAGATGACGAGATGATGAGATGACGAGATGACGAGATGACGAGATGACAAGATGACCAGATGATCAGATGACCAGATGACCAGATGACCAGATGACGAGATGACGAGATGACGAGATGAGGAGATGTTCAGATGACCAGAGGACGAGTTGACGAGATGATGAGATGATGAGATGACCAGATGACCAGATGACCAGATGACCAGATGACAAGATGACGAGATGACCCGATGACGAGTTGACGAGATGACGAGATTACGAGATGACGAGACGACGGTATGACGAGATGACGGGATGACGAGATGACGAGATAACGAGATGATGAAATGGCGAAATGGCGACATGACGAAATGACGAGATGATGAGATGATGAGTTGACGAGATGACGAGATGACGAGACGATGAGATGATCAGATGACCAGATGACCAGATGACCAGATGACCAGATGACCAGATGACCAGATGACCAGATGACCGGATGACCAGTTGACCAGATGACCAGATGACCAAATGACAAAATGAGGGGATGACCATATGACTACATGACCTGATGACCTGATGACGAGATGACGAGATGACAAAATGACGAGATGACCAGATGACTACATGACTAGATGACCAGATGATCAGATGACCAGATGACCAGATGACCAGATGACGTGATGACAAGATGACGAGATGATGAGATGACCAGATGACCAGATGACCAGATGACCCGATGACGAAATGACGAGATGACCACATGACCAGATGACCAGATGACCCGATGACGAAATGATGAGATGACCACATGACTAGATGACCAGATGACCGGATGACCAGGTGACCAGATGACGAGATGACGAGATGACGAGATGACGAGATAATGAGATAACCAGAGGACGAGATGACGAGATGACGAGATGACGAGATAACGAGATGACCTGACGACGAGATGACGAGATCTCGAGATGACCAGATGACGAGATGACGAGATGACGAGATGACGAGATGATGAGATGACGAGATGACGAGATGACGAGATGACAAGATGACCAGATGATCAGATGACCAGATGACCAGATGACCAGATGACGAGATGACGAGATGACCAGATTTCCAGATGACGAGATGACGAAATGACGAAATGACGAGATGACCAGATGACCAGATGACGAGATGACGAGATGACGAGATGACGAGATAATGAGATAACCAGAGGACGAGATGACGAGATGACGAGATGACGAGATGACGAGATAACGAGATGACCTGACGACGAGATGACGAGATCTCGAGATGACCAGATGACGAGATGACGAGACGACGAGATGACGAGATGACGAGATGATGAGATGACCAGATGACGTGATGACAAGATGACGAGATGATGAGATGACCAGATGACCAGATGATCAGATGACCTGATGACGGGATGACGAGATAACGAGATGAGGAGATGAGGCGATGAGGAAATGACCAGATGACCAGATGACCAGATGACCAGATGACCAGATGACAAGATGACGAGATGACCCGATGACGAGTTGACGAGATGACGAGATTACGAGATGACGAGACGACGGTATGACGAGATGACGGGATGACGAGATGACGAGATAACGAGATGACCCGATGACGAGTTGACGAGATGACGAGATGACGAGATGACGAGATGACGAGACGACGGTATGACGAGATGACGGGATGACGAGATGACGAGATAACGAGATGACGAAATGACGAAATGGCGACATGACGAAATGACGAGATGATGAGATGATGAGTTGACGAGATGACGAGATGACGAGACGATGAGATGATCAGAGTACCAGATGACCAGATGACTAGATGACCAGATGACCAGATGACCAGTTGACCAGATGACCAGATGACCAGATGACCAGATGACCAAATGACAAAATGAGGGGATGACCATATGACTACATGACCTGATGACCTGATGACGAGATGACGAGATGACAAAATGACGAGATGACCAGATGACTACATGACTAGATGACCAGATGATCAGATGACCAGATGACCAGATGACCAGATGACCAGATGACCAGATGACAAGATAACGAGATGACCTGATGACGAGATGACCAGATGACGAGATGACAAGATGACGAAATGACGAAATGACGAGATGACCAGATGACCAGATGACGTGATGACAAGATGACGAGATGATGAGATGACCAGATGACCAGATGACCAGATGACCCGATGACGAAATGACGAGATGACCACATGACGAGATGACGAAATGACGAAATGACGAGATGACCAGATGACCAGATGACCAGATGACCAGATGACGAGATGACAAAATGACGGGATGACCATATGACTGCATGACCTGATGATCTGCTGACGAGATGACGAGATGACAAAATGACGAGATGCCCAGATGACTACATGACTAGATTACCAGATGACCAGATGACCAGATGACCAGATGACGAGATAACGAGATGACCCGATGACGAGTTGACGAGATGACGAGATGACGAGATGACGAGACGACGGTATGACGAGATGACGGGATGACGAGATGACGAGATAACGAGATGACGAAATGGCGACATGACGAAATGACGAGATGATGAGATGATGAGTTGACGAGATGACGAGATGACGAGACGATGAGATGATCAGATGACCAGATGACCAGATGACCAGATGACCAGATGACCAGATGACCAGTTGACCAGATGACCAGATGACCAAATGACAAAATGAGGGGATGACCATATGACTACATGACCTGATGACCTGGTGACGAGATGACGAGATGACAAAATGACGAGATGACCAGATGACTACATGACTAGATGACCAGATGATCAGATGACCAGATGACCAGATGACCAGATGACCAGATGACGAGATAACGAGATGACCTGATGACGAGATGACCAGATGACGAGATGACAAGATGACGAAATGACGAAATGACGAGATGACCAGATGACCAGATGACGTGATGACAAGATGACGAGATGATGAGATGACTAGATGACCAGATGACCAGATGACCCGATGACGAAATGACGAGATGACCACATGACCAGATGACCAGATGACCCGATGACGAAATGATGAGATGACCACATGACTAGATGACCAGATGACCGGATGACCAGGTGACCAGATGACCAGATGACGAGATGACGAGATGACGAGATGACGAGATAACGAGATGACCTGACGACGAGATGACGAGATCTCGAGATGACCAGATGACGAGATGACGAGACGACGAGATGACGAGATGACGAGATGATGAGATGACGAGATGACGAGATGACGAGATGACAAGATGACCAGATGATCAGATGACCAGATGACCAGATGACCAGATGACGAGATGACGAGATGACGAGATGAGGAGATGTTCAGATGACCAGAGGACGAGTTGACGAGATGATGAGATGATGAGATGACCAGATGACCAGATGACCAGATGACCAGATGACAAGATGACGAGATGACCCGATGACGAGTTGACGAGATGACGAGATTACGAGATGACGAGACGACGGTATGACGAGATGACGGGATGACGAGATGACGAGATAACGAGATGATGAAATGACGAAATGGCGACATTACGAAATGACGAGATGATGAGATGATGAGTTGACGAGATGACGAGATGACGAGACGATGAGATGATCAGATGACCAGATGACCAGATGACCAGATGACCAGATGACCAGATGACCGGATGACCAGTTGACCAGATGACCAGATGACCAAATGACAAAATGAGGGGATGACCATATGACTACATGACCTGATGACCTGATGACGAGATGACGAGATGACAAAATGACGAGATGACCAGATGACTACATGACTAGATGACCAGATGATCAGATGACCAGATGACCAGATGACCAGATGACGTGATGACAAGATGACGAGATGATGAGATGACCAGATGACCAGATGACCAGATGACCCGATGACGAAATGACGAGATGACCACATGACCAGATGACCAGATGACCCGATGACGAAATGATGAGATGACCACATGACTAGATGACCAGATGACCGGATGACCAGGTGACCAGATGACGAGATGACGAGATGACGAGATGACGAGATAATGAGATAACCAGAGGACGAGATGACGAGATGACGAGATGACGAGATAACGAGATGACCTGACGACGAGATGACGAGATCTCGAGATGACCAGATGACGAGATGACGAGATGACGAGATGACGAGATGATGAGATGACGAGATGACGAGATGACGAGATGACAAGATGACCAGATGATCAGATGACCAGATGACCAGATGACCAGATGACGAGATGACGAGATGACCAGATTTCCAGATGACGAGATGACGAAATGACGAAATGACGAGATGACCAGATGACCAGATGACGAGATGACGAGATAATGAGATAACCAGAGGACGAGATGACGAGATGACGAGATGACGAGATGACGAGATAACGAGATGACCTGACGACGAGATGACGAGATCTCGAGATGACCAGATGACGAGATGACGAGACGACGAGATGACGAGATGACGAGATGATGAGATGACCAGATGACGTGATGACAAGATGACGAGATGATGAGATGACCAGATGACCAGATGATCAGATGACCTGATGACGGGATGACGAGATAACGAGATGAGGAGATGAGGCGATGAGGAAATGACCAGATGACCAGATGACTAGATGACCAGATGACCAGATGACAAGATGACGAGATGACCCGATGACGAGTTGACGAGATGACGAGATTACGAGATGACGAGACGACGGTATGACGAGATGACGGGATGACGAGATGACGAGATAACGAGATGATGAAATGACGAAATGGCGACATGACGAAATGACGAGATGATGATATGATGAGTTGACGAGATGACGAGATGACGAGACGATGAGATGATCAGATGACCAGATGACCAGATGACCAGATGACCAGATGACCAGATGACCGGATGACCAGTTGACCAGATGACCAGATGACCAAATGACAAAATGAGGGGATGACCATATGACTACATGACCTGATGACCTGATGACGAGATGACGAGATGACAAAATGACGAGATGACCAGATGATCAGATGACCAGATGACCAGATGACCAGATGACGTGATGACAAGATGACGAGATGATGAGATGACCAGATGACCAGATGACCAGATGACCAGATGACCCGATGACGAAATGACGAGATGACCACATGACCAGATGACCAGATGACCCGATGACGAAATGATGAGATGACCACATGACTAGATGACCAGATGACCGGATGACCAGGTGACCAGATGACGAGATGACGAGATGACGAGATGACGAGATAATGAGATAACCAGAGGACGAGATGACGAGATGACGAGATGACGAGATAACGAGATGACCTGACGACGAGATGACGAGATCTCGAGATGACCAGATGACGAGATGACGAGATGACGAGATGACGAGATGATGAGATGACGAGATGACGAGATGACGAGATGACAAGATGACCAGACGATCAGATGACCAGATGACCAGATGTCCAGATGACGAGATGACGAGATGACCAGATTTCCAGATGACGAGATGACGAAATGACGAAATGACGAGATGACCAGATGACCAGATGACGAGATGACGAGATGACGAGATAATGAGATAACCAGAGGACGAGATGACGAGATGACGAGATGACGAGATAACGAGATGACGAGATCTCGAGATGACCAGATGACGAGATGACGAGACGACGAGATGACGAGATGACGAGATGACGAGATGACGAGATGATGAGATGACCAGATGACGTGATGACAAGATGACGAGATGATGAGATGACCAGATGACCAGATGATCAGATGACCTGATGACGGGATGACGAGATAACGAGATGAGGAGATGAGGCGATGAGGAAATGACCAGATGACCAGATGACCAGATGACCAGATGACAAGATGACGAGAAGACGAGATGACCAGATTACCAGATGCTGAGATGACGAAATCACGAGATGACCAGATGACGAGATGACAAAATGACGGGATGACCAGATGACTACATGACTAGATGACCAGATGACCAGATGACCAGATGACCAGATGACGAGATAACGAGATGACCTGATGACGAGATGACGAGATGACGAGATGACGATGACCAGAAGACCGGATGACCTGATGACGAGATGACGATGACCAGAAGACCGGATGACCTGATGACGAGATGACGAGATGACGAGATGATGAGATGACGAGATGACGAGATGACGAGATGACCAGATGACCAGATGATCAGATGACCAGATGACGGGATGACCAGATGACGAGATGACGAGATCTCGAGATGACCAGATGACCAGATGATCAGATGACCTGATGACGCGATGACGAAATGACGAGATGACGAGATGACGAGATGACGAGATGACGAGATGAGGAGATGAGGCGATGAGGAAATGACCAGATGACCAGATGACCAGATGACCAGATGACCAGATGACAAGATGACGAGAAGACGAGATGACCAGATTACCAGATGCTGAGATGACGAAATCACGAGATGACCAGATGACGAGATGACAAAATGACGGGATGACCAGATGACTACATGACTAGATGACCAGATGACCAGATGACCAGATGACCAGATGACGAGATAACGAGATGACCTGATGACGAGATGACGAGATGACGATGACCAGAAGACCGGATGACCTGATGACGAGATGACGATGACCAGAAGACCGGATGACCTCATGACGAGATGACGAGATGACGAGATGATGAGATGACGAGATGACGAGATGACGAGATGACCAGATGACCAGATGATCAGATGACCAGATGACGGGATGACCAGATGACGAGATGACGAGATCTCGAGATGACCAGATGACCAGATGATCAGATGACCTGATGACGCGATGACGAAATGACGAGATGACGAGATGACGAGATGACGAGATGACGAGATGACGAGATGAGGCGATGAGGAGATGACCAGATGACCAGAGGACGAGTTGACGAGATGATGAGATGATGAGATGACCAGATGACCAGATGACAAGATGACGGGATGACGAAATGACCAGATTACCAGATGACGAGATGACGAAATGACGAAATGACGAGATGCCCAGATGACTACATGACTAGATGACCAGATGACCAGATGACCAGATGACGAGATAACGAGATGACCCGATGACGAGTTGACGAGATGACGAGATGACGAGATGACGAGACGACGGTATGACGAGATGACGGGATGACGAGATGACGAGATAACGAGATGACGAAATGACGAAATGGCGACATGACGAAATGACGAGATGATGAGATGATGAGTTGACGAGATGACGAGATGACGAGACGATGAGATGATCAGAGTACCAGATGACCAGATGACCAGATGACCAGATGACCAGATGACCAGTTGACCAGATGACCAGATGACCAAATGACAAAATGAGGGGATGACCATATGACTACATGACCTGATGACCTGATGACGAGATGACGAGATGACAAAATGACGAGATGACCAGATGACTACATGACTAGATGACCAGATGATCAGATGACCAGATGACCAGATGACCAGATGACCAGATGACGAGATAACGAGATGACCTGATGACGAGATGACCAGATGACGAGATGACAAGATGACGAAATGACGAAATGACGAGATGACCAGATGACCAGATGACGTGATGACAAGATGACGAGATGATGAGATGACCAGATGACCAGATGACCAGATGACCCGATGACGAAATGACGAGATGACCACATGACGAGATGACGAAATGACGAAATGACGAGATGACCAGATGACCAGATGACCAGATGACCAGATGACGAGATGACAAAATGACGGGATGACCATATGACTACATGACCTGATGATCTGATGACGAGATGACCCGATGACGAGATAACGAGATGACCCGATGACGAGTTGACGAGATGACGAGATGACGAGATGACGAGACGACGGTATGACGAGATGACGGGATGACGAGATGACGAGATAACGAGATGACGAAATGGCGACATGACGAAATGACGAGATGATGAGATGATGAGTTGACGAGATGACGAGATGACGAGACGATGAGATGATCAGATGACCAGATGACCAGATGACCAGATGACCAGATGACCAGATGACCAGATGACCAGATGACCAGTTGACCAGATGACCAGATGACCAAATGACAAAATGAGGGGATGACCATATGACTACATGACCTGATGACCTGGTGACGAGATGACGAGATGACAAAATGACGAGATGACCAGATGACTACATGACTAGATGACCAGATGATCAGATGACCAGATGACCAGATGACCAGATGACCAGATGACGAGATAACGAGATGACCTGATGACGAGATGACCAGATGACGAGATGACAAGATGACGAAATGACGAAATGACGAGATGACCAGATGACCAGATGACGTGATGACAAGATGACGAGATGATGAGATGACCAGATGACCAGATGACCAGATGACCCGATGACGAAATGACGAGATGACCACATGACCAGATGACCAGATGACCCGATGACGAAATGATGAGATGACCACATGAATAGATGACCAGATGACCGGATGACCAGGTGACCAGATGACGAGATGACGAGATGACGAGATAATGAGATAACCAGAGGACGAGATGACGAGATGACGAGATGACGAGATAACGAGATGACCTGACGACGAGATGACGAGATCTCGAGATGACCAGATGACGAGATGACGAGATGACGAGATGAGGAGATGTTCAGATGACCAGAGGACGAGTTGACGAGATGATGAGATGATGAGATGACCAGATGACCAGATGACCAGATGACCAGATGACAAGATGACGAGATGACAAGATGACGAAATGACGAGATGACCAGATGACCAGATGACGTGATGACAATATGACGAGATGATGAGATGACCAGATGACCAGATGACCAGATGACCAGATGACGAAATGACGAGATGTCCACATGACTAGATGACCAGATGACCGGATGACCAGATGACCAGATGACCAGATGACCAGATGACGAGATGACGAGATGACGAGATGACGAGATAATGAGATAACCAGAGGACGAGATGACGAGATGACGAGATGACGAGATAACGAGATGACCTGACGACGAGATGACGAGATCTCGAGATGACCAGATGACGAGATGACCAGATGACCTGATGACGAGATGACGAGATGACAAAATGACGAGATGACAAAATGACGAGATGACCAGATGACTACATGACTAGATGACCAGATGACCAGATGACCAGATGACCAGCTGACCAGATGACCAGATGACGAGATAACGAGATGACCTGATGACGAGATGACCTGATGACGAGATGACCTGACGACGAGATGACGAGATCTCGAGATGACCAGATGACGAGATGACGAGACGACGAGATGACGAGATGACGAGATGACGAGATGATGAGATGACGTGATGACAAGATGACGAGATGATGAGATGACCAGATGACCAGATGACCAGATGACCAGATGACCAGATGACGAAATGACGAGATGACCACATGACTAGATGACCAGATGACCGGATGACCAGATGACCAGATGACCAGATGACGAGATGACGAGATGACGAGATGACGAGATAATGAGATAACCAGAGGACGAGATGACGAGATGACGAGCTAACGAGATGACCTGACGACGAGATGACGAGATCTCGAGATGACCAGATGACGAGATGACGAGACGACGAGATGACCAGATGACCAGATGACGAGATAACGACATGACCTGATGACGAGATGACGAGATGACGAGATGACGAGATGACGAGATGACGAGATGACGAGATGACGAGATGACGGTATGACGAGATGACGGTATGACGAGATGACGGGATGACGAGATGACGACATGACGAAATGACGAGATGATAAGATGATGAGTTGACGAGATGACGAGATGACGAGACGACGAGATGATCAGATGACCAGATGACCAGATGACCAGATGACCAGATGACCAGTTGACCAGCTGACCAGATGACCAGATGACGAGATAACGAGATGACCTGATGACGAGATGACCAGATGACGAGATGACGAGATGACGAGATGACGAGATGAGGCGATGAGGAGATGACCAGATGACCAGAGGACGAGTTGACGAGATGATGAGATGATGAGATGACCAGATGACCAGATGACCAGATGACCAGATGACAAGATGACGAGATGACGAAATGACCAGATTACCAGATGACGAGATGACGAAATGACGAAATGACGAGATGACCAGATGACCAGATGACCAGATGACCAGATGACGAGATGACAAAATGACGGGATGACCATATGACTACATGACCTGATGATCTGATGACGAGATGACGAGATGACAAAATGACGAGATGCCCAGATGACTACATGACTAGATGACCAGATGACCAGATGACCAGATGACCAGATGATGAGATAACGAGATGACCCGATGACGATTTGACGAGATGACGAGATTACGAGATGACGAGACGACGGTATGACGAGATGACGGGATGACGAGATGACGAGATAACGAGATGATGAAATGACGAAATGGCGACATGACGAAATGACGAGATGATGAGATGATGAGTTGACGAGATGACGAGATGACGAGACGATGAGATGATCAGATGACCAGATGACCAGATGACCAGATGACCAGATGACCAGATGACCAGTTGACCAGATGACCAGATGACCAAATGACAAAATGAGGGGATGACCATATGACTACATGACCTGATGACGAGATGACGAGATGACCAGATGACTAGATGACTAGATGACCAGATGATCAGATGACCAGATGACCAGATGACGTGATGACAAGATGACGAGATGATGAGATGACCAGATGACCAGATGACCAGATGACCCGATGACGAAATGACGAGATGACCACATGACCAGATGACCAGATGACCTGATGACGAAATGATGAGATGACCACATGACTAGATGACCAGATGACCGGATGACCAGGTGACCAGATGACCAGATGACGAGATGACGAGATGACGAGATGACGAGATAATGAGATAACCAGAGGACGAGATGACGAGATGACGAGATGACGAGATAACGAGATGACCTGACGACGAGATGACGAGATCTCGAGATGACAAGATGACCAGATGATCAGATGACCAGATGACCAGATGACCAGATGACGAGATGCCGAGATGACTAGATGAGGAGATGTTCAGATGACCAGAGGACGAGTTGACGAGATGATGAGATGATGAGATGACCAGATGACCAGATGACCAGATGACCAGATGACAAGATGACGAGATGACGAAATGACCAGATTTCCAGATGACGAGATGACGAAATGACGAAATGACGAGATGACCAGATGACCAGATCACCTGATGTCGAGATGACGAGATGACGAGATGACGAGATGACGAGATGACGGTATGACGAGATGACGGGATGACGAGATGACGAGATGACGAAATGACGAAATGACGACATGACGAAATGACGAGATGATGAGATGATGAGTTGACGAGATGACGAGAGGACGAGAGGACGAGACGACGAGATGATCAGATGACCAGATGACCAGATGACCAGTTGACCAGATGACCAGATGACCAGATGACAAAATGAGGGGATGACCATATGACTACATGACCTGATGACCTGATGACGAGATGACGAGATGACAAAATGACGAGATGACAAAATGACGAGATGACCAGATGACTACATGACTAGATGACCAGATGACCAGATGACCAGATGACCAGCTGACCAGATGACCAGATGACGAGATAACGAGATGACCTGATGACGAGATGACCAGATGACAAGATGACGAAATGACGAGATGACCAGATGACCAGATGACGTGATGACAATATGACGAGATGATGAGATGACCAGATGACCAGATGACCAGATGACCAGATGACGAAATGACGAGATGTCCACATGACTAGATGACCAGATGACCGGATGACCAGATGACCAGATGACCATATGACGAGATGACGAGATAATGAGATAACCAGAGGACGAGATGACGAGATGACGAGATAACGAGATGACCTGACGACGAGATGACGAGATGACGAGATGATGAGATGACCAGATGACGTGATGACAAGATGACGAGATGATGAGATGACCAGATGACCAGATGACCAGATGACCAGATGACCAGCTGACCAGATGACCAGATGACGAGATAACGAGATGACCTGATGACGAGATGACCAGATGACGAGATGACAAGATGACGAAATGACGAGATGACCAGATGACCAGATGACGTGATGACAATATGACGAGATGATGAGATGACCAGATGACCAGATGACCAGATGACCAGATGACGAAATGACGAGATGTCCACATGACTAGATGACCAGATGACCGGATGACCAGATGACCAGATGACCAGATGACGAGATGACGAGATAATGAGATAACCAGAGGACGAGATGACGAGATGACGAGATAACGAGATGACCTGACGACGAGATGACGAGATCTCGAGATGACCAGATGACGAGATGACGAGACGACGAGATGACGAGATGACGAGATGATGAGATGACCAGATGACGTGATGACAAGATGACGAGATGATGAGATGACCAGATGACCAGATGACCAGATGACCAGATGACGAAATGACGAGATGACCACATGACTAGATGACCAGATGACCGGATGACCAGATGACCAGGTGACCAGATGACGAGATGACGAGATGACGAGATGACGAGATAATGAGATAACCAGAGGACGAGATGACGAGATGACGAGATGACGAGATAACGGTATGACGAGATGACGAGATGACGAAATGACGAAATGACGACATGACGAAATGACGAGATGATGAGATGACGATGACCCGATGACCAGATGACCAGATGACTAGATGACCAGATGACCAGATGACGACATGACGAGTTGCCGAGATGACGAAATGACGAGATGACCAGATGACCAGATAACCAGATGACCACATGACGCGATGAACAGATGGCAAGATGACCAGATGACACGATAAAGAGTTGACGATATGACGAGATGACCAGATGACCAGATGACCAGATGACCAGATGACCAGATGACCAGAGGATGAGATGACCAGATGATAAGATGTCCAGATGATCAGATGACCAGATGACGATATGATGGGATGACGAGATGACGTGATATAACCAGTGAAAATGGAAGTTCTCACGTTTATAGCAGTTTCTGCTAGAGTTGTGGCATTTTTACGGGCTAGAGGTAGAACGATACCAGCTCGAATATCGGAGTATCTAAAAAATCGTACTCTTAGAGTTATCTCAGAGTACGATTTTTTAGATACCCAGACCAGAAGTACAGACTCAGAACAGAAGTAATTCTGTTACGTCCTGCGACTTTCGGGATTTTCTTTTCTCATAGAGATTGTCAAATCCGACAATTCTCAAGGAATAAGAAAGGAAGTATGAAACATGGTTGAGTTCACGTGTGCATAATTTTCCGTCACCGAAACAAATCAATGGAATTTACCAGTACAAACGGTTGGTGAGAGCGAAGAGTTTTCGTCGCCAAGGCCCGCCTAAGCGGCGACGACTATCACTGCTAACACTAACAATCGTCAATCGTCGGAAAGGAAACATATAGAGGCTAGCTGGAAATCCTTGGCGATAGCTTCGGGTTTCTCGGCGCATGGAGGGTCTCTCAGCCCAGCATGAGATCAAGCATCGAAATTTTCGAAACATCGTGTGACTCTACCACCAGCGTGCGCGCACATATACAAGTGGGTAAAATTGTGGCCCGCACTAATACTATTGTGCGTGGGGCCATGTTCTCGAATGAACCGGCGCCCCAATATCAATGGCCCCATAAATGTATGTGTGCATGACTGAGCGCATATGACGCATCAGCATCCCATGAAACAATATGACAGAGTGAATTCCCGAAAGTTGCGTAAAGACGAATAATAATTAAGGGTAGATTCAAGTATGATCATGAGTACCTGGGTCAGTCCATCAACAATAGTTATTTTTATATGAAAGTGGCATGGAAATTTCACACAAGTTCGAATAAAATTTCCTTCTTTTGAAACTTTAAATGCAAATTTGTAACAACAATCATCACCTAGGATCGGGATGATTCTTTTCCACGAACATATACAGTATATCGCCACTCTCGTTGACGATTGAGGATATTAGACGGGAACTCGAGAACCATTATCGAGAAAGAGTTCGGAGAAATCATATTTACATTTAAATAAATATTCGAAGCGAGTAACGAGAGACCGAATTCAACAGTGTGGACAAAGAAAAAGACCACGCGACATCATCCTGTGAACATAGAAAATTCCAACACCAAAATTCGTTTTGACAAAGGAAGGCGATGGCAGGCAAAGCCATGCGTCCTTTTTCCTCCTATACTCAAAGCCCATTTTTCAACTCCAAGGCTGGTCATCTCACTCGCACCCCCACAACCAATGCGAGCCTCCCCTACAATTCTATCGGCTCCGCTTGGAAACGCTCCATGCGAGGCTCGTGGGTACCCTCTCTACGGAGGGGGGTGGGGGGAAATTATACAAATGAGTAACCGAACGAGTCGAGATCACGAGTATACGATGGTCCAATTAAGACACCCCGATAAAGCATTTATGATGCTGCGATTTCGGATCTTTTATAGTAAAATCATTAATGAATAAATACGAACTCGTGTGAATTTTGAAATGCATGGAGTGAATGAATCAATTTTTACAGGAAATAACCCGATTGCTTAACTTAAACGGTTCATTTAATTATCTATTTCGAAACAAAATAAATAAAATCCAAATTAACCATAAATTCAATAATCAATTCAACCAAAAGTACTTCAACCAAAAGTAAAGTTCATCACTCATTAAATTAATTTATGTAGGCCTTTAAATCCATTTAAATCATTTTACAATGAGCAAACCTTCAAATCTAGATGAGGATTCAAATCTTCGAAATGTATTAATCAATAAAATGGAATATCATTTATCAGAGATACATAATAGTAATTACACTTTTCTGTAAATTCTAAATCGTTAATAATAGTTGCAGAAGCAAGGATACAGAAAAATCTTGCGTCATCCAGAAGAAGGAAATAGAGCGCAAAGAAAGGACAGGATAGGAAAAGACATGAGGAAGTAGGAAGAAAAGCATGAGCAAGGAGTGGATAGAGAGGATAGGAGTATGTAGGAGAGAGGGTGGAGAGAGTCCCTACGGAGGGGCCCAGCTAGCGCACGCGCCTCCGAACCAAGAGAACGAATGATGCGAAGAACGAGAGAAGAGTGAGAGAGTACGAAGGATACGGAGATGAATGAAGAGCGAGGGAGATGAATAGGTAGAGAGAAAAGTTACGCTACAATGCGCATGCGTAACCTTTTACGAAATCAGCGCAAATACCCAAAATAATGGGATTTGCGAATTCATTTTTGTGTAAGAATGGATGAATGAATGAGTAGAAATAAGATAATGATAATTCCAATTCAAATTCAATAATTTTTCATGTAAGAAACAACTCTTCTAAAATTCATTGTATCGAGACATGGGGGGCGGTAAGCCCACGCATCGGTAAAGGGGTGCCGGGTGTGAAGCGTCCGAGGGGTCATACTCCAATTTTTCCTAAAGGACAGCTTATATAATTAGGGGTCAGAGGCCCGGAGGAGTTAGTTCAGATTTTTCGGCGGAGGTTTTAAAAAGCGAATCCACGACACGTATTTTTGTTCCATTTTCTATCTTTTTCATTTATTAACAGTTTTAAGTTTCAATAGTGCTTTTCCATCTTTTATTCCAAATTCGCGTGTGCGGTTATTATAAACAGTTATTCTATTTTGTGAACATTCTATATATTGTTTTTATAATTTAACTCACAAGAAAAGCACATTCGTGCATTAAATCAATAAACTCTCATAAGTGAACATCAGTCTCCGAGTTATTCATCAACCCCCACCTGATTTAATTTTCACCGTTCTCATCATCATCATCATCATCATCATCATCATCATCATCATCTTCAATTGGTCTGTTTCTCCACCACCACCACCACCGAGTAAGTACAATTGAAGAGTTTTTTTTTTTTTTTTTTGCAAGCATGCTGTCTCTAAATATAAGACCAGTGCGCGTTACCGAGTCCCGGACGAGATCCTCCGGCGTTATGGGCCTGAGGACTAACGTAGTGTATTAGGAAACTCCACCCACGTACCAAGAGTTTTCCTTTTGTTCGAAATTATTCTGTCATCGTTTCATCTCATTTTATTTTCAACATGCGTATCGTAATTCTTCGCGTTGGAATTAATTTCCTTTGTTTTTCTAAAATCTATAATCCGTCTAATTAAAACGAAAATTCGTACGTGATTTATTTTCAAAATGATAAAGTGCGACCGAAAAAATAATTCTCATTTAGAAAAGAATGCTTCGCTGAAATTTAAAGATCGTTTGGCGGGTACGAATAAAAATGTTCCGAGTGCCATGTTTAATTAATCCGAATTTTCTGATTAATCGGAAAACCAATTAAAATCATTTAAATCATTTTCTTTAACCCTCGTTCAAATTCAATTAAAATTCTAAACGTCCACTTAATTTATTGAAAACCTGTAAATTTGTGGAAAGTTATTATGAAAATAAACGGGTCTCAATTTCAATCATTATTTAATTTATCGTGAAGAACAATTAAAAATGGAAGACCTTTACGTAATAATATTAATTGGAAGTGTGATTGTAGGACTCGTGTTCATTCTTTCTCTTATTTGCTGCCTTTCGGGCGCGTGGGAAATTGTGTAGACCCCGTTACACAGTGTTAGCATAATGTTTCCCTTTTCGGAAGTTAGTTGGTGCACCGTGACACATTTCAAAATGACATCTGTTTTAAATTTCAACCCATAAAATTGCTCGAAGTCTAATGACCCCCAATGACTCTACTCTCGTATCCATAGACGGTTCGTTGCCGGTCATCTTGACAGAGGCCTAGACTCGGCTCGGATATTGGGTTTAAGAGGATGTGAAAGGTTTTGGCGAACTCCGATGGCGTCGGCATAGTAGTGAACGGGGCACGCGCAACGAATTACCATCCGTGCGGCGCGCGCCACCGTTAGATGGCACTATACGCCATCGGCGATTCGACAGACAAACGACACCGAGAACATGCAATCTCGGCGACGATACATTTTCAAATAAAATTATCGCTTTATACAATGTAGCGAGCTCATGCAATTACTGCTCGACTGTATCGTTGAAAAAAACAACGAAAACGTCGAGCGATTGTGCGTGAGCATCGTCACCGAGAACATGCAATCTCGGCGACGATAGATTTTTAAATAAAATTGTCGCTGTATAAAATTTAGCGAGCTCATGCAATTATTGCTCGACTGTATCGTTGAAAAAATCAACGAGAACGTCGACCGATTGTGCATGAGCATCGTCACCGAGAACATGCGATCTCGGCGACGATAGATTTTCGGAAAAAAAAATTCGCTCTATGCAATGTAACGAGCTCATGCAATTATTGCTCGACTGTATCGTTGAAAAAATCAACGAAAACGTCGAGCGATTGTGCATGAGCATCGTCACCGAGAACATGCAATCTCGGCGACGATAGATTTTCGAAAAAAAATGTCGCTCTATGCAATGTAACGAGCTCATGCAATATTGCTCGACTGTATCGTTGAAAAAAACAACGAAAACGTCGAGCGATTGTGCGTGAGCATCGTCACCGAGAACATGCAATCTCGGCGACGATAGATTTTTAAATAAAATTGTCGCTGTATAAAATTTAGCGAGCTCATGCAATTATTGCTCGACTGTATCGTTGAAAAAATCAACGAGAACGTCGACCGATTGTGCATGAGCATCGTCACCGAGAACATGCGATCTCGGCGACGATAGATTTTCGGAAAAAAAATTCGCTCTATGCAATGTAACGAGCTCATGCAATTATTGCTCGACTGTATCGTTGAAAAAATCAACGAAAACGTCGAGCGATTGTGCATGAGCATCGTCACCGAGAACATGCAATCTCGGCGACGATAGATTTTCGAAAAAAAATGTCGCTCTATGCAATGTAACGAGCTCATGCAATATTGCTCGACTGTATCGTTGAAAAAAACAACGAAAACGTCGAGCGATTGTGCGTGAGCATCGTCACCGAGAACATGCAGTCTCGGCGACGATAGATTTTTAAATAAAATTGTCGCTGTATAGAATTTAGCAAGCTCATGCAATTATTGCTCGACTGTATCGTTGAAAAAATCAAGGAAAACGTCGAGCGATTGTGCATGAGCATCGTCACCGAGAACATGCAATCTCGGCGACGATAGATTTTCGAAAAAAAATGTCGCTCTATGCAATGTAACGAGCTCATGCAATATTGCTCGACTGTATCGTTGAAAAAAACAACGAAAACGTCGAGCGATTGTGCGTGAGCATCGTCACCGAGAACATGCAGTCTCGGCGACGATAGATTTTTAAATAAAATTGTCGCTGTATAGAATTTAGCGAGCTCATGCAATTATTGCTCGACTGTACCGTTGAAAAAAACAACGAAAACGTCGAGCGATTGTGCATGAGCATCGTCACCAAGAACATGCAATCTCGGCGACGATAGATTTTCGAAAAAAAATATCGCTCTATCCAATGTCACGAGCTCATGCAATTCTTGCTCGACTGTATCGTTGAAAAAATCAACGAAAACGTCGAGCGATTGTGCATGAGCATCGTCACCGAGAACATGCAATCTCGGCGACGCTAGATTTTCGAAAAAAAATATCGCTCTATGCAATGTAACGACCTCATGCAATTATTGCTCGACTGGATCGTTGAAAAAATCAACGAAAACGTCGAGCGATGATGCATGAGCATCGTCACCGAGAACATGCAATCTCGGCGACGATAGATTTTTAAATAAAATTGTCGCTGTATAAAACTGTTTAGTTATTATATATTTACGTACTTATTCAGCCAGGCTTCTTGTTCGGAAATAAACGTAATCCACTCGTCCACGTGTCCACTTGTTGATTTGATACACAATCTAGCACAAAAAAAATGCAAACCACAACCGTGCGAAATACGGGCGAAGCGACTAACGATAGCGAAAAAGCATCGCTGCGTGAACGGTCCTTTGCGGTAACCCACACTACTACAAACGCGTTCACATCGCATGCCCGTGTTAGGACAATTCAACTGTGGACAATTCAAAGCACATCGGTACCCGTGCTTGCGGGGAACATAGATGCCATCAGTCTTTACGCATGTGTGTGCGTGCTGTGTGATAACAGTTTTGACGACTACCGTAGATCGTGCCCGCCTTGCTACGCGTTCTCGAATTTTCCTTCGTTTACGTATATACAGTGTATATATATATATCATTACATTGTTGCAAATTCAGAGAGCGTGTGTCGAAATAAATGCTTCAGTCTTCAGTCTGCCTTCGATCGTGTAAACGAAAAGATGCCACCCAAACGTAGTAAGTGAAATTCATATTCGAAAAATATTTCTTATTCCCATTTTTTTCTGTATTATCCCTCTATTCGTGCTCTCCTTACTTCTCTTTTCCAGTGTTCTCCAATCATTTCCATATTCTTTCAACCGATCGGTTATTCCCGTCCTCTTTTCCTGGATAGGCAAACTACGAAAGTGACGGGAATGACGGAAATATGACAAAATAATGCAGCACGTGCTGCGTATATCGCCATAATTTCGTCATGTGCGTGGCTTTCGTGGAGCTTGCCTCTATCTCTATCTCCCTCTCTCTCTATCTTTCTCAATCTCAATCTGTATCTGTATTTGTATCTCTATCTCTCTCAATCTCAATCTCAATCTATATGTCAATCTCTATCTCTCTCTATCTCTATCTCTATCTCTATCTCTCTCTATGTCAATCATCTTCTCTGTCTCTCTCTCTATCTATCTATCTCTCTATTTCTATCTCTATCTTTATCTCTATCTTTCTCTCTCTCTCTCTATCTCTATCTTTATCTCTATCTTTCTCTCTCTCTCTCTATCTCTATCTCTCAATCTCAGTCTATCTCTCTCTATCTCAATCATCTTCTCTGTCTCTCTCTCTATCTCTCTATCTATCTATCTCTGTATTTCTCTATCTCTATTTCTATCTCTATCTCTATCTTTATCTCTATCTTACTCTCTCTATCTCTATCTCTATCTCTATCTCTATCTCTATCTCTCTCTCTCTCTATCTCTATCTGTCAATCTCAATCTCTCTATCTCAATCTCTCTATCTCTATCTCTATCTCTCTCTATGTCAATCATCTTCTCTGTCTCTCTCTCTATCTATCTATCTCTCTATTTCTATCTCTATCTTTATCTCTATCTTTCTCTCTCTCTCTCTATCTCTATCTTTATCTCTATCTTTCTCTCTCTCTCTCTATCTCTATCTCTCAATCTCAGTCTATCTCTCTCTATCTCAATCATCTTCTCTGTCTCTCTCTCTATCTCTCTATCTCTCTATCTCTCTATCTCTATCTGTCAATCTCAATCTCTCTATCTCTATCTCTCTCAATCTCTCTCTCTCTCTCTCTCTCTATCTCTATCTCTCTCACTCTCCATCTCTATCTCTCTCACTCTCTATCTCTATCTCTATCTCTATCTCTATCTCTATCTCTATCTCTCTATCTCTATCTCTATCTCTATCTCTATCTCTCTATCTCTATCTCTATCACTCTATCTCTATCTCTCTATCTCTATCTCTCTATCTCTATCTCTCTATCTCTATCTCTCTATCTCTATCTCTCTATCTCTATCTCTATCTCTCTATCTCTATCTCTCTATCTCTCTATTTCTATCTCTCTATCTCTATCTCTATCTCTCTATCTCTATCTCTCTATCTCTATCTCTCTATCTCTATCTCTCTATCTCTATCTCTATCTCTCTATCTCTATCTCTCTATCTCTATCTCTCTATCTCTATCTCTCTATCTCTATCTCTCTATCTCTATCTCTCTATCTCTATCTCTCTATCTCTATCTCTCTATCTCTATCTCTCTATCTCTATCTCTCTATCTCTATCTCTCTATCTCTATCTCTCTATCTCTATCTCTATCTCTCTATCTCTATCTCTCTATCTCTATCTCTCTATCTCTATCTCTCTATCTCTATCTCTCTATCTCTATCTCTCTATCTCTCTATCTCTCTATCTCTATCTCTCTATTTCTATCTCTCTATCCCTATCTCTCTATCTCTATCTCTCTATCTCTATCTCTCTATCTCTATCTCTCTATCTCTATCTCTCTATCTCTATCTCTCTATCTCTATCTCTCTATCTCTATCTCTCTATCTCTATCTCTCTATCTCTATCTCTCTATCTCTATCTCTCTATCTCTATCTCTCTATCTCTATCTCTCTATCTCTATCTCTCTATCTCTATCTCTCTATCTCTATCTCTCTATCTCTATCTCTCTATCTCTATCTCTCTATCTCTCTATCTCTATCTCTCTATCTCTATCTCTATCTCTCTATCTCTATCTCTCTATCTCTATCTCTCTATCTCCATCTCTCTATCTCTATCTCGCTATCTCTATCTCTCTATCTCTATCTCTCTATCTCTATCTCTCTATCTCTATCTCTCTATCTCTATCTCTCTATCTCTATCTCTCTATCTCTATCTCTCTATCTCTATCTCTCTATCTCTATCTCTCTATCTCTATCTCTCTATCTCTATCTCTCTATCTCTATCTCTCTATCTCTATCTCTCTATCTCTATCTCTCTATCTCTATCTCTCTATCTCTATCTCTCTATCTCTATCTCTCTATCTCTATCTCTCTATCTCTCTATCTCTATCTCTCTATCTCTATCTCTCTATCTCTATCTCTATCTCTCTATCTCTATCTCTCTATCTCTATCTCTCTATCTCTATCTCTCTATCTCTATCTCTCTATCTCTATCTCTCTATCTCTATCTCTATCTCTCTATCTCTATCTCTCTATCTCTATCTCTCTATCTCTATCTCTCTATCTCTATCTCTCTATCTCTATCTCTCTATCTCTATCTCTCTATCTCTATCTCTCTATCTCTATCTCTCTATCTCTATCTCTCTATCTCTATCTCTCTATCTCTATCTCTCTATCTCTATCTCTCTATCTCTATCTCTCTATCTCTATCTCTCTATCTCTATCTCTCTATCTCTATCTCTCTATCTCTATCTCTCTATCTCTATCTCTCTATCTCTATCTCTCTATCTCTATCTCTCTATCTCTATCTCTCTATCTCTCTATCTCTCTATCTCTATCTCTCTATCTCTATCTCTCTATTTCTATCTCTCTATCCCTATCTCTCTATCTCTATCTCTCTATCTCTATCTCTCTATCTCTATCTCTCTATCTCTATCTCTCTATCTCTATCTCTCTATCTCTATCTCTCTATCTCTATCTCTCTATCTCTATCTCTCTATCTCTATCTCTCTATCTCTATCTCTCTATCTCTATCTCTCTATCTCTATCTCTCTATCTCTATCTCTCTATCTCTATCTCTCTATCTCTATCTCTCTATCTCTATCTCTCTATCTCTATCTCTCTATCTCTATCTCTCTATCTCTCTATCTCTATCTCTCTATCTCTATCTCTCTATCTCTATCTCTCTATCTCTATCTCTCTATCTCCATCTCTCTATCTCTATCTCGCTATCTCTATCTCTCTATCTCTATCTCTCTATCTCTATCTCTCTATCTCTATCTCTCTATCTCTATCTCTCTATCTCTATCTCTCTATCTCTATCTCTCTATCTCTATCTCTCTATCTCTATCTCTCTATCTCTATCTCTCTATCTCTATCTCTCTATCTCTATCTCTCTATCTCTATCTCTCTATCTCTATCTCTCTATCTCTCTATCTCTATCTCTCTATCTCTATCTCTCTATCTCTATCTCTATCTCTCTATCTCTATCTCTCTATCTCTATCTCTCTATCTCTATCTCTCTATCTCTATCTCTCTATCTCTATCTCTCTATCTCTATCTCTCTATCTCTATCTCTCTATCTCTATCTCTCTATCTCTATCTCTCTATCTCTATCTCTCTATCTCTATCTCTCTATCTCTATCTCTCTATCTCTATCTCTCTATCTCTATCTCTCTATCTCTATCTCTCTATCTCTATCTCTCTATCTCTATCTCTCTATCTCTATCTCTCTATCTCTATCTCTCTATCTCTATCTCTCTATCTCTATCTCTCTATCTCTATCTCTCTATCTCTATCTCTCTATCTCTATCTCTCTATCTCTATCTCTCTATCTCTATCTCTCTATCTCTATCTCTCTATCTCTATCTCTCTATCTCTATCTCTCTATCTCTATCTCTCTATCTCTATCTCTCTATCTCTATCTCTCTATCTCTATCTCTCTATCTCTATCTCTCTATCTCTATCTCTCTATCTCTATCTCTCTATCTCTATCTCTCTATCTCTATCTCTCTATCTCTATCTCTCTATCTCTATCTCTATCTCTCTATCTCTATCTCTCTATCTCTATCTCTCTATCTCTATCTCTCTATCTCTATCTCTCTATCTCTATCTCTCTATCTCTATCTCTCTATCTCTATCTCTCTATCTCTATCTCTCTATCTCTATCTCTCTATCTCTATCTCTCTATCTCTATCTCTCTATCTCTATCTCTCTATCTCTATCTCTCTATCTCTATCTCTCTATCTCTATCTCTCTATCTCTATCTCTCTATCTCTATCTCTCTATCTCTATCTCTCTATCTCTATCTCTCTATCTCTCTATCTCTATCTCTCTATCTCTATCTCTCTATCTCTATCTCTATCTCTCTATCTCTATCTCTCTATCTCTATCTCTCTATCTCTATCTCTCTATCTCTATCTCTCTATCTCTATCTCTCTATCTCTATCTCTCTATCTCTATCTCTCTATCTCTATCTCTCTATCTCTATCTCTCTATCTCTATCTCTCTATCTCTATCTCTCTATCTCTATCTCTCTATCTCTATCTCTCTATCTCTATCTCTGTATCTCTATCTCTCTATCTCTATCTCTCTATCTCTATCTCTCTATCTCTATCTCTCTATCTCTATCTCTCTATCTCTATCTCTCTATCTCTATCTCTCTATCTCTATCTCTCTATCTCTATCTCTCTATCTCTATCTCTCTATCTCTATCTCTCTATCTCTATCTCTCTATCTCTATCTCTCTATCTCTATCTCTCTATCTCTATCTCTCTATCTCTATCTCTCTATCTCTATCTCTCTATCTCTATCTCTCTATCTCTATCTCTCTATCTCTATCTCTCTATCTCTATCTCTCTATCTCTATCTCTCTATCTCTATCTCTCTATCTCTATCTCTCTATCTCTATCTCTCTATCTCTATCTCTCTATCTCTATCTCTCTATCTCTATCTCTCTATCTCTATCTCTCTATCTCTATCTCTCTATCTCTATCTCTCTATCTCTATCTCTCTATCTCTCTATCTCTATCTCTCTATCTCTATCTCTCTATCTCTATCTCTATCTCTCTATCTCTATCTCTCTATCTCTATCTCTCTATCTCTATCTCTCTATCTCTATCTCTCTATCTCTATCTCTCTATCTCTATCTCTCTATCTCTATCTCTCTATCTCTATCTCTCTATCTCTATCTCTCTATCTCTATCTCTCTATCTCTATCTCTCTATCTCTATCTCTCTATCTCTATCTCTGTATCTCTATCTCTCTATCTCTATCTCTCTATCTCTATCTCTCTATCTCTATCTCTCTATCTCTATCTCTCTATCTCTATCTCTCTATCTCTATCTCTCTATCTCTATCTCTCTATCTCTATCTCTCTATCTCTATCTCTCTATCTCTATCTCTCTATCTCTATCTCTCTATCTCTATCTCTCTATCTCTATCTCTCTATCTCTATCTCTCTATCTCTATCTCTCTATCTCTATCTCTCTATCTCTATCTCTCTATCTCTATCTCTCTATCTCTATCTCTCTATCTCTATCTCTCTATCTCTATCTCTCTATCTCTATCTCTCTATCTCTATCTCTCTATCTCTCTATCTCTATCTCTCTATCTCTATCTCTCTATCTCTATCTCTCTATCTCTATCTCTCTATCTCCATCTCTCTATCTCTATCTCGCTATCTCTATCTCTCTATCTCTATCTCTCTATCTCTATCTCTCTATCTCTATCTCTCTATCTCTATCTCTCTATCTCTATCTCTCTATCTCTATCTCTCTATCTCTATCTCTCTATCTCTATCTCTCTATCTCTATCTCTCTATCTCTATCTCTCTATCTCTATCTCTCTATCTCTATCTCTCTATCTCTCTATCTCTATCTCTCTATCTCTATCTCTCTATCTCTATCTCTATCTCTCTATCTCTATCTCTCTATCTCTATCTCTCTATCTCTATCTCTCTATCTCTATCTCTCTATCTCTATCTCTCTATCTCTATCTCTCTATCTCTATCTCTCTATCTCTATCTCTCTATCTCTATCTCTCTATCTCTATCTCTCTATCTCTATCTCTCTATCTCTATCTCTCTATCTCTATCTCTCTATCTCTATCTCTCTATCTCTATCTCTCTATCTCTATCTCTCTATCTCTATCTCTCTATCTCTATCTCTCTATCTCTATCTCTCTATCTCTATCTCTCTATCTCTATCTCTCTATCTCTATCTCTCTATCTCTATCTCTCTATCTCTATCTCTCTATCTCTATCTCTCTATCTCTATCTCTCTATCTCTATCTCTCTATCTCTATCTCTCTATCTCTATCTCTCTATCTCTATCTCTCTATCTCTATCTCTCTATCTCTATCTCTCTATCTCTATCTCTCTATCTCTATCTCTCTATCTCTATCTCTCTATCTCTATCTCTCTATCTCTATCTCTCTATCTCTATCTCTCTATCTCTATCTCTCTATCTCTATCTCTATCTCTCTATCTCTATCTCTCTATCTCTATCTCTCTATCTCTATCTCTCTATCTCTATCTCTCTATCTCTATCTCTCTATCTCTATCTCTCTATCTCTATCTCTCTATCTCTATCTCTCTATCTCTATCTCTCTATCTCTATCTCTCTATCTCTATCTCTCTATCTCTATCTCTCTATCTCTATCTCTCTATCTCTATCTCTCTATCTCTATCTCTCTATCTCTATCTCTCTATCTCTATCTCTCTATCTCTATCTCTCTATCTCTATCTCTCTATCTCTCTATCTCTATCTCTCTATCTCTATCTCTCTATCTCTATCTCTATCTCTCTATCTCTATCTCTCTATCTCTATCTCTCTATCTCTATCTCTCTATCTCTATCTCTCTATCTCTATCTCTCTATCTCTATCTCTCTATCTCTATCTCTCTATCTCTATCTCTCTATCTCTATCTCTCTATCTCTATCTCTCTATCTCTATCTCTCTATCTCTATCTCTCTATCTCTATCTCTGTATCTCTATCTCTCTATCTCTATCTCTCTATCTCTATCTCTCTATCTCTATCTCTCTATCTCTATCTCTGTATCTCTATCTCTCTATCTCTATCTCTCTATCTCTATCTCTCTATCTCTATCTCTCTATCTCTATCTCTCTATCTCTATCTCTCTATCTCTATCTCTCTATCTCTATCTCTCTATCTCTATCTCTCTATCTCTATCTCTCTATCTCTATCTCTCTATCTCTATCTCTCTATCTCTATCTCTCTATCTCTATCTCTCTATCTCTATCTCTCTATCTCTATCTCTCTATCTCTATCTCTCTATCTCTATCTCTCTATCTCTATCTCTCTATCTCTATCTCTCTATCTCTATCTCTCTATCTCTATCTCTATCTCTCTATCTCTATCTCTCTATCTCTATCTCTCTATCTCTATCTCTCTATCTCTATCTCTCTATCTCTATCTCTCTATCTCTATCTCTCTATCTCTATCTCTCTATCTCTATCTCTCTATCTCTATCTCTCTATCTCTATCTCTCTATCTCTATCTCTCTATCTCTATCTCTCTATCTCTATCTCTCTATCTCTATCTCTCTATCTCTATCTCTCTATCTCTATCTCTCTATCTCTATCTCTCTATCTCTATCTCTCTATCTCTATCTCTCTATCTCTATCTCTCTATCTCTATCTCTCTATCTCTATCTCTCTATCTCTATCTCTCTATCTCTATCTCTATCTCTCTATCTCTATCTCTCTATCTCTATCTCTCTATCTCTATCTCTCTATCTCTATCTCTCTATCTCTATCTCTCTATCTCTATCTCTCTATCTCTATCTCTCTATCTCTATCTCTCTATCTCTATCTCTCTATCTCTATCTCTCTATCTCTATCTCTATCTCTCTATCTCTATCTCTCTATCTCTATCTCTCTATCTCTATCTCTCTATCTCTATCTCTCTATCTCTATCTCTCTATCTCTATCTCTCTATCTCTATCTCTCTATCTCTATCTCTCTATCTCTATCTCTCTATCTCTATCTCTCTATCTCTATCTCTCTATCTCTATCTCTCTATCTCTATCTCTCTATCTCTATCTCTCTATCTCTATCTCTCTATCTCTATCTCTCTATCTCTATCTCTCTATCTCTATCTCTCTATCTCTATCTCTCTATCTCTATCTCTCTATCTCTATCTCTCTATCTCTATCTCTCTATCTCTATCTCTCTATCTCTATCTCTCTATCTCTATCTCTCTATCTCTATCTCTCTATCTCTATCTCTCTATCTCTATCTCTCTATCTCTATCTCTCTATCTCTATCTCTCTATCTCTATCTCTCTATCTCTATCTCTCTATCTCTATCTCTATCTCTCTATCTCTATCTCTCTATCTCTATCTCTCTATCTCTGTCTGTCTGCCTCTCTCTCTCTCTCTCTCTCTTTCTCAATCTCCGTATCTCTCTATCTCTATCTCTCTCTCTCGATCTTTCTCTATCTCTATCTCTATCTCTCGATCTCGATCTCGATCTCTCTCTATCTCGCTTGTTGGTAAAACAGTAATTTTGCATTGTGCTGGGTCTTGCAGCATGCCCCTGACGCGCATGCTTAATACACGAGTAGAAGCATGTGCGACATGCGCAGTGAGCTGGAATCACTTCCGTAGAGACGGCCGAACACGTGTGAATAAGTGAAGAACAAGATAGATAAAAATCAATATATATCCACGACATCCTTTGAGGTGCAAATAAAAGAATAACGAAAGCGTGTGCAAACGATATTAGTGCAGAACCCTGTATGAACATTATAATAGGAATTAATCCAAATATATATATAATTTCGTTTTTTTCTAATACAAAGTGGCTTGACACCTCGTGTCCTGTACTCATTATTCTCCTGCACTTACTTTTCCCTAATCAACATCTCTCTATCTCTATCTCTTTCTATCTCTCTATCTCTATCTCTTTCTATCTCTTTCTATCTCTCTCTATCTCTCTATCTCTATATCTCTCTATCTCTCTATCTCTCTCTGTCTCTCTACCTCTCTACCTCTCTACCTCGCTACCTCTCTCTCTCTCTCTATCATTTTCTCTCTCCATCATTCTCTCTCTCCATTATTCTCTCTCTATCATTCTCTCTTCCTATCATTCTCTCTCTCTATCATTCTCTTTCTCCATCATCCTATTTCTCTATCATTCTCTCTCTCTCTATCATTCTCTCTCACTATCATTCTCTCTCTCTATCATTCTCTATCTGTATCATTCTCTCTCTCTATCATTCTCTCTCTCCATCATTCTCTCTCTCTGTCATTCTCTCTCTATCATTCTCTCTCTCTATCATTCTCTCTCACTATCATTCTCTCTCTATCATTCTCTCTCTCTATCATTTTCTCTCTCTATCATTCTCTCTCTCTATCATTCTCTCTCTATCATTCTCTCTCTCTATCATTCTCTCTCTATCATTCTCTCTCTATCATTCTCCCTCTATCATTCTCTCTCTATCATTCTATCTCTCTATCATTCTCTCTCACTATCATTCTCTCTCTCTATCATTCTCTCTCTCTATCATTCTCTCTCTATCATTCTCTCTCTCTATCATTTTCTCTCTCTATCATTCTCTCCCTCCATCATTCTCTCTTTCCATCATTCTCTTTCTCTATCATTCTCTCTCTCCATCATTCTCTTTCTCTATCATTCTCTCTCTCTACCATTCTACCTCTATCATTCTCTCTCTCTATCATTTTCTCTCTCCATCATTCTCTTTCTCTATCATTCTCTCTCTCTCTCTCTCTATCATTCTCCCTCTATCATTCTCTCTCTCTATCATTCTCTCTTTATCATTCTCTCTCTCCATCATTCTCTCTCTCCATCATTTTCTCTTTCTCTATCATTCTTTCTCTCTATCATTCTCTCTCTTCATCATTCTCTTTCTCTATCATTCTCTCTCTCTCTATCATTCTCTCTCTTCATCATTCTCTCTCTCCATCATTTTCTCTTTCTGTATCATTCTCTCTCTCTCTCTATCATTCTCTCTCACTATCATTCTCTCTGTCCATCATTCTCTCTCTCTATCATTTTCTCTCTCTATCATTCTCTCTCTATCATTCTCTCTCTCTATCATTCTCTCTCTCCATCATTCTCTCTCTCCATCATTTTCTCTTTCCCTATCATTCTCTCTCTCTCTATCATTCTCTCTCACTATCATTCTCTCTGTCCATCATTCTCTCTCTCTATCATTCTCTCTCTCTATCATTCTTTCTCTCTATCATTCTCTCTCTATATCATTCTCTCTCTCTATCATTCTCTCTCTTCATCATTCTCTCTCTCCATCATTTTCTCTTTCTGTATCATTCTCTCTCTGTCTCTATCATTCTCTCTCACTATCATTCCCTCTCTCCATCATTTTCTCTTTCTCTATCATTCTCTCTCTCTCTATCATTCTCTCTCACTATCATTCTCTCTGTCCATCATTCTCTCTCTCTATCATTTTCTCTCTCTATCATTCTCTCTCTCTATCATTCTCTCTCTCCATCATTCTCTCTCTCCATCATTCTCTCTCTC